>OY735259.1:4271976-4608103 GCA_963457715.1 Argyresthia albistria
CCGGAGCCGCGCCGCCGCGCCGACTAGGGACTGGGACTGGGGAACTGTTGCCTAGGGATTGGGGACTTAGGACTAGGGACTGGGAGACGGTCTTTGGCCTGGACTGAAACTAGTGTTTGGAACTAGGACTATAACCTACGAAATCACTAATCGCTTGTTCAAAAACGGGGGGTTTGCCGTAGCGTCTGTTAGATATATTTATTACCAACGGAGTTGGGCAATTACCTAAGAACTAGGACTTTTGTCTAGGGCCTGGGACTGTTGGTTGGGACTACACCATGAGCATGTAACCTAGGGACGGGCTGTTACCCACGCATTGTGTCTGTTACCTAGAAACTCTGACTGGTACAGTGCGTTTTGGATATGAATGAGCGCGGCGAGAAGCGGAAACTTGATAGGTAGCCGTTTTGTGGGTTCTACGGTACCTATTGCCAGTAAAAGTACTACCGTCACGCCACCCTTCAGGTGCATTCTAATCCAAGACGCACTCTACCTAGAGACTAGGACTATCACATTGGTAGAGGCACTTTTTGAACTATTGATACCAATGTTAAGTTCCAGGTAATTCAATACTTTAGCAAGAAAATAAGACGTCTGAAAACATCTAACTGATAATTGACTTGAATAGCTGCTATGTTAGTAGATTTAGATCCTTGACGACATGTGAATTAGTCACATTTTATTATGTACCTACTGTATGTACAAGTTTTCATTATAGATTTTTGTGGTAGGAGAAGCGGGATGTTGCATCTATAAGATCTCGTCAACGAACTATATAAATAATAATAATAACAATAATAAATATAGCTTCTCGAAATCAACCTAAAATTATTGATTGAATGATTATATTGATTGACAAATTTACCCTGAGTTTCACGAAACTATTTTGAAATTTAAGTTGTCACTTAACTCATAGGATAGTCATTTGTTTCAGTTGCTAAGCATTTGCTTAAATTAAAAATTTGTTTCGTGAAACTCAGGGTTACTTAGAACATAGGCAAGTTATAGCGCGAACAACCAATGTAGCACAAATATGGCGTCTGCTTATCCTAATGTAAGATTTTTATTATTGTATAGTCAGTTTACAAAGACTTATAGAAGTTCAACAGTCCTGATCTCAATACAAAGTCTTGTCGCACAGGAACCAAATTGGATTGAATGTGAACTATAAATCATTTCTATTGTACATTTTATATAACAAAGTTGTAATTTTTAAACACTGTATTATATCAAGACATGATCGAGTGAGCACAAGCACAAAATGGAATATCACGTCGCAACTAGTACATATTTAGTGCAATATGTTAGTTCTAAAAGCGACACTGTAATGATTGTTAATATTTTTTCTACTCATTAAGCCTGTAGTGCGTCGAATGAGCCAAATAGAGAATCGTAGGCGCTAATTATGGTCGCACTGTATACAATTTAGCAGCGACCATTTTCCTAAAATACAAAATGACAATGACGATTTCAAGTAAAGTTTAAGTTTTATTTATAAACAAGATTCCAAGCCGTGATTTTGAAATAAAACTTATTTTTGTCGGTTATTTTAGTACATTAAGGGCGTGGACAGACGATATGACGCGCCCGCACCGCGCCCGCGTCCCGCGCTCTCACCGCCTTGCTTTGGGTTTACATACGATTTGTGTCTTATTGCTCATTACTAAGTCTCATGTTACATCGGATGG
The DNA here is from genome assembly GCA_963457715.1 of Argyresthia albistria. Classification (NCBI taxonomy): domain Eukaryota; kingdom Metazoa; phylum Arthropoda; class Insecta; order Lepidoptera; family Argyresthiidae; genus Argyresthia; species Argyresthia albistria. The sequence goes on from OY735259.1 coordinate 4,273,665, forward strand.
TTTTCATCTCGCCCGTATAGTGTGCGAGCGCTGCGCGGGCGCGAGGCGGGCGCGGCTCGGGTACTGTGCGGGCGCGATAAGAACCATCCAATGTAATATTATGAGACTCAGTAATGAGCAATAAAATATGACACAAATCGTACTAAGTTCATAGCAAGGCGGCGGGTGCTCTGTCTGCGAGACGTCTACTGTATAGGTATACAACCTACTCAAATGTTACTTACGGGGAACACATTTTTTTATGAACAACAATTTAATTCATCATGGAAAAAAGAGTCCTTCTGTTTAATTCATAGATGCAATTGCATTATTAGACCGACTGAAATCGTTACTTTGTAAGAAGACAAGATATCACGATACGGCATAGGTAGGTTCGCGTAGTTGTAAAATGTATATCAATATTTCATTGTATTTTTATCATCTGTTATAAACTCATACCTTGATCAAAGCATGTAGGCACTACAATATAGTTAGGGACGTCTACATGCTAACATCAATTCAGTCATTCTGCAACTTTATATCTGCAAGCTGATTGAACTCCAAATCATTTCGTACCATGCTTTGAAGTGTATTTGGTACACATGTAACAAAAGTGTAGTCGAAAGGTGAGACCGATTTGATCAGAGCAACTTTATTTTTAGGGTTCCGATCCTTAAAAGGAAAAAAAGGAACCCTTATAGGATCACTTTGTTGTCCGTCCGTCTGTCTGTCTGTCTGTCTGTATGTCTGTCTGTCTGTCTGTCTGTCTGTCTGTCTGTCTGTTTGTTTGTCTGTCTGTCTGTCTGTCTGTCTGTCCGTCTGTCACCACCCCTTTTCTCAGGAACTGGTGGAGGTGTCATGTTGAAATTGATATCGATTATTCAGGTCTATGGTCCCTTGGAGCTGTAAAAAAAATAAACTTCTAGCTCCACGCAATCAAAAGATACCGCGATATTATATCATAATTTTGCTGAATTTGTATGAATTCGCGTGGAACTCGCAAGGGAATCAAAACCTATAGGGTACTTCCGGTTGGCCTAGGGTCATGAAATTTGGAATGAAGGTAGGTCTTATAGCACAAGTAAAGGGAAAAATCTGAAAACTGCAAATTTCTGTCTTTCTGAATAAATATTCAATTTGGTTTACATGGATGACATCACACTTTAGTTTTGTATGTGGAAACCTAATTACACGTGTGATCGGAACCCTTGGTGCGCGAGTCCTGCTCGCACTTGGCTGGTTATTCATTTCTCCATACCCTTTGGGCCGGAAGGTTAGCCGAGTAGTTTGCTTTGCTCAGAATCATGTCCCGAGTCCCCGATCACTACATATTTCTGTCGCAGCCTGTATTTATGGAATTCGATCATAGAAACGTAGTGACGTTTTCAACATATTGTATTGTAATTTTTAAACAATTAAGGGAAAACTGCCAAGGCTAAGTCGGAAATGGTTCCCTTCCATAATGATGACAATGCTGGTGGTTTCACCAAATGCTTTAATCTTCTACGTATTTTTTTTATTGTATAGGAATTTATCGTAATTCGTAATTCATTTTTGCACAATGAAAGGGAATAAGTGAAGTTTTAATAGATTTTTTTACAGAATTCCGCTGATAGGTATAATGTTCATTATTTTAATTAAGTATAGTTAAGGATGCATGACGATTTTATTAATTTTATGAAATATTGTTAGTAGTGATTTAAAATTCTTGCCATATTTATGAAAGAAGGTCTGAAGTGTTTAATACTCATTTAGTGCAATAATGTTTTGTATGATTTTTGAACAAGCATGTTGAAACGGTCAATGGGAAAAAGATTAATTTTAAGTACCTACCTACCTAAATAAGTGGCACTTATTATTTTTGATAATTATTTTTACCAGTGATTGTTTTTTTATGTAGAAATGTATCGTGCCATGAGATGCTGACTTAAATATTTATAAAATATATATATCTATATTATTATGATAGATCATAAACAAGAACCTCTTAATTGTTGAAAAAGTTTTTTCGAAGAGGGTTAATTTGTTTAAAAAAGACGCTTATTTAATTTTTAGCATACGTTATGTAATGCATGTTATATTTATGATAGATAACGATAAGTAAATAAAAATAATTTATTAATAATGCCTGTGTATTTTGTTATATTCCTACCTTAAGTCAAGATGTGGGTCACCTGTATAGTCCCTTCGTTGACACTAGTATTATACCATGATTTGTAGTTGTACCATGATGGAACTAATGATAATTTGTATCAACTAGTTCTACTATGAATGGAACTTGAAATAATGGTACTAATGATAACTTAGATATCACTAGTTCCACTTTAGTTCATGTTTCACGTTTACATGGGGGTGACACTTCTACGCAACCTAATGCTATGAACCTATCAAAAAGCGTTAGTTTCTACCTGTCACCGCACGCCAAAAGATCGTTGATGTGATGTGATAATGGCGACATTCTTAGATTAACCAAACTCTCCATATAATAGATTTTATCTGATAAATGAACATAGGATCGCTTGGTTACGGAAAAACGAAAAAAAAAATGCTAACTAAAAAGGTTAGGCCACCGGAAGTTCCCTGAATGTCATCATAAGACAGTCATTTCCTCCACCTTTTATCTTTCGAGTGGCGTTTAGTTTCCCTAGCAAGTAAGGCTCTCATCTTGGAAGGGAAATTACAACGTTACCTACAGTATGCATAATTACCTGTAGAGGTCGTGAGCGGCGGATCTCATCCAGATTCCAGTTACACCAGGGGTACGATTCTCGCACATTCGATAGACGGATATCGACACATATCGAGTGATTGTGGGGATATTTATCGATCCAATTGGCAAAGATTGATGCCGTTTGGATCGAAATCGAATGTGATAAAATATCACCAGTGATTTTATTTATTTATTTAGGTAAACCTTACAGCTTTTAGTATTATATGCAGTGATGATGATAATAGCCCTCCCTCTGGCTTAAGTACCTACTATACAGGGTGTACCACGCCACGACTCCGCCACATTGAATATAAATAAGAATAATATGGGCAATTTCTTCTTCACAGGTAAACATTTATTTAATTAATATTAGGAGTACACGTTTTACTAGGAGTTCATGGGTTACTAGGAGGTATCTAGTTTAATCTGCCGGACGGCCGCAGGGTGCTCAAAATGCTGTCCATTTCCTCGCTGTATTGCTAAACTAGAAACAAATTACTTACATTACATAATTATAGACTCTGTGCGTGGAGCAGATAGACTAACATGACAGTTGAATTCGGTCTTTTTAGGGTACCGTACCCGAAGGGTGCCAAACGGGACCCTATTACTTAGGCTCCGCTGTCCGTCTGCCCGTCATCGGGTCCAACGGCACGAACCTTAATAGCTAGAGAGTTGAAATTTTTTACAGAATTTTTACAGAACTATTGCCGCAACAACAATAAATACTGAAATACACGAAAAAAGGGTGTTTAGAATTAAAAGTAAGTATTAAGTCAGTTTCATTTCAATACAATAGCGCCTGAATTTTTTTAATAGCAAGAGAGAACTGACGGCGATATTGCCGTTTTAGGAGCAGACGACGATGGTGCGGAAGCCTTCGTGTGCGAGTCCGACCCGCTTTTGACCATTTTTAGGGTTCCGTACCCGAAGGGTGCCAAACGGGACCCTATTACTGAGACTTCGCTGTCTGTCTGTCTGTCACCAGGCTGTATCTCATGAACCGTGGTAGCTAGACAGTTCAAATGTTCACAGATGATGTATTTCTGTTGCCGCATAACAACAAATACTAAAAACTAGATACCAACAATTGTGTCATCTCGAGCCCTACATTTCCTATGCAAATCAATTATGTCGGGTTGGGCCAATCCATACCCACTTTAAAGTTATTTAAAATAGTAAATTCAGGTCGTATTAAAAATGAATAGTCTTGTAAGGTTTGAAAATTGACATTTGATTAACAATAAAATTAATTGTAGGCAAATTCTCAAAGTAAATTGTTCAGTGAGTGCCGGTGTATATTATTTTTCAAAATACTCTGCGGGCGTTAAAATCTCTGTTGATGGACGAACAGCCTCTTCTGGGAGGGGTTTGCTGTTCAAGGTCTTCCTCTTAAACTTCAGCCCACTCAGAGGTATGTTGTCCTCTTCGCTGTCGTCGTCGGAGTCTGAAGAACTGGAAGTGGTATCACCCCCAGTTTCGTTGGAAGCGATGTTCCCATCCTCTTCTTCTACTTCGTCACCTCCGTTGCCGCAGGTGCTGACAATTTATGTTATCGAGGCGTCGCTCAAAATTCTTAGCATGGCTGAATAAATCAGATTTTAGTTAAAAAATACTAAAATTTAATAAACATAAAGGTAAGTTAGGGCCCGAGTTGATACAATTGCGCGGCAAAAGTTCGTTATCCAGCCACATCACTGTTTTACGCGCGTGGATCTGTGCTAAACTATTTAAAACATTCACCACTTATCCTATTTCACAAATCATTAACAGCAACCAACATACGTATTACCTTAGTAAATATATGAAAAAATGTACTCACATTCGCTAAATCGGGAGTGACATTTTTTAACGATTTCAAAGTTCTTTCACTTGTTCGCCGATTGACTGAAGCGCGAGTTTAGCGCGGGCGGTCAAAGACAGGGCCCTAATGCTGCTCTGAGAATTTCACTTATATTTCATTACTATTTCATTACTATTCCATTGCCAACACCCAATAAAGGAGGATAATAATTTAGGAGAATACCAAATGACGCCATTTTGGGTGTTTGCAATGGAATAGTAATGAAATATAAGTGAAATTCTCAGAGCAGCATTAGGCCCCAGGTCCTCGCGCAAACGTGTGATTCGGGGCCCGTCGCATAAAAACGTAAAATAAATAAGTTATCTATACTCGATCTTGTGACCCGCACAATCGGGTGCTAGCCGGGTCCGAAAGGGATAAAGTATACTTCATTATGAATTCGATTTCAAGTTCGTAATTCGAACATGACATGAGAGTAGATAATAGTACATTACTTCAGAGGGAAGAAAGTGACAGTTCCATACCGAGATTATGGCATTTGCGCCACGAGCTTGCGAGGGGCGCAAACCATTTGAGGTATGGAACTGTACTTTATCCTGAGGTATGTATAGTGCTTTTTATTACACCTACGAGGAAAATTATAGACATAAATGCATAGAAATCTGCAGTACTTATGAAAATTTCATACGTTGGCAAGAGGAAAAGAAAACGACTTCATTTTCTGAAAATGTATTGCTCGAAGTTTTTGCGAAAAAGCGCGGGCTTTTCCTTTTTTTATTCGCCCGTTTCTGGAGTAGGCTAAGATCATAAGGTCATGCAGCCACTTCTTCCGTGATTCCGCGCGTTTTATATACAAAAATAATTTCGTTTTTAATTTTCTGTATGCACCAAGGAGGTTGGTAACTGGTAAAAAAAAAACTGTATGTGGCCAGTAACAATTTACTTGAAATTTAATTAGTAGACATAAAGTCTCTTTGCAGTATGACTGCTGACAAACAAAAAAATAAAAAACCGGGTATGTAATGGAATTTCTTACATACTTCCCACCCTTGGGTCGGAAGGATTTTCATACAAACTTCCATACCTTGGGATGAAAGGATTTGAAGGGCGGGATAAAGGCGTTTCTTCCCTCTAATTGGTATAATTAGTATGTATTTTCAGAGCAGGTGTGATAAAAAACTACTTACCTACCTTGATTTGTAAGACAAACAGAGACTTCTGTTCAGCAGTAACCTAGACAATGTTTGGTTTGGTTAGGGTCGATAGCGATTAGGTACGAGTACTTATTTGTCTTGTGAATGTAACGTTCAAATATTCAAGATTATGTACCTACCTATTTTAATTTGGTAATGTAGGTTAGGTACCCAGGTACTACTCAGAAAATACTAACGATGATCTTTGAAGATATTAGATGATTTTGATAAAAATAAAACCATGTTTCAGTATTTACTATAAGAGCGTTATTGTTGTGGTATGAGGTAATATATGTAAGTCTTACGTAAATTTTCTTCTACATAAAGTTCTTGTCATGTTAAAGTTTCCCCAAGACCATTAAATAAAAATTAATCCCACATATTTCTTCCCAGTAGGTACCTACCAACGACCTACGACACCAAGCAACATTTCAATTCAATTTCCATTTTATTCGTATGTGCGGCTGCAAACCAGACTGTGACTTCGCGTTTCCAACAACATCACGTCCTTTATACCCAGAGGGGTGGCCTGTTCAGTCCCAGTCACATACACTATAACATCAGCTTCTCTGTTGAACATATGGGACAAAGTTTCTAATGTGTTAGAACTTAGACGTAATACATTTCGTGGCCTTCCATTTCACTTATACGGCATTAAGCAGCGCCTGGGTAATTTGAAACGGCAAAACGGGTATTTATTTCAATAAGGCGTGACGTTGTAAGGGTTTTTTTTACCTGCTCATAGGAAATTTTAATACTTTTTAATACAATGTGTACATAATTCACCATTTTCGACAATGAGACGTGTTCACGGTAATGGTAGAGCTAGCAGGTAAGGCGGCTTTCAAAATGTACACCTCTCCAAGCATACATTTTGTAATTTCTTTATTGTACTCACATGACATTAAAAATAGCGTAAGAATGAAAAAATATGTACGAAGGCGAGCTTATCTCTAATAAGAGATTTCTTCCAGCAAACCATTATTATTTTTTTCCAAGTGAAAAAATATTATTACGTTATTCTGTTTTAATTTAATTCTATTCATAATTATAATTATTAAAATTGCCATGCCGCCATCGGTAAAATTACATTGGGACATTATATTATATTACATAAGATCTGTAAATTATACTGTAATTTATCGCAATAAAATTAAATGAAATGAAACCATGTTGGGTAGGAGAGGGAGATGATAGGTAAGGGGAAGAATTGCGCGTACAATAAGACTATTCTAGTTTAATACATATTATTATTATTACAGAACCAGAACCAGAACCTATTGCTAAGGAATAGACTACATACACAGCTACATAAATACAGCTTAACAATAAACATCGTATGAATACACTAATACATATAGGTACCAGTATATCTAAATTGAAAGTGAAAGATAATGCTTCTTGCATATGCATATCTGCAATATGGAGTGATGCAAGTGTGGAAGTAGAGCTCGTCTAAGTTGAAATGACGCGCCCCACTCCTTGGTTTCGTATTTACTTGTCATACAAAACCAAGGAGTGGGGCGCGTCATTTCAGTTTAGACGAGCTCTACCCGCAACTTGAATTCGATGCGGGCACTTGCATTTGAGTATTGTCACAAAACGAAAAACAAACTGGGACTCGTAATAACGAAAAAAATGCTACACAGATTCTGCAAAGAAAATTATTTATGGTTATTTTAAGAGACCGGTGACCGCGTGAATTTCCCATACAAACGTAATACAAAATGATTTGAATTTGAGAAATAGTTTAACGTATTTAGACTGTTAATCGGATTTATACACTGTTTACGCAGGTTCCTGGTCTGTATACCAGGGTTTCTCTTCAACCAGTTTAAAAATATTTTTAAGAAATTCGAATAAGAACCTTGGTATACGACCGGAACCTGCGTAAACGCTGTTCATAATAACCGGCCAAGTGCGAGTCGGACTCGAGCACAAAGGGTTCCGTGCCATTATCTATAAAAAACCGTAAAAAAATGTATGGGAGCCCCCCTAAATATTAATTTAATTTTAATTTAATTATTTATTTTTTAAGTAAATAATATACTCAATATATTGTGAACATTTTAAGCGTCTACCTGCTACCATTATCAATATCGAGCAAATATGAGCAAAAAAATCACGTTTGTTGTATGGGAGCCCCCTTAATATTAAATTTCTTTTGATTTTTAGTATTTGTTGTTATAGCGGCAACAGAAATACATCATCTGTGAAAATTTCAACTGTCTAGCTACCACGGTTCATGAGATACAGCCTGGACGGACGGACGGACGGACGGACGGACGGACGGACGGACGGACGGACGGACGGACGGACAGACGGACAGCGAAGTCTCAGTAATAGTGTCCCGTTTGGCACCCTTCGGGTACGGAACCCTAAAAAGTATCTATTTTGACTTGACAGGCCACAAGCCTATTATGTTATTAAGTATCTCTCTCCTGGAGACCAATTCTCGTTTCTATAAAAATTTGTTGAATTAGACAAGTGGGAGGTGGTTCGTCTTTTAATAGGCCAACGACCCTTCGCCTATTGAAAGACGAAGCTCAGCCCCTTTGTCGAATACGCATTGAGAGGGTGAGAATCGGCCTCCTGTTATGTTAAAATAAGTGATAAAATAAAACCTATAGGTACCAACCCGTATGTCCTACCTAACACAAAACGCCAGTTGAGCTCCCTAAGGAAATTTGTGAGAAATATGTGAAGAATATACGCTTTTCAAATCATAAGTCTAATAAGTATACTTACTTATTATTTGATATAAGTATTATGTATGTAACACTATGATTTTAGGGTACACATTCCTTTGCCTTCTATCGGGAATGGTACTGTAGAGGCTTTGGATCAAACGTAAATAAATCAATAAAAAAAATTGGTAGGTACAGTATTCCTCTGAAGATAAGTCCCAAGATCTTGGAAGATATTGGATGTCTTTTATTCTACTATCTGAAGAATACTGTACTTTCATGTAAACAAATTTCGTCAGTGGGGTGCATTTTGACAACAAAATGGCGTCTGTGACACTCCCATAGAGGCCAGACTCACAGATGGAGACTTTGAGCCCCCTATAAGTTCCACCAAGGAGCTTATAATAATTCATTCATTATCAAGCTTGTTCTTTCCTGAATGCCTTGTCATAAGATAGAAAGAGATGTGTATATGTCGACAGTGACAGTTTCAATCAATACTGACCTCTAAAAATGGTCAATAATTTCCCAAAACAACCAGGGCCCACGGAAGCGGATTTACAAACATTTCCCATACAGGCCAGATCCACTGACGAGAGGCTAAGTATGTTCTAATAGAATTCTATAGAAGTTTATACAGGGTGACATTTAATTAGCCGACCATATTTCGGGGAATGATAGTACCCATCATTGTGAACAACTTTCCCTATGAACCATATGGTCGCAAAAAAAAAAAATTTTGGGTCTCCCATACTTGAAATCAGCTGATCGGGGCAATGTACTGGGGGACGAAAAATGTTTTTCATTTGCGACCATATGTTTCATAGGAAGTTGTTCACAATGATGGGTACTATCATTCCTCAAAATATGGTCAGCTAATTTAATTTCACCCTGTATAAACAGATAAATAAAGATAGAGACCTTATTTGATTAATTCAACGAAACAATGAATTAATTTATCAATAATATTTATACGAGTACCTACACTAGATATTAAAACATCGGATATCTACACGTCCGGAACCAAAGTATTTCGGCGCTATAACTAATAATATTGTCTAAGATTCATAAACTAACTAACGTTATTAAATATTTTGAAACAGCCCGTAACTTATTTTGTGAAATGATAGTGTCGACAGCAGGTATTCGTTTAATTGAATCCCTCCATTTTTAAACCGGTTAATTCCGTTCGGCGGAATAACTACTCAATTATGTTTCCATAAAATTAGTTTTGTAAGTTATTGAACTAGCAGTTTGCTTCTATAAATTTGTAAATTCGGTTCGGACATTCGGCCTTGAATCTTTAAAAAGTTTGTTGAATGGCTGGTTTCCGTGTCGGATGGAAGGACATACCTACATAATACATAGAGATCAATAACATACTTTGCACAACCGAATCAGATGCACGTTCTCTTCTGACAAGATATAAGTAAATTAATTACTTTTAAAACTGGCCAAAGCTCTCTTCTCCTTTTCCAATCTTCACGCTCCCCGGGCTATTTCCTTTCCTACTTGGTATCTTGATCCTTCCTTGATCTTGGTCCTTCAGCTCGTCACTCCAAAGGATTCTGGGGGAACCACACGTCCTCGTTTTAAAATCGGGTTCCAGAGAGTCGTAACATAGGCCCATTGTCGTGAATGCATACAAGCAATGTTGCCGGCCGAATCCCACTTTGATTCGGCTGGTTTTTCCACATGGTACGACTTTTATTTCAGTTTTGGAGCGCAAGTCGGTGTTCCGAACTCAGTCCAACAATCGGGCCCCAAGGACAGTATCCAAGGTTGCTCCATATTTCGCTAGCAAACCATATTATAAAGGCAAATAGTTATAGTTATATAGCCTAATAAGACATATTTTTACTGCGGCGCGAGCGAGCGGCTCCTGCAGCGCGTCTAGGTGCGCGTCCACATTTACAAGATAATACAATTAAATAAGCAACGTCCGTTTGTTACTGGCCCTCATACTTTCAATTGACCCAAGAAGCAGTTTTGGCTTTTGGCCCTTTACGCGCACGCGCCGTACGCGCCACATTTTTGAATTCGTTGTATGAAATCATACGAAACCTCGCACGCTTCTATCATTATATATTTATGAAAATATCATGTATACCAGAAAAAACATAGGTTTATTTAAGACTTTAGGACATAATCATAGTATTAGCACTAGAAATAGAAATAAGATTGCTAAGCCCGCGTTCAGACTTAGTAAGGTTGCTCACTCTTTTATGGGAGTATGTGTTAGTTTTTATAATAAAATACCTAATGAAGCAACGGACCTACCAGAAAGGAGATTCAAAAACTATGTCAAAAACGGCCTATTGAAGAAGTCTTATTACAGTGTAAAAGAATATTTAGATGACAAAACTGCATGGTCTTTACCATCTCAGCGCACAGAAATCCAAAGAGGGGCGATGGACTGAGTCAGTACGTCTCTCCTCGGTGTATTTCCTTAGACTTAGGTAGAAATACATAACATTGTATTTTTAAGGCTCTGATATTTTAAAAGAGGTACGGGGGAGGTTTCTTGCCCTTCTTTGCTCCATCCCTAAGCCCACAACTTCCGAACGGGCGGTAGTATACAAAAATATTAATATTATATTGACGTTGACTAAGTAATATGTATGATTTTATGGTCAATAAAAATTTTGAACTTTGAACTTTATCAGTAAATGCAGCGCGTACGGCGCGCGGCGGCGGGGCGGTGCTGGCACCCTAGACTAGAAAATAAGTATATGCTGTGAGATACAAATAAACAAAACACAAATACAAAATACAGCTAAAGTTCAATGTCTTCACTTTTTTCACTAAGATCGGTCCAATTAATTCACTTTTGACGACATCTAGATTCAAATTAGTCACAGTTTCCTCAATCTTTTGTGTCAAGAGGCTTCAGACACACGGGAAACCATTTCTTCATACAACCTTGGCGCTTCACAGAGGAGTTTCAAAAGCCGCGTTTAAATGCCATTAATCTTGTAAGTCTTTTTAATTTCTACAATAAAAATAAATATACGGATAAGAGACAGGTAGTTAAATAGATCTAGATAAAATATAAATGGATACATATTTCAGAAAACTTCGGAATTTTGTATTTTCTTATGTCTATTTTTAGTATTTAAAGGGCCTTTTCTGTCTTCTTCATGTTAGCTATTTTATATTTTTGTAAGCATAGCAGGAGGTGTCTTAAATGTTGTTTGATGCAATGAAATCAATCACATTTCCAATAAAAATGCACAATATACTTGTAACAAAATTCTTCTGCCGAATTCAATGAATAGAAGGGAGTTTCGAACGCTTGTTTCTCTTTCATAAATGCATACAAATTTCAAATGTTCATGGTATTTAACCACCCAAAGCGACAGCATAGTATGGATTCTTCAGATACTGGATAATAATATAAAGTGATAACACATTAATTTTAATGGGAGTTGATATGATGTTGGAGTTGACATAGTGATACAATTTTATGTTAAGGCGTTGCTGACGCATCTTTAAAAAATCAAGTCGGTCTTGAACTTAGTAGGTATACCTCATAAAATAACTCATAATCTCATAAAATAACTAGATAATCGAAAATAAGGAATCGAGTACACTATCTAAGGCGTTACTGAAAAACATACAAAGAAAGCAATACAACTATATAATTAGTATGGAATTAAAGGTTATCGGTGTTTGCGATAACAGATACCTTTTAATCCATTCTGCCGGTTCAGCGAAGCATATCCACTCAATGCTTTCGCGGTCAGTGTTGTTGATACCAAGGAGAATCGTTTTGTCAACAATATAAATAATAGTGTCTAATGAAAGCAAACAGTTGGTTTCGCGCGTTCATTTGACAGTCACCTCTCGGTAGGTGATTTAGAACATTGCAAAAATATTGAGCTATGATATTTAATTCAAACAAAATCCGAATTTTCTAGATCCACACGGCAAAATGCGAGATATAACTAACCACGGAGTTATCGCTTTAGTACTTATTTACTTTATTACTGACTGTAATAGTTTAAGTATAGGAATAGTGAGTGAAAGTGAGGACAATGTGACGACTACAAGATCGAAGTCAAGGGAATCTCAACAGGACCTCTTCCCTGATTGGGTGCCCTTCAAAAATAAACATGGTGATGAGTTGGGAGAATTTAAACAGGTGTCCAAGAAAATGCCAATGAAAAGATTGGCCCTACCTATGAATTTTGAGCTAAGAGCCGTTGCCGAGCCAGAGGGCGATGACTACTACGACAAAAATGGAGGAGAGTCTGATGAAGAATTCGATAAGAAGGAATGGTCAGACATACACAGACCTGAAACATCGGGACCCGAGAAAGTAAAACTTGACGTACATCACACAGACTTGTCTGATATAGATGGTGTTGTTAATATCATAAAGAATACGGGTAATCACAATGTTAATTACAAAGCACGTCCAGAAGTAGTTGAAAATGCAAGTGAAGAATATAGTGATAAAAATAATTCAGGAGAGCAAAATGATAAACTGCAACAAGATTCAGGAGAAGGAGAGGTACAAAAGACCAAACAACAGCCCATTAAGAAACATATTTCGAGGGAAGAAATATCGGAAGAGAGAATCGCTAACGATGATAATCAAAATGCGAATAATGGCCCAAATTATAACACAAATAGTGAACCAACTGGAGAAGAAAAAACTACAACCAAATCCTCTAGCAGAAAGAAAATTGAAAATAGCTCTGATGAAGGAGAACATTCTAACGAAAAAAAATATATAAACAAACTTGATGAAGTAGAAGAAAATGAATACGAGGAGGATTCATCAGATGAAATCAGAAAAACTAATAAAAAGCCAAAAGTCACAACTGAAGAAGAACCTGACTATGAGGAATCAAATCCAGAATCTAAACAAAATAATCAAGTAAAAGTGCCAACAGAAGAAGATAAAGAAAATGAAGCTAAAAAAGCATTTATTCTAAATAGTGTCGATGAATTAAAAGAAAGACATGCACAAGAGCAGAAACTAATATCTGAGAGAGTCATGGAGGAACAAAGATCATCAGAAGATGTTGTAAACGACAAACATATGAATGATTACAAAAAATACAATCAACACTATGTTAATCCACACAAACACTTAAATAAGTACGAAGAAAATGATTATGATGACTCAAAAGAGACATATGTGATGGAAGAAAAATATAAAATAAAACATAAACCAAAAGTCGTAATCTCTCAGAATCACATATCTCCAACAATTCAAAGCATACCAGCTGAAACACCATACATAGCTGGAAATGAGGAAAGTACAGGAAAACCATCCATTTTCAGAAATCCACGAATATACATGGTTAATGATTACGATGAAGATATTGTTATGACTACACCAAATTACAAACGAAAGAAAACAACCGCGATAAGTACACACGCAAAATCCGACCCGAAAAACAAGAAAGAAAGAGTTCGCATATCATTAGTACCATCATCAAACGATGGAAGTGGAAAACCGGTACTCTTCTTTCCCAGAGCAAAACCCCGAAGGTCAAATCAGTTCAAGTCAACAACAACTAGCGAGGCTCCTAAAAGTAATCCTATAATAGAAAAAGGAGCTGATGCGATTGCTGCTGACTCCATTCCATCTATTGTGGGTACAGCTCCATCTAATTTATTTATGGGACCATCATCTCTTGATGCGTCACCTACTGCTCCAGATTTTTTTTCAACTAGTTCTGAAGCATCAGGAGAGACTGGCCCATCAGCTATTGGAACGTCTCCGTCGGCAGATATTGGAACGTCTCCGTCGGCAGATGACGCTCCATCTATGAATACTGTTCCATCAGCAGAAGCTGCCTCAGATACTAAATCAACAGCAGAAAGTGTTTCAGCACCAGATACTGCGCCATCAGCAGAGGCTTCATCAGCGGAGACCGCACCATCGTCAGTCGAATCTTTAGCAATAAAACCCTCAAGACATCCAACGCCTACACCCCCACAGTCACCTTTATCAGCATCAGGATCTGATGAAACGGCAGACACTGGCCCTTCAGCTTCATCATCGAATGCAGATCTGGTGACAGACGCCCTGCCAGCCCCGTCGGAGCACCAGAAAGCTCCACGTGAGATGAAGGAACATCATCATGAGCACGAAGGAGGTAAGTGAACATTCAGATTTTGATTGATTTTGTTTCGTAAACTAGAATTGAGATAAATGTGTTTCTTTGTTCTGATACGCACGCTAATGTAGAGCGACACACTCTCAGTAAACCTTTATGCTAAACGAGTTTGATAACATGTATATTTTTATTGGGTATAAGTATATGCATATTTTTATTACCAGACAATAAGCTCACATGGGAACCCCAGATAGATCTACTATTAACTAGCATACGTATTTGGATCTTTAGGAAACTTCGACATTTTGCACTTCGACCATTCATTTCATTACTAAAGACAACATAAAAATTTCGCACCTGTTCAATCCATGTTATCATCAACAAATCAACAAAGTACTTAATTATATACCCCTTATATAAAGTTAAAGCTCTATTTTAGGTCGAAATTGGTTAATAAAGCTAAACTATGATGAAACTGAAAAAGTCCCAGAAACCTGTTGTGTAATTTAAACCTTGTCTGCAAATTAGAACCCCCCTTACATCTACATATAAATGATAATTTTGGGACACTAGTATGTAATACAATCATTATAATATAATATTATTTATTTATTTATGTATATATAATATTTAATTCTACAACTCCATATAATAATAATGTAAAATGCAGATACAAAAACCTACTAAGTAGGTAATATTTCTAAATGATATGAGGTTGACTTAGTTTTAGTTTTAGTTTAGTAAGCAAATCTAATTTGAATTTACTTACCATTTATCGTAATGATGAAAAATGGCAGGCAAAATGGAGAGGCAACTATGGGCCTTAAAACACATGTTTTAAAACTTAACACCACTGTATTTTCTCCAATCCAAGTTGTATGGTCAATAAATTTTATTTTCATTTTCATTATTGGGTGAAATAGTCACAATAGAGGACCAATGACCCGGCTTGCTTCAGCGGTCGTCCCACCCACCTAATCATCTATCATGCATATGGATTATTTTATTTCTTGTGTGTGTTGAAAATACTTAATCCTGAGTGCTAATTAATATCATTTATGAAGAGTATGGCTCAATCTTACCCGTGTCTGGGTAGAGGCCTGTGCCCGCGGTGGGGACATTAATGGGCTACATTTACTATGAAGAATATTAGCAAGTCAATTTTCATGTTCAATTAATCTTGGTCGTGTTCAATTAATTGTAGGTATGTATTAACTTAGTTGGACTGGAGGGAGAACGCTCAGGATCGGATAGAGTGGAAGAGGGGGAGAGAGGCCTTTTCCCAGCAGTGGGATATAATAGGTTCGTAATAATAAAAATAATAATGTATTAAGTTGCTGTTATTAAAATATATTTAGCATTATTCTCCGATCTCCGTGTTTCCGACGATGGCACGTTAAGCTGTAGGTCCCGGATACTATCACTACTTGAGCCAGCGTGGTAGAGTATGGCTCAATATTACTCGTATCCGCGTAAAGTCCTGTCCGGACATTAATGTGCTACATTTACTTACTTATTATTTCATGCATGATGATATCATCAATGTCTCATCAATTCGTCAATCATTGTGCTATGCGTTGTGTATTGTGTTGTGACACTTGAATCAATTGTATTATATGCTATTCTGTAAATGATGCAATCTTTAGATTACAGGTACGAGTTTTTTAATAGGCGGGAGAGAGTCTTTTATAATGAAACTTTAGTTTCCTATTCCTGGGCAGTGGTATTAAAAAACACAAGTCATAATACGTTTTTAAACATAGATTATAAAAACATAAACACTTTAGAAGCTTTGTAACACGAGGCGGTAAAACAAAACGGTTGCATAATATTTATTCTGTTAAACCTGCTTACTTTGTAGTTTCTTGTTAGTTGCAACTTCGTCCTGCGGGCTTCACAATTCTTTCTTCAACTTCAAATTCATCAGCTACAGTCATTGTTAAATGGTGTATTGAATATTTAGCTAAATGTGGGTACAGTTGTGTCTCTCCCACCCCGAATAGAAAAAGGCGTGACGCTATGATGTTATGTCCTTACAGTCGCTCTAAATAACAGCTCGTGTGAAAGAATCGAATCTGATTAAATGTGGGTACAATTGTACCTCTCCCACCCCGAATAGAAAAAGGCGTGACGCTATGATGTTATGTTCTTACAGTCGCTCTGAATAACAGCTCGTGTGAAAGAATCGAATCTGATTAAATGTGGGTACAATTGTACCTCTCCCACCCCGAATAGAAAAAGGCGTGACGCTATGATGTTATGTTCTTACAGTCGCTCTAAATAACAGCTCGTGTGAAAGAATCGAATCTGATTAAATGTGGGTACAATTGTACCTCTCCCACCCCGAATAGAAAAAGGCGTGACGCTATGATGTTATGTTCTTACAGTCGCTCTAAATAACAGCTCGTGTGAAAGAATCGAGTCTGATTAAATGTGGGTACAATTGTACCTCTCCCACCCCGAATAGAAAAAGGCGTGACGCTATGATGTCATGTTCTTACAGTCGCTCTGAATAACAGCTCGTGTGAAAGAATCGAATCTGATTAAATGTGGGTACAATTGTACCTCTCCCACCCCGAATAGAAAAAGGCGTGACGCTATGATGTTATGTTCTTACAGTCGCTCTAAATAACAGCTCGTGTGAAAGAATCGAATCTGATTAAATGTAGGTACAATTGTACCTCTCCCACCCCGAATAGAAAAAGGCGTGACGCTATGATGTTATGTTCTTACAGTCGCTCTAAATAATAGCTCGTGTGAAAGAATCGAATCTGATTAAATGTGGGTACAATTGTACCTCTCCCACCCCGAATAGAAAAAGGCGTGACGCTATGGTGTTATGTTCTTACAGTCGTTCTTAATAACAGCTCGTGTGAAAGAATCGAATCTGATTAAATGTGGGTACAATTGTACCTCTCCCACCCCGAATAGAAAAAGGCGTGACGCTATGATGTTATGTTCTTACAGTCGCTTATTAATCTGTGCAGTCGCTCTAAATAACAGCTCGTGTGAAAGAATCGAATCTGTTTAGTCAAAAAGCAAATGTCCTTCAAAGCATCGTTTTATGAATTTTAATCGGAATGCTATTGACAAATCGACCAATCTTAAGATGACCTCTGTGGTGCAGCGGTTGCGCATCTGCCTACCATGCGAGAGGTCTCGGGTTCGAAACCCGGCTGGGGACAAAAAAACCCCAGGTCTAGGACATTGTTTGTGATGTCGCTGTTTCTGGTTACCACGACACAGGGTATCCTGTGTGGGGCCAGAAGCAATGTATGTGCTTGTATGTAAATGTTTATGTTTCATGTTTAAAGCGTAGACGTAAATATCGCCATTTTCATATGAAATGTCGTAGACAAATTGCATCTACTCCTTCAAATGGGCGAGAATCGGGCCCCGGTCGTTTATATAAGAACTATCGCGTTCTGATAAAATAATGGATGTCAGAGGATATTACATGAAGCAAGAGGATTTTCATATAGGTATACGTTGTCAAGAAATGCTAGAAAAGAAATAAAAATAAAAACAACATGTGTGAAATATTAGGGCACCACTGCGTGTTTTGATGAAAAACCAAATATGTCAATAAAGAAAAAACGCAGTGTAGTCTTCAAATGTTGCCATCGTTTAATGTCTAGCATTTTTTGACAAACTATACTTATAACGCCAGCATTGATTACTCAGAAAAGTACATAGATCGCTGAGTAGATGCTGGGATGAGACCATCGAGGACATTTTGCCCTCCAAAGTCTCGTCTGTCCCAGGCCCGTAGTAATAAACCACTCTGGGGGGGGGGGGGGCAATTCTCGCACTATCGAGAGTCGAGATCATCTGCATGGTCGAAATATTGAGATCATCTGCATGGTCGAAATATCGATTCGATATACCGAATATTATATCCATCGAAAACAGAAAAAGCTATTTCACGACCCGCCCAGGACCAACCGAGATATCTTGACCCGTTTTAGATCGATATAAATATGAATCGAGATCATTTTCGACGGTGATATGCGGTCTCAAAAACGATAACTCGACTATGGAGATGATCTCGATAGCACGATAATTGGGGGCCTGCGAGCTCTAAGCGACAGATTTGGTATGGCAAAACCTTTATTGTGATATTGCTGAGACATCTCTCAGAGCGGTTTATTAAAATATTCAGAGCCTCTCAAGGATCATGAAGCCTTTTACTTCAGCTGGTGCAGGAGTTAGGGTATCGTCTAAGAGTTAGGTTGATGAATTAGAAGTGTGGGTTCGATATGACAAAGGGCCACGTTCAAGTGACTGGTGCAGGTTTTACACCAACATACAAAGTCATGCCTTTTCCTATTCGGGGTGGCAGAGGCACATTCACTGTGCCCACCTTTTGCCAGTTATTAAAACTCCAATTTGCGTGACAGTGGGCTAGCCCATTGCCTCATCTAGTTCTACAACTCTGTGGAATAATATAAAATCAAAGAAAAATTATGAGAATCGTCACAGCTTGATAAGCTTACTTTGTCGAAACCATTACAAGTGCCCTCGGAAAAAAATAACTTATATTATTAACCCACTTGTTACTAGCAGCTTGCACCACGAGGTGACTAATTCGGCTCGACAACCATCAATGGAAGGTTAATTACATGTAATTCGCTAAGGTTTCTCGTTTCGAACGATTCGTTTCATTCGGCATGTCAATCACACAAAACGTCCGATCGAAATCGTTTCGACAATGATACCGAAATCAATGGAAGTGGCGGTTTATATGCTAGAACGAGAGCTAGTTTAGACTGCTGCACCTTCACTACTTTATTTACATTTGTATGGAGTTCACAAAGTTACTCGAGGTTAGTGTTAACTCGCGGTCTAGGTAGTCAAACTAAGCGTCACGTGCCAGGTCAAGTAGGCTAACGTTTTGATACTAATTATTTGTAATTTGTTATTTCTTTATTGTACTCCACAAAACGTCTAAAAGTATACGGGCGGTCATATATTAACGACTGAATCCCGCTTATACTGCTTGTATACTTTTAGGCGTAGGCGACCGTACAAAGGCGAGCGGGCAAGGCGATTTACATTTGATAAAGCAATTTAATATTAAGTGCAGTTAAGTTAAAATAATGGGCACCGAGGAGTAGTCTTTCTTCAGTGTCCATTACTTTGCAAACAAATAGGAAACTTTAAAAAAGGTTATAAAAGCTTGAACAATTGTGAAACTTTTGCGTTAAGTGCGATATTTTTCATAACTTATGGGCACCCACAGTGTAGTTTGCATGGAGGGATTACATACTATAAAAATATAGTATTTAGTTATTCTGTTCCAAATATATTTTAGTGTGAATGTCAAAGTTGAGATAAAATCTATCTTTCGACCCTAATATACAGGTGGTCCTGAAAATAATTGTCAAGCTGGTAACTACTGATAGGCCTCACCATGACCTCTTTATATACAAATTTCGACCTCTGTAAAAGTATCACGGATTTCGATATTTATTAAGTTTTCAGTTCTTTTGGTAATTCGCCACTTTTGCGTAGATATTTCGACACTATTTCTACAAATGATGAGATTTCTTTCCAATACTTTGTCCTGTTCAACAAGAATAGGTAATCTATCAATTACAATGCAGCTTGATAACTTCCAAAAACAAAACAAACAAAAATTAGTTTATTTCAGTAAGTACAGCAGCACAGGTCGTGGGACTCCCCTTTTAAGTTAATAAAAACCTGTGTTAGGGGAGACCGACAATTAGGTTGGCTACAGATACCTACCACTGCACTAATCCGCACTGCATTTTATTTATTGTGCACTGGTACTATTCTCTCAGAACAATCTGTCCTATCTCGCCTAGGTTTGCTGGAAGAAATCTCTTTTTAGAGATAAGCTCGCCTTTGCATATTTACCTTTGTTTTAAGACTATGTATCACATTGTTTTCCGTGCAATAAAGAAATTATTATTATTATTATTATTAATCCGCACTGATCCCGCGTGGTGAAGAATGGCTCAATATTATTGTACACGAGTAATGCTCGTGCTCCCGGTGGTGGGTACATAATGGGCTACATATATACTTTGATTACCTAATGCATAAAAGTGTCCATAAAACATGGTTAACATTAGCGGTGATATAAACAAACATAAACATATACAGGCACACACATTGCTTCCGGCCCCACACTAGGATACCCTGTGTCGTGAAAACCAGAAACAACGACATCACAAACATGTACCTAAACATCCGAGATCTGGTTTTTTTTGTCCCCAGCCGGGATTCGAATCTGGGACCTTTCGCATTGTAGGCAGATGCGCAACCGCTGCGCCACAGAGGTCGTCAAACGGAAATATGGAACCATTGTTTTGAAAGTTCAACTCGCACTTGGCTGGTTTTTGGTTTTGTTTGCTCTGTGCTCTCATCCATGGACCTTCCAGTCACTACGCATGTAGGTAGTGGTACAACATAAACGCATTTTTTTAACTCTTAATAATATTTCTGTCTTCTTTTCAAATGCCAATAATATTAAAATGAGATAGAAAACCTTAGCTTGTGATACCATTTTAGAATCCAGTACTCCATGGTACTCCAGTAATTTTACTTACCTACCTATTTTTGTGTTTGTTGTCTGATAGTTAGATTTCTAGAGACGTTATATGATTTTAAGCAATTGTGATTGTAGATTAACTATTCCCGTTAAACAGGACAAAATATTCTGATACAATCTCATCATTTGTAGAAATGCTCTGGAAAAAACCACGCAAATGTGGTCAATTACCGAAAATACCAGAAAACTTAAAAATCTAGAAATCCGTGATATTTTTATTGAGGTCAATTTTTTATATAAAGAGGTCATAGTGAGGCCTATCAGTGGTTACCGGCTCGACCATTGTTTTCGGGACACCATGTCTATTTAGGGTGGATTCTACCAAAGACAAAGTTATGCTATACATATAATTAATAATACAACCGAATTGAAAACCCCCTCCTTTTCTGAAGTCTGTTATTATGAAACAAATAGATACAACAAACTACTGATTGGACCTATACTTAATTGTATTGCACTGCATCCGAAATCCGTCCACCGATCTTGTTAGTAAATTATGCAACTTGCAAAACCCACAGCAGCAAGGGTCATTGATAAAATCACTTGCCGTTTCTACACCGTTTTCGCTTGAGTAGCCACAAACAGCCACAACATTAGCACCTGATGCTTTTCATTCGATATTCAACTTTATTTAGCCAAGTATCATTATTGCTACGTGATGTCATCTAGGGGGAACTTCTAGCAGGCGGCAAATTGATTTTCCATG
Source organism: Argyresthia albistria (assembly GCA_963457715.1). Classification (NCBI taxonomy): domain Eukaryota; kingdom Metazoa; phylum Arthropoda; class Insecta; order Lepidoptera; family Argyresthiidae; genus Argyresthia; species Argyresthia albistria. The sequence continues at coordinate 4,295,398 of OY735259.1, forward strand.
GAGAGAAAATTTATTTGACTAGTAAATTGATAATTTCGTGACAACTGTTGAAAGTTGTGGACAGACTGAGGTGGAAGTGTATTGAGACACGGAAATAGTTGGGCAGGGCTGCGGGGCAATTCTGGCGCTAGCGAGATCATGTCCTTTGTCGAAATATCGATTTTGAGATACCGAAATCTCCTTTAATAATCTCCTTTAAAATAGCCTTTCGACCAAGCGAGATATCTCGACCCGTTTTCGATCGATAGAAATATAAAATCCAGATCGTTTTCGGCGGATTTAGGCGGTATCAAAACTGATATTTCGGCTGGGGAGATGATATCGATAGCGCGAGAATGGGGGCCTGCAATGACTGTATACTAAATACAATATCAATATACATAGCAGGCCGGTCCAACTTAATTCTTCGATTTCTTACTGTACGACAGGATTTACTTTTATCACAGTAGTTTTAATAGTTTGAGCCCTATAAACCTAGAACTCGCATTTTACGGCGTTTCGTGAACAAAAGATTTCCTTTGGCAGGGTTGATCTGTAGGTCCAGGAGCCATCTGGATTTGGCAAAGTTTGTATGGACAAAAATTATATACTTGACCTACGAAGCTGTAACTTGGCAGGTAGGTAGTTTAAAGATGGTTTACGTACGTGGACGTAAATTCAGTAAATTTTCTCAAAGTTCTGCCACCACGAAGGGGAAAAAAGGAGGCTAAAATTTGTATGGCGTGTTGGTGTTGGTTTGTAACAAGTTAATAATAATAATATAGCGTCACGCCTTTTCCCATACGGGGTGGCAGAGGCACAACTGTGCCCACTTTCAGCCAGTGATTCTATACCTCATTTTGCGTGACAGGGGGCTAACCCATCGCCGCAGCTTTGGAGTTATGAAGGTTATCTCACGATGTTTTACCATCACCGTTTGAAAGTCCGTATCACGTACTTATGTAGCAGTCGTAAAAAACTCCTCTACCAACCAGCACTGAGCCAGCGTGGTGGAGTATGGCTCAATCTTACTCGGATCCGAGGTAAAGGCCTGTGCCCCTCGTTGGGGACATTAATGGGCTACATTTACTTTTTTTACTTTTTTACATACTTACATCAAGAACATTTGGGTTTCATCTACAGTACGGGCGGGCATGTTGACATTTTCGTGATAGCTTACAATTTGACGTGAAAGCTATCCGTGGATTACTTAACCGGGAAGTACTAAGATCTGCGTAAAATCGATTTGATTGGAGGTCAAATATTCTCAACTCGACTTGAACTCGATTAGGACAATAAGTTAAAACATCTTTCTCTTTTTATGCACCTTTCTAGCTCCGTAAGCAAACCGAATAGTCTGTTGGGCGTATACTGAGACTCAGAGGACTGTAGCGGTTAATCCCTGAAATTTCATTTTATTTTTATTTCCATTCACTTTTTTCCCCACTATGGATACGGCAGCAACTCAGAAACAGGTAAAAGAAGTCCGGACACAGGGTAAGCTTCCGCAAGGTAACTTCAAGGTAGGCAGTGGTCGTATTAGTCGCTTCAGACCGGCTTTATCGTACCTCAAATATTACATGTGCCGTATGGCACCTCTAGGCCTATATGTAGTATATTCCGATAATATCTGCAATGTTTTTTTTCTGCATAGGTAAATCGTATTTTTTTTTACTTGATAAGGTTTGTACACTCCGTGAAATACTAGAGTGCTAGAAGACGATGAAGAATTTGAGCCGCGGTTGCTATACCTTGAACCTTCAGGGCCCGAACTCTACTGTACACAAGCATACCAGAAGCCTGGCACAAGCTTCAATACGACGCATTTGGTATTCTACTAAAAACCGGAATCGCAATTCACAAGCGCCAGCCTGACGCCAGCCTACTTCGTATTCTACTGTCGGACAGTACGCTGGCGTCAGGCTGGCGCTTGTGAATTGCGATTCCGGTTTTAGTAGAATACCAAATCCGTCGTATTGAAGCTTGTGCCAGGCTTGTGGTATGCTTGTGTACAGTAGAATTCGGGCAAAGGACCTACCTGCAATCGATTCCGAACAAGATTCGGGCGACTAAGAAGGGGGTGGTTTTGTAAATGACCTAACAGGCTAGCCACTCAATACTGGGAGCGAAGTGGTGTTGGCTTTCACGTCTCTACCACCACGTCCAACACGCTCTACTGGTCGCGGAATTGTCACCGATGATACGGGCAATAGGATCCCTGATGATATTCGAACCATACAGGGTGTAACAGAAACGGGCGTACAAGCCGAAAGAGGGTTGTTAGAGACATCATTCTGAACAACTTTCACTATGGGACTGACTTGATCAGAGCAACTTTATTTTTATTAACTCACTACATTTCGGGCCTAGCGCTCAGCTGATCTGTATGGTGGAGTGTAAAATAAAGTTGCTCTGATCAAGTCGGTCCCGTAGTCAAAGTTGTTCAGAATGATGTCTCTAACAACCCTCTTTCGGCTTGTACATATCCCTTTCTGTTACACTCTGTATAATACCATCATAATGGTCGGAATTACTTATTATTTATTAGGTAGTTCCCATCGAATCCCGTAGCAAATGTGCTATTGAGATGTGCAAGAATCAGACAAGACTACAATGCAAAAAATCTTAGGGGCTCTGTGCATCCTGAAATAATGAATTTGTGGTGCGATAGATATTTATTTTTAGGGTCCCGTTTATCGTAAAGCCAAACCCATTACGCCTTCGTTGTCCGTCCGTCCGTTTGTCTGTCCGTCTGTCTGTCAGCGGGCTCTATTTTACGAACCGTAATAGGTAGAGATTGAAATTTTCACAGACAGCAAAAATACTAATCTACACGAAATTAACTGGTTCGCCGACACATCTTATATAACAATAATTTCGGTCGTTCGAGCGGTGTGCTTCTGCGAGTGAAGGGCCTCCCCATACACAAAATTACTTTTTTTTTGTACTTGTACGATGTTGCGGAATGCTTCACGTGACAGTCAGACTCGCACTTGGTCTATTATTTCAAACTTCTTTAGACTTACTATGTAGTCAGACAAACTAAAGTAAATAACTATAAAGAAGTCAGTAATATTTACCCCAAAATTTGTTTTTGCAGGTGGAGGCAAAGAATTCCATTCTGAGGACGAGGAGGAACATGGTGAACACGGAAAAAAGTCATACAAAGTAAGCAAATGTGTCCATATTTTTTAAGGCGATAACACTACCCAAATGTTGTGCAGGGAAAATTCATAGAAGAATTCATTACAATCTTCAGTTTATTAACTAGAGACGGGAAGGTGAAACCTGAGTCTTGCAATTGGGTTGAGTCCAAAGTAATCAAGTAAATCTAGGAACAAGTCTGAAATTGAAGCATTATGTACAAAATGGCTTGTCAATCTCAGAATTTTATATTTCCTGCAGTTGCATTTTATAAAAAACAATTTTGTGCGAAAAAAGGCGACCTCTATGGCGTAGCAGTTGCGCATCTGCCTACCAGAGAGGTCCTGGGTTCCAATCCCAAAAAAATAATCCCCAGGTCTTGGATATTTACATGTTTGTGATGTCGCTGTTTCTGGGTTCCCACGACACAGGGTATCCTAGTGTGGGGCCAGAAGCAATGTATGCGCCAGTATGTAAATGTTTATGTTCATGTTTATTTGATGCCACACGCCACATGACGTCACGAAGTGCTATTTCATAGAACTCAGGAACAAAAGTACCGTTTTGACAGTTCCTAAGAAGTTCTATTTTGACTAGCAGGACACAAGCCAACCTTTTTTGTGAGTGTAGTTATCAAAGCCCTTTGGTCGGTTCTATTTTCAGATCTCACCTTCTTGTCTTTACAATGGATTTAGGAAATTCCTTTATTGTACATCTCACAACGCTCGCTGCCTTTTTGAATGAAAAATCTTTCGCCAGTGATATTGGCAATTAGAGCTTGAGTCAAGCCTTTGCTGAATCATCAAAGGGATTTTATTGTTCAGGAAAAAGAAAGAAGGATTTAAATTTACCTTGCAATCTTACGATATTAAATAGAGAAATCCCGGAAATCGTAGCTCATACTTTTTTTGCAAAGGACATCGGCAATTCTCCATACTAAAGAATATTTCAAGCGAATTTGTAACGACTATTCACAAGAATAGTCATATTCATAAATGATAGATTTTTATTCATGATTTCTATACTGTAAGATTTTTTTCAACACACCTGCTCGTAAAGTGACCTTTATGACGTTGGTTTTAGAACACTAGTGTGGTAATGGATATAGTTTTGGACAGGAGTTTTTATACTGTAAAAATATTAGGTACTTTAATTGATTTTAATTATTATTTTTAATTATTACATGTAATTGTCAAAATAAGATGACGAAACATTTATTTTCATCAAATTACAAGCAAACTAAGAAAGCAGAGATGTATTTCGTTTACTTTGATGAGATTTGATATTTGGCTGTTTGTTTGGCTTTTACATTGCCTCCTGGCAGTCAAGAGTCAAAGTGCGAAAACAAAAAAAATAATAATTGCGCGCCATTTTCAGTTTCCGACAAATAAAACTTTTCATTCATTGTTTTTATTATAAACATATCGAGTACCGATAAAGATAATTATAAATTTTAATCACAAGTGTGTTGAAAAACGCCGTATGAAACTCGTGAGAAATTGGTAATAACATAAACTTAGCTCATTTGTTTCATAATGTACTATTGCTGTTTGATGCCATTTTATAAAGATATCGGGAAATATTCAAGAAATAAATAAATGTGCAGGGAAAGAAAAATTCTAACTAACAATAACACTATGCAACACGTTGGAAACAACCTCCACCTAATGGATTGTCAAATTAAAAAATCTAGTCTGTGACCTTTGCTTTTTTACTTGGAACAATACCGAAGAAAGTCAGTTTAATTTTACAATTAAAACAATATATTTCATGTGGCCAGTAATAAATTCCTTTATACTATTGTACGGAAATAAATTGTTTTCTTTGTTATAGGTGGTTTTCATAGAGGCATTAGTAAGATGAGATATTATTTTGCCGATATCCTTTCTTCCTTAGCTGATATAAACTGTTTTTAGGGTCCCTTTGGGTAAAGGGTAAATAACGGGACCCTATTACTAAGACTCCGCTGTCTGTCTGTCTGTCTATCTGTTTGTCTGTCTGTCCTTCTGTCACCAGTATCTCATGAACAGAGAGTAGAAAGACAGTAATAGCAGTAGCAGTCTCTGTATAGTTATAAATGCAAAAAAAAACTGAATACAATAAATATAGGGGGCTTCCATACAACAGACATTTTTTTTTGCCGTTTAGGAGATAATGGTACTGAACCCTTCGTGGGCGAGTCCCACTTGCACTTGTTATTCATGTCAAAATAATTTGACTGATTTTTAACCACTCACATCATTATGGTGTTTTAAATAAATTAGTCGCCAGATAGACTTACTTGAACAACTCTCTTTCATTTCACCTGTAATTCTTCCCAAGGTTTTTGAAAAACAAACAGTGACCGTACCCTACACTGACCTGTTTAACAAGCAGACAACAACAAGACTACATATCACCACCGGGTATTATAGTTTTCATTTAGACGTAAGTGTGTGTTTTGTGTTGATTTACATACAAACGAAGCCGCTTAATTGTGTTGCACCTTGAATCTGCGATAGCTCTCTGCCTTATATTATAACTGTACCAGAGCTGAGGCGTGGAGACAGTTTGGCAGTACCTACGTCCTAAAAATAACAAGTTTAGAGTCACGTGAGCATTTGCAAATCTTAAAGCCTATCATGCTGGCCCTGACGGCCATAGCTCGCCTCTCCCTGTCCAGATCCAAGCCTGTCAAGTCTGGTAAAAGTCTACATAATCACAGCTAGCTAGTTACAGCCTAAAATGGGCATTCCGGTACTTGACTAAGACAATTACGCTGTACAACATCTGTGCTGCATCTGTATTAACATAGTACTTTCATAGCATAACACGTCAGTACCTACATAGCAACGTTAAAATAAGGAGCGGAATACCGATTTGCTCATCGAAATCATGTCGAATTCCGTTAAGGCACTACTTAAATATATTTTTTTCTTCTGTAAATTTCAGGAAATACTCGGCAAATCCTAATCAATTTCTGGTGTATGTAATTTGACTAGGGTATATAATCTAGGGTTTTCATGTTGGAAAACGTGTTTCGATAAAAATGTCTCGATAGAAAAAAATTCCAAAGTCAACCCTTTTTTCCAATATTTTTTCCATAGGTACTACAGGAGTAGTAAATATGATCTTTCTATTAATTGTAATATGTGGGGAATTGCTGTTACTAGCGACTTGGAAATTAAAATGTAATTCCCTGAACTAGCTTATTTTTTATGATATTTCTTCCGTTTAGGTGCGAGCAGATTAGGTGCGAGCGCACAATTGTCATCCCACTTGTTTCCGAGTTATATTCGCTTCTCACTTCGCAATCTTCATTGACCTTGGTTTGTAAATTTTAATCCTCTTCTTAAGGATTTTGTTTACAAGACACCAACAAACGAATTAATTAATTGCATTAGTTGAATTATCAACTAAAGGCCCGGCTACACACATCGACTTGTATGCGCAAACGGTTTGTGCAAAAATTGTCCCAAAACCTGCATCGTATGGTGGTGTCATTTGTGCGGTATACCGTTACACGCATGCGCAAAGTTAAACGGTTTGATCCGCAAAATTACAATGACCATCTTAAAACAATTCTTGGTAAAATAAAGCTCACTATAGAGTGTTGGAATGAAAATGGTTTGCAAAGTGATGTTGATACATTGATAGATTAGAATCCTAAACTGAATCGGCTTAAGACGGTGGTAACCCACCTGAAATCTTTTCACGCCAATCTTTTGGAAACATTTCACTTTGTACATATTACGTAAGTATGACGAATATATACCGCTTTAATGCGATATGTTACTATGTAAAAAAAAAATACGCGTGTAGCACCGTACACGTGTTAGAAGTAAAACTTCTGTAGCTAGATCATTAAGTGGTACCTACCTATACTATACACCTATACCTACCTATACTAAAAGAGATTTAAATTTCCAATTTTGAGATCCAATCTCTGCTTCAAGTTACTTTTATGTTTCAGACGTCCGATTATTTGAAATTATTTTATACTTGTACTTACTTTTAATACGTCATGTCATTTATTTCCCACCATTCCTTATCTACAATTTGTTGCGCTCGTGGTGATATACTTAACTCATTCAATAGTGTCACTACTATTTGCATCTCGCTCAGATTATATACCATCTGACGTCACGTCTTTAAGCCGTCTCGCTCAAATGTATGCATTGCTTTGCTTGTCTCTGTGCCCAGTCCCTTTATTTAATTGATCGAGTACGTATTTTCAACTATTCCAAGTTAATGTGTACCTGCGGGGCTACCATAAGGCTTGCCACTCACCTCAGTCGCGCAGATAAATGACAAAGAAGATGGCTAAATCAATATATGGACGACTGCCCCAGACATGTACTTCTCAACAGACAATAGCATTTAAATATTCATTCATAAATTTAATTTACTGCGTCTGTATTTAGTTTGTAGAACTTGAAGAAAAAAAAAATATAGGTAAATAAGAGTTGTTACTCAATACTCCGTGATTCCAATATGATTCCGTGACCTTTGCCGTCGCTAGAAATAAGCACCATTTTGCAATAACATGCAACATAACGCCATCTAGCCACTCCTCTGGAAACCTCCTGTTTTCAACAGTTTTGCTAGTTGGCAATTATGTTGCATGTTATTTTTAACGATGGCAAAAGTCACTAATCAATGGCGGAATCATAGAGTATGAAGTGACAACTCTTAATTATTTAATCATTTCCTTCAAGTTCTACAAACTAACTAAAGACGCAGTAATTTATGAGAGAATATTTAAATGCTATTAATTGGCTGTTGAGAAGTCTTTGTACATGTCTGGGGCAGTCATTTTGCCAAATTGCCAACTGCTTTCGCGTCTCAATGATGTTTCTCCATAAAATAGCGCGCATTCATTATGATATGACATTAAATTGTGACAAAATGCGTGGCTGGGGTGACTGGCGTGCCTTATGCTACCCCCGCTAACCTATACATACCTACTTTGCAAGGATTTTTTAGGGTTACTTCATCGCGAAGCGATGACGTAACTCTTATTTAATTTTATTCTTGACATTTCCTTAGTCCGCCATACGACATACCTCGATTTTGATATTTTACTTCAACATTATTGACTGGCATGAAGCATTAACTTTAAAATTACAAAAGCTTATTAAAATCAAAATCGTATAATTTCAACAGTTATAACAACAATTCAACTTTAAAATATGTATTACAAAAATTACATACAAACAAATAAGCGAAACAATAAGCCATTAAACTTATGGCTCTGTAAGCTGTAGACCTCGCTTTGGCCGTTTACTACAGATAAACATTAAATAGGTAGGTATAACACGTACTTAGTAGCTAAACTGCTAATTTGTGACTTGAACTGCACTATATAATAAAAAGTGGCTTTAGAACAGTTCTAGGTACCTACTTATTGTTTTCAAGAAGTCTTAATGCAGCCATCCATCACATCGGAATTTGCTTGAAAACTAAATATCACATTTGGATGATTCTAAGTGACTTTATGCGATTACTAGCTGCCTGTTGCGCGACTACGCAGCGCGTTTTAGGTACCTATTCCATAGTTACCGGCCACAAAACGATTCGTTCATCATTTTAGAAATCCATATCGACCCGTGTGACATTGATGAAACTCTTTCTTACAAACTGTATGGATCGCATCGCACAACTGTCAAACATAAGTTCCGGTTCCAACAAAGAGGTTGAACGAAGTAGTTTTTGGTCACGTCACTGGTTTTGGCCTTTACCGGAAATCAAGAACTCGTGGAAGAATGCTTAAAATAATTTTTATTTGTTAACGTTTCATCAGGTTTTTCTCTCACTAATTAACATTCTTTATTGTACGAATGTATTATTATCTTATCTGATTAGTTAAAAACCGTATTGAAAATAGTTGCGGTTTTAAAAGTCTTCAGCCGACCCTGACGTCACCGATTCCAATTTCCGTTACATTTCTTAGCCACTCGTGATAGCACCCGGCTAGTAACAATTGAAAAGCAAATATATGAATAACCCACAGTTGAGAGGTTAAATAAATTTTACCCCCGTGCCCCAAGAAGTTTTACTTCAAAAATCGCAACACATACTATATTTAAGCCGGGGTAAGATAAGTCTTAGGGCGGCTTTCTCCAAAATTTAATAAGCTCGGGATAAGTGCAGTTTAAATAGAATTAGAGAAAAAAATAGCATTACGTCTTGCTCCACGCTGATTTCAGTGCTAATTACGATTATCCTCCATTTAAGATAATAGGCTTGCGGCCAAGGTAATCCAATAAATCTAGGAACAAGTCTTAAGTTGAAGCATTATGTACAAATGGCTTGACATTCTCAGAATTGTATATTTCCAGCAGATTTATAAAGTCAATTTTGTGCAAAAAAATACATACAAGGCCCTAATTGGGGCCCTAATTAGGTGACTAATTAAGGTCAGGCAGAAAGTGCACTGATTCAGGGCAATGTAATAACCCTTTTACATGTCAGTGTGGCGAAATTTGACGAATCCACCTGCTTGGGCCATACCCATATCAACGCAGACTTGGTCTTTGGCTGACATCCAAAACTCTGGACTTGAGACTTGCCAGCGAAATATGGAGCACAGTTTTCTTGGGGTCCGTTTTTTGACTTAAACCGGAATGCCGAGTCAAAATTAAATTATAAAAGAATTTTGAAATTTAAAACAAAACTACTAGCAAATTCTTAAATCAAACTCCTTGTTTTCATTCGAAAGTTTTTTTTGTATACATTGATCAATTAATATCACTCTCGCTCGCACATCTATTGTTCGCTATTGTGTAACGCCCCGGCTAAACAAATATAAATAGTTGACAGCATAATAAAGTCATGTCATTGAAATATTTTATTGCCATAAGATTCAATAGATATGAGTACATGCTTAAACTACAGGCTTACATCACACAATTGCTAATATGTTGTTATGATAACGCGTCTATGATCTCAGTAGAATGATTACAATAGGTATATGATGTGACTAATAATGAATGTTAGTAGATTTTTATTAACAATCTAAAAATGTTTTAACTCTGTTGCACTTTGTGATTATAACTACTTGCAATCATTTATAAACTTTCAACATGTCTATCATAACATAATAAAGGAATAATACACTCGAGCGCAATGAATCCGGGTCCCTTAAAGAAACCTATAAATCTCGCAAACTAAGAATGCTAGCTTAACAAAACTTTGCTTGTAGAGCATACATTTTGATTCGTTCCGAAGAACACAACTTTTGACCAATCCTCAATAGTCCAATTTAAGTGGTTCTGGGCATATCTAAGTCTTGAAATACGATGCCAACGCTCCAGTTTAGGGCCGTTTACAGGTCTAAGTGGTTTCAAGTTAGCTTCAGCAAGTCGTCGTCTTACTGTCCATGCGCTTGGGTTACTTCCTTTGAGGCGCGAAACTAATTTGTAAGTTCAGTTCCTATGAGAAAGCGATTACGAAGTATGGTGTACACCAAGTATCGATCTTCTCGTGCACACCTGGTTCTGCCTGTTCCTTGTCTGCCTGTTGAGGTTAGAGCCAGTTTCCACGTAACGTCGGAAAACTCTTTTACTGTTGACAGCGACACACCGACAGTCCTGGCTGTATCGCGCTGACTCTGGCCGGTTTCCAGCATTGTGAGAATTCTGCTGCATTCTTCAGGTGTAAGGGTGAAGCCAGACGAGCTTAATTTTTTGAGTTGTGAGTCACATAATTACGATCGCGTAACATTCGGTTTTATACAAAACTTCTGTTTCGTTCACACGGGCGTCGCAAAATGAGTTGTCTGCCGACTCAGTTTTGATGAAACCGATCGTAGCAGAAATTATGCGACCCAGACTATGCGACACACATCTCAAAAAAATATTGCTCATCTGGCTTCACCCTAAGCGACATGATTACAGCTTGAATAATAAATGTTAGATTAACCACTTAAATAACAGATTAGAAACAAAAGCAAAATCAAATGCAGTAATTTCGCAGTTCCATCCCTTTCGGCATCATCTTCGAAAGTCTCCCTTTTTCAAATTAGATTTTTATGACATAAGTAACTTTACAATAACTAAGAAGTTTTAATACCTTCATTTTTAAGGATTATAATTGTCTATAAACACAATTCATTCCACTATTAGTTTCCAAGATTTTCAGGTATCTTTAAGTGACCCGGGATCTTTGCTCTTTATGTGAAGAATACAATATACCAGTCTAAAATATCAGAGGTATAAGATGTCGAGAAGTTGATTGACAACAACTTTTAACAGCCCTCAAAGTTGGTTAACGATGGCTGTGAGCTTACAATGGATTTTGGACAAAAAAAAACATTGACGATATTTATTTTATGGGTCGGTCCCTAAAGGTCTTGAACACAATATGACATGTGATATTTGACTACTGCATAAAGTAACTACTACAAAGTGGGAATCCAACTTAAATCTACCAAAGACGAGCACAATACGCGAACCTGCTATATCAACCTCCTGGATTTAACAAGGATATCTATAGGAAGAATGTTTTCAATATGTGTATAACTTTGTTTAACAAGATGCCTGAAGAATTTAAGGCAATAAGTTGCAAGTCAATAAAAAATAATCTCACTAAGTGGCTACTACTGTTTTTATAGCACTAAGGAATATCTAGATTATAAAAACTGACATTTGCACTGAACATTTACAAACTTGAAATTATATGTATAAACTTTATGACATTTTAAATAATGATATAAATTGAAATTATTCAATTAAAACTAATTACAATAACATTGACCTAATTCATAATTTAAAACTATTACCTTCTATTATTTTGCATGCTTAAACTTAAGCTGAAAACACTGAACATATTTTAATATTAAGATCCTCCACTGTACTGTTTTCTGGCATATAAAGAATCATTTCATTTCATTTCACAAATTGACTGGAGCTGAATCGACCTACAATGTATTTTGACTACAGGGTGTCTTTTGTTTTCGAATGTACAGCCGGTACAAAATATTATCTTTACATCATCCGAGCTCAGGAAAGAGGTTTTGTTATGTAGTTGTCACTTTAGTAAGTTGTAGTCTAAACATAGTAGTCAGTCCAATATCATAGTAATCATATATTATTGTGTTCAAGACCGTTAGGGACCGACATATATTATACATTCTGGAATCGTGGCTGATCGCTATGTTTTATCATGTATTAATCCTAATTGCTAAGTTATCAGACTATGCTAAAAATGAGCCTTTTCTCACAAACATTTTCAAAGTGAAAGAGCAAACTAATTTTATAGGCATTTTAGTTAAAAAAGGTTTATTTTACCCTGAGTAACACGAAACAAATTTTATATTTAAGTATATTCTTAGCATTAGAAACAAATGACAATCCTATGAGATTCTCGCCATAAATTCAGTAAGGTGACAACCTTAAATTTCAAAATAGTTTCGCTCAACCCGGGAATACTTTCATACGTGTGAAGCCTACAGAATTGGGGGCATTGTTGAGTCATAAAAATTTACCGCACGTTATTACACACAGGGTGAACACAAAGACGCCAAGACCGCGAAAGGGCACCACGACAAAGAGGACCACCACGGAAACTACCTCGACCACGGCGGCCACGAAAAGAAACACCACGACGAGAGCGGCCATTACGGGCATCACAACCACGAGGAGTCGGGGAAAAAACACGCAAAGGTATGCCCATCAGGTATTTATATACTTATTTATTTATTTATTTATTAACTTTAGATTAGGAGTGCCTGATTGGTGTTTGTGAATTGAGTCCCCAGATTTTTAACAGTTTTTAATTATTTGGGTAGTTTTACTTCAAAAAGTTTTAAGCGCATTGGCTGGCGAACAAGCGATAATAGTCTTACCAATAGAGTTAAGCGTAAACAGTGAGAGAACTGAGTCAAAGATTGACTAATGTCGGTGTTGATGTCCTGAAATAGAATTGCAACGATTTGTCTGCTGTGCATACCATAATCTCTATGTTCAATACTATTAATTTATCATTGGAATCAGTAGTTTTCATTATTTATTTTGGATGCATTATAATATAAACGTCGGGCTTAAGATACCTATTTATATTGTATAATAATTTGTGACATCATTGCATCAGTTTCCCACGACACACTGAAGCCAGTCGATGTTATATCACCGTAAAAATTAAACTTTTGTTTTAATATTATTACTGTTTTACTGACACAAAGTACGAGGAGTCTGGCAAGCACAGCAAGGGCCACAGCACGAAGGGATCTCATGATGTCCACAAGAAGGAAGAGTACGAGAAAAAAGTAGAGTTCTTCGAGGAAGAGGGAGATTCGGCGGAAGAAGAGAAACATGGCGGGTACAACCAGGAGAAGGAGCATAAGAATGTAAGTTGGGATTGGGACAGTATTTACAAAGTGCAATAAGGGGTAGATAGAGCCGCAGGATATAAAAAAATCGACGAACATCAAGCTAAGCATAAAAAATCGATCAAGTAAGAGTCTGACTCTCACATGAATGGTTCTGCACTGTCGCACAAGAAAAAAATACAAATTTTATGGTGTTCCCATATTTTTCATTTCAATATTGGTCCTTCACCAGTATTTACGTGGGCTACGCTAACGCAACAGTTTAAAAGATTTTAACGAGGCAATTTAATCAAGCAGATAAAAAACTCATCCGATGCTCGTGGCACAAAAACTGCTACCAAATTTAGTGATGTCGTCGTCGGTAAATCGTGCAACTAGGCGTGTCGTGTAACAATCGGGTACTTTGTTTGACTTTTGAAACTAAACAAACCATCAGCACGGTCAATGTTGCCACATCTAAAAATATTTTCCCGTGCGAAGTCATTAAGTGTGTTTATTAGAAAGAAATCCCTACATTTTATCCTGCAATCTGCAAATGACATGGATAAATGAGAGAAATTGTAGGAAAAACGTAGAGTTTCGTGTAACTTTCGTCACATCCGAACTAAATCGATTTAAAGCCTAGTCTAGATGTTAAAAACTTTACAAATTAGAGGTCAAAATGTTGCACTATTGTGCACTAAGTGTTTTCATGTCATGGCTATTGATTGCGATAGTGAATTAAGTGGGACTTGCACCAAACTTTTGACAGCCGCTAAATGGAGTTTAAGTGCAATATAAATACAACGCAGACATGTTGAGTGGGTACCTGGCTGACAGCAAACAGCCTTGGCGTATGCGACAACGTAACTTGACCGTGTTGTACTTAAACGGCGGTTAAACTCCATTTAGCGAATGTCAAAAGTTTATAGCAAGTGGCCCTAAGTTTATCATTCGATAATTAATTATAATTAGTTTATTATTTATTATTTTAAAAATATATTGTTTGTGATATTTGGTTAGAATTGCTTACACGTGTCTGTTGTCGTCGGGGTCACACCTCGGTCATTTGGATTTCAATTAATCTACCGTTGTAGATGACCGAACCCAACCGATAAGCGACAAAAACGTGTTATCAGATTATCTGACCAATTATTTCAACACTGGAATTAATTAAATACACCCTGCTCATTCGATATTAAAAATGTTTTCTCTACTACACTCGTTATTGGAAACAATTTGTTTACAATCCATTTCACGGTTTCTCATTTACACCGTTCGCATTTGTTCGTTAGATTCTGCAATTCAAAAATACTTGAATTACTTGGAGTATGAATTACTTGGGGTATTCATTCATACGATGGTCAACTTCTGGTAATTATCTGACTTTTGTAATCATCTTTTGTAATAATCAATATTTGTCCTGATTGACTGAATGAGTATCCATCAACGCAGGGGCCAAACGGCTAAAGCTATAAAACTGAATTTATATGATTAACAAACTTTAACTTCCTTGTATTACATATGCCATTTACCTTATTTATTATTAACGACAGCAAATGCCAGATCGACACTTTACACGACATGTTCAGGTCGATTTTTACCGCGCAATTCTGTAACACATGCAATACTATGGGAGTACCGCACTGGCGATTTTTTTTCCGCAGATTTCTGCATACAAATTAGCGATTTTTCTTCCGCGAATTTTTGATTCGCGCGGAAAAAAAAACGCTGTGCGTGCGGGCCTTACAGTATTAATCTGAAGTAGACCGTCGCTTGGGTCATTAACACTGAACCATCATTGTGTACCAGAATAGGGACCTTGGACATACCTACGTGGGAATCTGTCGCTCTACCACCCACGGGAAATGGTGCTACAATTGTTACAAAGTTTATTTTTGATACATTTATGCTACCTAGGTCCCAAGATACAAAAAAGAGAATTGAAAAAATATATATGAAACGGACGTATCTCACTTCTTAGCCCGGGGTCTCTCAAGAGACGGATAAACAGTCAGATAACTTTTTTTGACAGTTTTTGTACGTATGAAATGTCAAAAGCCCCAGATCAAATGCTATCTGAGGAATGAGAGAACGGCACTTAATGAGGCAAACGTGGGGGAGGAATCTGTACAACCACAACGAAAAAATAGTAACAAAATCACCTAACGTCGACTTTCATTGAGACCCACCCAACACAAAATTGTGATGTATTATTTATCAATGTCGGTGAACATTATCATAATATAATTGTATTTAATCAGTAAAGGATTCAAACTTTTAAACTACTAAGCCTAGACCATTTACTCTTCCTTCAAAGAACAGGGCTATCTATGTCCAAGAAACTGGAAAGTGAGGGTAACAATTCCTAACTACAGTAAAGGAATAACTCAATTAAAAGATTAAACTCTGGGACGGTCCAACTAGTCGATTGCCCGTTTGAATTAGCCTTTATCTGATTTTATTACTCGTGTCGTGCCTGTACTGTACAGTTGGCAGTATGAAGAACTTAACGTTTGCTTATTTCTGTCGATATTAACAAATAAGTACATTTTCAGGCAGCAAAGAAGTGCAAACTTACAAAACT
The DNA here is from genome assembly GCA_963457715.1 of Argyresthia albistria. Classification (NCBI taxonomy): domain Eukaryota; kingdom Metazoa; phylum Arthropoda; class Insecta; order Lepidoptera; family Argyresthiidae; genus Argyresthia; species Argyresthia albistria. The sequence continues at coordinate 4,311,396 of OY735259.1, forward strand.
TTATTAGTTTTCCACTGTCCTACTGTATACGTAAGGACAGTGTATGTTGTACTGTTACTGCTCTTATTTCATGCATCATTAGAGCGTTGCAAACCCCACTTCCAAAAAGACAACACCTTGACTCTAACATCCCTGTACAATTGTACATATTTGAGATAGCCACCTACGTAAAAAAACATACCGAACGATATCAACACTGCACTAACGCTAGACGGAAAAATAATTTAATATTACCGGAACTCAAACTAGAAATCTACAAAAAAAGTCCATATTATATGTATTTATTTATTTATTTATTTATTTATTAAGGCACATCAACAGCACACATATTATAATTACAGTAAAAATTCTACAGTAAAGTTCTTATATGAGTGCCTATTATAGATGAGCACAACATTGACCAATTTTTGTACTAAATAGTAATCTTAATTTTTAAATAACTTACTAGGGTAGTGGAAATAATATAACTTAAAATTAGGTATTAAATTAATTAAATCTACGATATTCTATAAAGAAATATCAATTTTGAATATATTTTTTAATTTTATTTCTAAAGACAGGCAAGCGATCATGAAATATGTCTGTGTTGGTTTTGCTACTCGTGTTGTTGTAATTGTCGCACATTCTGGGAATAGGTGAGTGCTTGTAGATGTTTGTTCTGCAGAGCGGTATATGAAGAGTGTTAGGGATGGGCTTGCGCGGATAGTTGTAAGGCACTGTTAGTCCTATCTGGCTCAGGATGTTACTGGCGTCCAAGTTATTGTTACAGACCTTATGTAAGAAAAGGAGGTCCTGCAAATTCCGTCGGAAGTTTAATGTTTCCATTCTGAAGTGGATTAGCCGCCGTTCGTAGGGTTCCCTGTGAGAAATGCCTGGATGACTGTACGCTAAATGTTTAGTGAATGCGTGCTGGATGCGTTCGATTCTTTCGGAGTGAACCGTGTAGACGGGATTCCAGACAACGGATGCGTACTCGAGATGGCTACGAACCAGGGAATTGTACAGGAGGATCTTGGTGCTGGTGAGACGAAAACCTTTTGTATTGCGCTTTAGGAAACCCAGCATTTTTGCAGCTTTGCACACAGTAGTGTTGATGTGGGATATGAACTTTAAGTTGGGCTCCATCATTACACCGAGATCTCGCATTTCGCTGACAGTTTCGAGTTCGGTGTTATTGATAGTGTACGTGGAAGCTATTGGGGATCTCTTATTGGTAAATGTTATATGGTAGCATTTTGCAGCATTGAGGACCATCCCATTATTGCGGCACCAATTCGTTATCTCGTTCAAGTCATTTTGCAGCAGTTCCACGTCAGCTTCCGACATAATGGTTTTGTATAGTTTTAGGTCGTCTGCGAACATGGAGTACTTGCTATACGCAATACGGTTCGTCAAGTCGTTGATAAATATTAGGAATAGGACAGGTCCCAGGTGAGAGCCTTGGGGGACTCCCGACTTCGCATGGTAATGCTGAGACTGGTGCCCACTCACATTCACAACCTGAGGTCTCTGTGACAGGTACGACCAAAACCAGTCCAATAATGACCCGTGGACACCGAGTGCCGCTAACTTACTCAAAAGCAGTTTGTGGTTTACCTTGTCGAAGGCGCTGCTGAAGTCGGTGTATACGGCATCCACCTGGTGACCTCTGTCTATTTCACGTGACAAATCATCAACGTAGGAGACCAGGTTGGTTTCCACCGATCGTCCGCGCTTAAAGCCGTGCTGTTCGGGTGAGATAACCCTATCGATGTGGTGTGTGATAAGTGGGCAGATAAGGGATTCGAAGAGTTTTGAGAAGCACGATAGCATGGATATAGGTCGGTAGTTTTTTATGTCATTTTCATCGCCCTTTTTGTAAACAGGAACAATTCTACTTTTCTTCCATTCATCAGGAAATCGACCCTCCCTTAAGGAACGATTCAGTATTAAGAATAGTGGGAAGCAGAGCTCTTGTGCGCAGAGTTTCACAAATACTGCAGGAATGTCGTCAGGTCCCGCGCCTTTGAACACATCAAGGGTTTTGCATTTTTTAAGTAGGTATATCGCGCTCGCTGATTGTGATGTTTGACAGACCTATTTGGTTGGATATGTGATTGTCTGTAGTTGTTACTGGGTCGTGGTCAGTGTATACGGTTGAAAAGTGACTAGCAAAGAGCTGCGCGATCTCGGTTCCACTGTTTGCCGATGAGTCATCTTTATACATATTTGATGGTAGCGAGGAAAAGCCTTTTCGCTTAGACTTAATAAAACTCCAAAAAACCTTGGGGTTCACTGGAATACTGTATTCAATTTTATTCAGGTACGATTTCATGCATGTGTCGTAGAGTTTATGACAGCGCTCTCGCAAAATCTCGAATTATATTTTGTCTCGGGGATTCTGATATTTGCGATATCTTCGTCTAATTCGTTCCTTTTCGGCTATTAGTCTTATCAGTTGTTTGTTGAACCAGGGAGGATGTTTGTTTGTTTTGATTCTCTGTTTAGGGACATGTTTGGCAATGGTGTCTTCCAATGTAGAGTAAAAGAGTGCGGTTGTTTCGTTGACATTACCACAATGCTCGAATACTTCCTCCCACTTGACTAACCTAAGATGCAACTTTAGCCCTTCGTAGTCGGCTTTGAAGAAGTTGTATCGATATCCAACGTTGGGTTTGAGGTGGGTAAGGCGAGATGTAATAATCTGAATGTCTAATGGAGGGTGGTAAGAGTCTAGCTTGCTCAGGGTATCAGGAGATAGGGCAACGGTCACATGGGGAACACTTGCCAGTACTAGGTCGAGAATATGGTCGTCTCTATTACCGATGCAATTAAATTGAAACATGTTATTCATTGAAATAAAATCGACGAGTCGGAATCCCATGGTACTTTCGTAGTTGGATGGGACCATGTGGAAATTTTTAGCATCTCTGTTCCAATCTATGAAGCCTAGGTTAAAGTCTCCTAGTATAGCAACCTTATCTGCACAGTTTATTATCCTATTGGCGTTGTCTAAAAATTCAGAAAGTATTTCTAATTTGATTGGCGATGGTAAATATACTGCACATATGGCTAGCTTTTTTGTGCAGCCTTCGGTCTTGGTCTCAATTATAACCCATAAGTCCTCGAACTTCCTATTTTTACTCTCCCAGCTTGTCACGCGAGTGGATTTATATTTTTTTGAAACTGCTATGAGAACTCCTCCCCCGTCGGCCTTATTTTCTTTGGTGGGTTTAAGACTACATAAGCGATCTCTTCTATAGATATTGTATCTAGAGTCCATAAGTTCAGAGTTTGCGACATTTGCATTTAACCAAGTTTCTGTGAGTACAATTATTTCATGATCACTGCTGGAAATATTTTTGTATAGATCGTTGGTTTTGGTCCTAAGACCGCGGACATTTTGATAATATATTCTAGCGAATTTAAAGCAGTAATATAATAAAAATTGAACAACAAAAGCACCAATCTTATCTAACACATCAGACGTAGGCTGTCTTCGCTTCGTATGAGTAGAGCCTGGCAGGTGGTGTCCTTTCTTGCGAAGATTTTGCCGTTGCGAACCCAGACAAATGTATACCCAACCTCTTTGGACTTCTTACGAGCCGCTGCATGTAGAGATTTGTTTGCAGGTGTTAGGTGCTCGGAAACGAAGACTGGTTCTCGAGGCCCACCAAAGCCAAGGTGTGTGGAGTTCAGTTTTTCCTTTGGGTTAGCCTTGTTAAACTTTGCTACGGCGGCCAGGACCGAGTCACGCTGACGAGGGCTGCTCAATTTCACGACCTAGGCTCTAGGCTTGTCGTTGTCTTTGTTCATCTTGGCGACCCGGGTGGCGTACAATATCTCGCTGTCTTCTAGTGGGTTTCCAATAATCTTGGTAAGTTGCTCTATAGTGTTTGGAAGGTTTTCAGACTTGTGCTCTGGGATCCCATTAATCTCTATATTGGATTCACGCATTAGCTGTTCTGTAAGTGTAAGTCTCCCGGAGAGATCTTCAATATATGTCAATTTTAATTGACAATAATCTACCAAATAACATTAAAAATGAACAAACTATTACTTCATTCAGCCTTCGACTAAAAGAGTTGTTAATAAGCAAAAGCTACTAATACTTTAAGTGAATTTATGACTGATTAAAAAAAAATATAGATAGTTAAATGTTCTATTTAGACATAAGCAAACTTTGTTATACACTTTCAGGGTGCAAGTACGCTACTTGTATTTACACCTCCACCTGTAACCCCCATGTACGTGTTTACAAATAAATATATGAATATAAATATATATATAATCTGTCACACTCAACCGTTTCCTATTTGGCGTCCCATTTTCGGTACGTTTTTTTAAAAGAAAACAAAAGTAATCACGGGTGAGGAACTTGTAGAGTTGTAGCTAGGACAAACACCTGTGGTACGATTGAAATGTTAGGGTAAATTACAGAACGTAAACATGAAATCCAGCACAAATATGTATAAACATAGGGTAACTAGATAACTACTATTTTAGATCAAGTTTGAACGCTATGCTCAGTAATAAATCACACATTCCGGAGGCTCTAAAGGCCCCATAGCCAAGTACCTACCTTAGGTCCCTTTATCAATTATTTTTTCAGCCAAAATTCATAAGTCTCTAATTTTTTACTAACTTCTTCTTTCAGGGCGGTAAATTCCACAAGAATAATCTGAAGGCGGATCATCACGCTCATCACAAGGGCGATTCTGGACACTTCGCGAAAGCAGGACATGGCTCCGGGCATAAGGTATGAATTAATACAACACTATAAACAGAAAGGGATCTTTGGTTTAGTGTTATTGTGTTTGCTCCTCACGCTGGAGTGCAGGGTCGAATAACTGTTCCATGTACCAATGAGATAAGTAATACATTAAGTACTTACTTTGTTTTTTTAAAAGCTTTTATTTAACTTGCACTGTATGTATGTTTGTTTGTTTGTTTGTTTGTTTGTTTGTTTGTTTGTTTGTTTGTGGGTATCACGGTTCGCGTCAAAAATGTCGGCTTGAATTTGACCCACTTCCCGTTATCCGATTGAGCTGAAATTTCGCATACGTGTATAAGTCGGATGACAATGCAATATATTTCTGACTTAAAGCTGATCTGATGATGGAGACGGAAGACGGTCATGGAAACTCTGTCATAAAACATCGCAAGCCCGTCGAATTTGGGCTCGTTCGATTCGTCTTGACGAATAATTTGGTCCTAGAATATTTTTTTATGACATAGTGCTGATCTGATGCTGGAGCCGGAAGGTGGCCATGGGAACTCTGTTACCAAAGGACGCAATTCTATCGTGTTTGGTCTCATTTGATTCGTCTTGACAAGCACTCGAATTCTAGATGAGATGTTTTGTCCTGTAATGATAAAGACGAAAAAGTTAAAAATAAATTAAACGTAAAAAAACATTTTTAAACAAAGCTTTTATTTAATGCCCTAAAAAGAAGAAAATAAAATTTCAATTCAATCAAATGCGTCATTTTATTACATTACACAATTTATACGATATAAAAGCTTGTTGCGGGATTTATCTCCAAGTCTGTGCAAATAGGTGCCTACCCACCTAATTAAGTCTACACAAGTAAATCTCGCAACAAGCTTTTATATCGTATAAATTGTGTAATGTAATAAAATGACGCATTTGATTGAATTGAAATTTTATTTTCTTCTTTTTAGGGCATTAAATAAAAGCTTTGTTTAAAAATGTTTTTTTACGTTTAATTTATTTACTTGCTAGTGAAAGCATGCCGATTGCCGACACTCTTTGAACAAGGCAAGATAAAGAAAGCTTCTTCATTATGTACTCGTTATTTTGCGTAACTTGACACTTAGGCTGTTTTCGCCGTAAGGCCTATGCAGACCGGAACGGCATGTCAAGTTTTTACCAATGGACATTCAAACGTATCGATATAGAAATAAGACATAAATTGCTATGATTTAAAATAATTCCGAAGCATCCCGCGGGATGAATTGAATGTCCATTGGTAAAAACTTAATATCCCTTGCCATGCCGTCCCAGTGTGCGTAGGCCATTATGCGCCGCCTTAAGGTATCTGCTGAAATGGTTGTGCAACAAAAGACCCGCAACAAAGCATGTTTACAGTTTATTTAGAGCCATATTAAAGCTTCTCATTTCGCTTGAATAGATGCCACCAGAATTTGCGAGCGCGGACAAATTAGAACTTCACTGTAATGTGGGCAAGTAAGGAAATGGATGGTGCCATAAAGTGGGAAAATAGTAGGGACAGGTTGAAATTCTAAGGAAATATTTACGCCAAAACAAGCAAATCATGTCAACAGCATTGTGGCTAGTTATGTGCAGCTGCTGGCAATATTGCCGTTTGCGGGAATATAATGTAAAGTTATGTCCGGGTAAAGGACTGTGCCCCTCGGTGGGAACGGACAACATTTTCTTATTTACTTACATTGTCGCCAGACAAATGGCAATATTGTATCAGTAATATTTTGGCGTCAACAGTTGCGCTTTTAGGGAATAATTAAAATCCAGGGAGACAGGAGAGGCCGCAGCCGTTAGGATATGTGTTTATTTCTAAATTGTGACAACTGGTTTTATTTGCTTATCGTTAGAGGGGTTCTTATGCAAAAAATATATAAAACGAGAATATTATGGACGTTCTTGTTATAAATGTCTCTTATATTCTAGTTAAGATAAATCTAACTTTCCTAAAATAAAAAAAAAACGCGTGTAGCACCGTACACGTGTTAGAAGTAAAACTTCTGTAGCTAGATCATTAAGTGGTACCTATACTATACACCTATACCTACCTATACTAAAAGAGATTTAAATTTCCAATTTTGAGATCCAATCTCTGCTTCAAGTTACTTTTAAGTTTCAGACGTCCGATTATTTGAAATTATTTTATACTTGTACTTACTTTTAATACGTCATGTCATTTATTTCCCACCATTCCTTATCTACAATTTGTCGCGCTCGTGGTGATATACTTAACTCATTCAATAGTGTCACTACTATTTGCATCTCGCTCAGATTATATACCATCTGACGTCACGTCTTTAAGCCGTCTCGCTCAAATGTATGCATTGCTTTGCTTGTCTCTGTGCCCAGTCCCTTTATTTAATTGATCGAGTACGTATTTTCAACTATTCCAAGTTAATGTGTACCTGCGGGGCTACCATAAGGCTTGCCACTCACCTCAGTCGCGCAGATAAATGACAAAGAAGATGGCTAAATCAATATATGGACGACTGCCCCAGACATGTACAAAGACTTCTCAACAGCCAATAGCATTTAAATATTCATTCATAAATTTAATTTACTGCGTCTGTATTTAGTTTGTAGAACTTGAAGAAAAAAATATTAAATATAGGTAAATAAGAGTTGTTACTCAATACTCCGTGATTCCAATATGATTCCGTGACCTTTGCCGTCGCTAGAAATAAGCACCATTTTGCAATAACATGCAACATAACGCCATCTAGCGACTCCTCTGGAAACCTCCTATTTTCAACAGTTTTGCTAGTTGGCAATTGGCAATTATGTTGCATGTTATTTTTAACGATGGCAAAAGTCACGAATCAATGGCGTAATCATAGAGTATGAAGTGACAACTCTTAATTATTTATCATTTCCTTCAAGTTCTACAAACTAACTAAAGACGCAGTAATTTATGAGAGAATATTTAAATGCTATTAATTGGCTGTTGAGAAGTCTTTGTACATGTCTGGGGCAGTCATTTTGCCAAATTGCCAACTCCTTTCGCGTCTCAATGATGTTTCTCCATAAAATAGCGCGCATTCATTATGATATGACATTAAATTGTGACAAAATGCGTGGCTGGGGTGACTGGCGTGCCTTATGCTACCCCCGCTAACCTATACATACCTACTTTGCCAGGATTTTTTAGGGTTACTTCATCGCGAAGCGATGACGTAACTCTTATTTAATTTAATTTTTGACATTTCCTTAGTCCGCCATACGACATACCTCGATTTTGATATTTTACTTCAACATTATTGACTGGCATGAAGCATTAACTTTAAAATTACAAAAGCTTATTAAAATCAAAATCGTATAATTTCAACAAGTTATAACAACAATTCAACTTTAAAATATGTATTACAAAAATTACATACAAACAAATAAGCGAAACAATAAGCCATTAAACTTATGGCTCTGTAAGCTGTAGACCTCGCTTTGGCCGTTTACTACAGATAAACATTAAATAGGTAGGTATAACACGTACTTAGTAGCTAAACTGCTAATTTGTGACTTGAACTGCACTATATAATAAAAAGTGGCTTTAGAACAGTTCTAGGTACCTACTTATTGTTTTCAAGAAGTCTTAATGCAGCCATCCATCACATCGGAATTTGCTTGAAAACTAAATATCACATTTGGATGATTCTAAGTGACTTTATGCGATTACTAGCTGCCCGTTGCGCGACTACGCAGCGCGTTTTAGGTACCTATTCCATAGTTACCGGCCACAAAACGATTCGTTCATCATTTTAGAAATCCATATCGACCCGTGTGACATTGATGAAACTCTTTTCTTACAAACTGTATGGATCGCATCGCACAACTGTCAAACATAAGTTCCGGTTCCAACAAAGAGGTTGAACGAAGTAGTTTTTGGTCACGTCACTGGTTTTGGCCATACCGGAAATCAAGAACTCGTGGAAGAATTCTTAAAATAATTTTTATTTGTTAACGTTTCATCAGGTTTTTCTCTCACTAATTAACATTCTTTATTGTACGAATGTATTATTATCTTATCTGATTAGTTAAAAACCGTATTGAAAATAGTTGCGGTTTTAAAAGTCTTCAGCCGACCCTGACGTCACCGATTCCAATTTCCGTTACATTTCTTAGCCACTCGTGATAGCACCCGGCTAGTAGTAATTGAAAAGCAAATATATGAATAACCCACAGTTGAGAGGTTAAATAAATTTTACCCCCGTGCCCCAAGAAGTTTTACTTCAATAATAAATTTATGTAGCCCAGTAATGTCCCCACCGAGGGGCACAGGCCGTTACTACGATGAACTCTGAAGAAATAAGTAGGTAGAGACAGATATCTTTGGCGCGGTCTGCAACACACCAGAAGAAATAACGGTTTATAAGCGCCAATAATGAACGAAGAGCCCTTTGCAAAGAGCTTAGAATACTAAGTGGGCCTTTGTTCTTCTGTTTGTCAGTGATGAATGGTTGGTTTGTCATTTGTTTATTTGTAATCAATGGGTCGCCGATCACGGTTTTGTCCAAATTAAACGAAAACATATGGATCGAGAGAAACGTATCTAAATCCTGAAATTGCTTTGTTAGGCTGGTTAGGGGTTAATTTGCCTTTTAGTCGGGTACCTATCTGGACCCTTAGCACAACGTTGATATTGGGATTAATTGAGACGTGTTATATTGTTTTTTAGATGGTGCGATTTTGGAAAAATATCTAAGAAGCAAACCAAAATGGCGAGGCAAATATAAAAAAATATATATAAGAGTAAATCCAGAAAGGGCACATGACATAAACACCCACATAAAACTTTTCAGGTAGCCCCTTAATAGTCATACAGTACCTGCAGTTACCAAATAATTTGGCTGTATTTATAACAAGGTAACATTTAATTAGCTGACCATATTTAGGCGAATGATATTGTCGCAAATAAAAATAAAAAATTTCGTCCTCCAGTATATTGCCCCGATCGGATGATTTCAAGTTACTATGTGTGGGGTAGCCTTGGTGTCCTTGACCCTTTCCAGATTTGTGTTTTTGTGTCCTCGTGAAGGATGCTGGGAGCTCTTCAATAATACGTTTATTTAAGGCAACGAAAGTAAATTATATTGTTAAAATAGTAGATATGTACATTGAAAAACAAGATAGGTAGGTACAAGAGCAAGTACGTGCTGTGCTGTATATCAGTCTGCACCGCGGAATGGAGTGACGTGGCCGGCCGACCAGTGTTGCCAACCGTTTTTCATCGCCGCCGCTAGGAGGCGCCTCTGTAGCAGGGTACGTTCGTGGACATGCCCCCAGCCTTGGAATAGCAGGTTCCAAGAGGATGAAGCGTTGTTGGTAGGGCTCTCGTCTTCTTTCTTCATTGTGGTGGTGATGATGTGACGTCTTTGTCGTCATGGGGTAGAAGAGGACATATTTTTGAGAATGACCTCTGGATAATACCTGTCGCAGTCCGAATATTCGCGACTCGTGAAACACCGTCCTTGCCAGTAAAAGTATGAACCACCCTTCCTAGTTTCCATTGCAGGGGTGGCAGATTATCCTCTTTGATCAGGACCAGAGTGTTTACAGCCAGTGTATCTTTATTAGCTTGCCATTTTGTCCTCTTCTGCAGTTCGGATATATATTCCTTTGACCAGCGTTGCCAAAAATCCTGTCGCATCTTCTCCACTCGTTCGTAGCGGTCCAGCCGGTGAATAGGAGTCGTGGTCAGGTCCAGGCAGGCGGGCGCGGTCATCGACCTTCCGATTAGGAAGTGTGAGGGGCTGAGAGGAAGCAAGTCATTTGGATCTGTGGACATGGGGTACATTGGTCGGGAGTTTAGGACGGCTTCTATTTGTGCCAAAACCGTGCTAAACTCCTCATAAGTTAAATTACTGTTCCCGACGACACGATGGACATGGAATTTCGAAGACTTGACTCCAGCCTCCCACAATCCACCCATATGGGGAGAATACGGAGGAATAAATGTGAATTTAATTGATTGATTTGAAGTGAAATTTAGAATATCATTTTTACTGTTATCTAAAAAATGTGAAAATTCTCTAGCAGCTCCAACAAAGTTTTTCCCATTATCGGAAAATATCACAGAGGGTTTACCTCGTCGAGAGATGAATCTTTTCAGTGTGAGTATGTATGCATCAGTAGTAAGACTAGTGACCAATTCTAAATGTATAGCACGCGTAGAAAAGCATATGAAAAGACAAACATAACATTTCTCTAATTTAGCGCCTCTGCCTTTACGATTTAAAATGAACAACGGGCCAAAATAATCAACTCCGCATTTGGAAAATGCAAAACCTTCTTCGATTCTCTCGGAAGGTAAGTTGCCCATCTGTATTTGCAAAGTATCTGCCTTCATGCGCACGCACTTAACACACCGGTGAACTGTCTGCCTAGCGAGGTCGCGACCCCGCAGCGGCCACCAGCGCTCGCGAGCCGCGGCCAGCAGCAGCTGGGGGCCGCCGTGGAGCAACACACCGTGCAGATGCTGGAAAATAAGCTGTGTCAATCTATGTTTGGAACAAAGCAATACAGGATGCTTCTTTTCGAATGTGAACGTTTTTGAATTATTTAGTCTGCCTCCTACTCGAATTAAATCAAAATCATCAATAAAAAGGTTAAGACTGGACAGGTTACGTGATTTAACTAAGCGTTTATTTTTTAAATCAGTGTAAATCTGAGGGAATGATTGTTGCTGCGCAATTCTAGATAAAACATTACTAGAATTATTCAGTTCTTCAACTGAAAGTGTGTCTGTGTGACGTTGTGGTTTATTTTTGTTGCGTGAATTAGAAATAAAACGCAAAATGTAAGCAGTTACTCGCTGCATGCGAATAAAAGACGAAAAACGTTCGAATGGAAATAATTCTGACTGAGTATGAGAGTGCATTACGGTTTTAGAGGTTTTTAATTCTGGCAACTCATTTAGATTAAGGTTTGGACCACTGTCTGTTGTCCATTCCTGGCTGGGCCTACCTAAGAAGGATGGTCCTTGCCACCAATCCTCGCACGAGTGTAACAAGTCCAAGTCGACGCCTCGCGACACCATATCAGCAGGGTTTTGTTTACCTGGTATGTGAAACCACGGTAAATCACCAGTCAATTCACCAATCTCAACCACTCGACGCTGAACAAAGGCTTGCAACATACTAGGTGACATTTTTATCCATCCCAGCACGATAGTCGAATCCGACCAGAAATACACCTTGTCAAACGTTAATCGCAACGAATTAACTATTTTTGCGTATAATTTCGCGCCTACCAATGCACCACATAACTCTAAGCGCGGCACAGTAACCGGTTTTACTGGAGCGACCTTACCTTTAGCGCAAAGTAGCTTGACTGATATCAAAGAATACTCATCTATATAGCTACGCACATAGGCACAGGCACCGTATGCGCTCATAGATGCGTCCGTGAATATGTGTAATTCCGTTCGTTGTGTGTTTTCTATAATAACATGACGCGGAATACGTAATGTTTGCAAATAGTGTAATTTACTTAGGAAAGTCTGCCATAATGACAGAATATGACTAGGGACGGGATCGTCCCAGTCTAGTTTAGACAACCATAATTTTTGTAACAAAATCTTTATTGTCATTACAGTTGGTGCTAATAATCCCAACGGGTCATAAACCTGGGAAATAATGGATAGAATCGTGCGTTTAGTCGCTTGTGTTACACTTTGTGAACATTGTGTGCTAAAATGTAATTCATCGGAATCAAAAAACCACCCCAAACCTAAGGTTTTTGTTTGGCAATTTTCTCCCATTCTTTGGAGGAAAACGGCAATTGTGATTTTAATTCTGGAGAATTTACAATCCACTTTCTTAGAGGAAAACAACCGGTATCTAAAACAGCTGAGACATTTTCGCATATTTTTATTAACGTGTCTCTGTTATCGTGACCTGTGATTAAGTCATCTACATAGAAATCGTCACTGATGACGCGGGCGATGACGTCATCGCTGCACTCCGATGCCAGCTGTTTCAGACACCGCATGCTAAGATACGGAGCTGAGGCTGTGCCGTAGGTCACGGTATTCAGCTGGTACGTGCCTATAGGTTCGTGTGGGTTTTCCCTCCAAAGAATCAACTGTAAATTCCTTTGATCTGACTGAATATTAATTTGCCGGTACATTTTCTCGACATCGGCACAGGCTACGTGTTTAAATTGACGAAATCTCAATAAAATAGAAACAATGTCGTTTTGTAACGACGGGCCTGTGTATTGAATATCATTCAGAGATTTCCCAGATGTCGAGGGTTCACTGCCATTGAATACTACACGTAGTTTCGTAGTGGTGCTATGTTCTCTAAACACGCCGTGATGCGGCAAATAATAGGAAGGTTTCGACCTAGAAACATCATAAATACGCGTCATGTGACCTAAGTTTGAATATTCATTTAAGAAATCACTGTACAGTTTTTTATAACTCAGTTCGCAACGCGATAATCTACGCTCTAGGGCTAGGAATCGCTTCTCTGCTATCGCGTAGGTATCTCCGAGCGAATCAGCTGATTCGCGTAACGGTATACGCACGGAGAAACGTCCGTCATCCTCACGTACAGTGGTTTCGACAAATGATTTTTCACATGAGGATTCGTCCTTGTTATATACAGTAGTAGGAGAAATTTCCTCAAGTTCCCAAAACTTTCTAAATTGTGTGTCTAAAGTTTGGGTGAAATTACATTGAACTTTATTGTTGTGTGAATTAGCGCGAAATACCGAACCAGCAATGATCCATCCTAGCTTTGTGTTTTGTAAGTACGGACCTTTGGGTAGTCGAATTAAACCGCTATTTAAAAACTCCCAGAATACGTCAGCGCCTAGCAATAACTCAATGTTATTTGGTGTGTGGAAGCTCGGGTCAGCTAGGTTAATGTTTTCGGGTATGTCTAGATTGTGATTAAGACCTAGCGATGGTAATTCGGAGGTAATACGAGATAAAACTATGCAATTTATGTGTGTATTGTATGAACTAGTTTTAGATCTCATGTGTATTTTGCAAGATTGTGTGGATTGCGTAACCGAATTGCCAACGCCTGTGATTTGAACAGTGGACTGTATCAGTGGTAACTTTAATTGTTCACAGAGCGGTTCTGAAATGAAACAGTTTTGACTGCCATTATCAAGGAGCGCTCTGATTGTGTGATAATTATTGTGACTATCCGCGATCTCCACTAAAGCAGTCGACAACAGTACGTGACTCGAATGTGTGTGTGTCGATGTCATGTTATCGTCGCTGCCGTTTACATGCAGTGTGTGAGTTTGCGTAGTGTGAGATGCAGTGTTTGATATTTGTGGTATTGCGGGTGATGGTTGCTCCGCGGGTTTTTGGTATGAAACTAAATCCGTGGTTGCCGAGTGAGACGACGACTGGGCATCGACGAATTCGCTATGAATCAGTGTGTTGTGTTTGCGATTACACTGCTTGCATGGTCCGTACCAGCAATCTGTGACTGCGTGGCCGGCGCGCAAGCAATTACGACATAGCTTATTGTCGTTTATGTAAACAAGTTTGTCTTTCGCAGATAAATTAAGAAAAGATTCACATGAATAGATGGGATGGTTTGCATCACACATTGAGCATGAAAATCTACGTTTTGATGAATGTGAAGTGTTTAAATTAGGGTTAGAATTGCCCTTTTTCTGTGTGGAAGCTGTGAAACTGTGTGATTTACGATTGTTTGACAACTGTTTATTTTTTTGTGTGTTTATGTAAGAATCTACTGAGGACTGTCTGTTCTGGGATACCTTAATCGTTTCTAGTACATCAGCTCGGTTTTTAAGGAATTTAACCAGCTCAGAAAGTGGTAATTTCGTTTCGGAGCTAGGCAGGGTACCTTTGTGTTGTTCCCATTCCTTTTCAGTCGATGAATCTAACTTGGAGACGATGATGTACATTACTAATGTATCCCAGTGTTCTGTAGGTTCATCCAGGGTGTTGAGAGCGCGCATGTTCCGTGTGATAGTGTCGATGAGACTACGGATCTGTGCAGGACATTCCTTTGTTACGGGTTGTGCCGAAAACAATGCCTTTACGTGATTATGTACGAGCAAGCGTTCATTATTAAATCTGTCTTCTAAAAGAATCCAGGCAGTTCTGTAGTTGGCTGAAGAAAACTCTAAGGACTTTATAACCTGCAATGCGTCACCGGTCAACGCTGAACGAAGGTAGTGGAATTTCTGAATCTCATCAATATCGTTTCGATTGTCGATGAGGGATTGAAACATGTCTCTAAATTCTAACCATTGATCATAGGTGCCATCGAATTTTGATATAGTTATTGTAGGCAGCTTGATGTTTCTATTCGAGTTACCGTTATTGGTACTTGCCTCACCAACGAAACCTTTGATCATACATTTACACTTGGCCTCAGTTTGATAAAACTCATTCTCAAAAGATTCTCTCTCGGACATTTCCTTATCTAAATCGGTTGCAATAAGTTCGATCTCATCTTGAATGCTAGAAAATTGATTGATTAGCGATTGGAAAATATGAAAGCGTGTGTTTAATTCTAATCTATCCAACTCATTATGAAATTGTGAACTTTGGCAATTTTTTAGATATTTGAGGAACAATGTCAATTTGCCCTTGACCACGCCCCTTTTCCTAACTAAATCGCGAATATCTGTAACTTCCTCATTAGTACCATCCGTATTCTTTGCCATTGTGGTGTTTTGCGTTAGAATGAAATCAAGTACTCACAATTCTGATGCCAATCGATGAATCACGACACGCGTTGAGCACTGGCCACGCGGTGGGGCACTGGAATTCGATAAAAATCACGGTTTTAGCACAATATTCTGGAGAGGATGGGGTAAGGAAACCGATAGGCCTGACCGTATGATGCTGCGTCGCTGGTTTCTTGATCCTGATCCGGCTCGAAGGACCAATGTGGGGTAGCCTTGGTGTCCTTGACCCTTTCCAGATTTGTGTTTTTGTGTCCTCGTGAAGGATGCTGGGAGCTCTTCAATAATACGTTTATTTAAGGCAACGAAAGTAAATTATATTGTTAAAATAGTAGATATGTACATTGAAAAACAAGATAGGTAGGTACAAGAGCAAGTACGTGCTGTGCTGTATATCAGTCTGCACCGCGGAATGGAGTGACGTGGCCGGCCGACCAGTGTTGCCAACCGTTTTTCATCGCCGCCGCTAGGAGGCGCCTCTGTAGCAGGGTACGTTCGTGGACACTATGGGAGACCCAAAAAGTTTTTAGTTTGCGACTATATGTTTCTTGGGGAATTTTTTTCGTATTGATGGGTATGGGTACTATCATTCTGCAAAATAAGGTCAGCTAATTAACTCTTATTAGCGGTCATTCTACCTATAATTATGTGGCGTTTCGTAAACAAAAGATTTCCTTTGGCAGGATTGATCTGTAGGTCCAAAGAATGGATTTGTGATGCAGGGGCAAGAGGGAGAGGGGTAAAGTTTGTATGGACAAAAAAAAACTTAAATACTTGACCTAAGAAGCAGTAATTTGGCAGGTAGGTAGTTTAAATAACCAGGAAGTAAGTTCAGTATTTTTTTTAAATCCTGCCACCACGAGGGGCAAAAAAGGCTGAAGTTTGTATTAAATACAAAAAAAACTTTACCAATGGAGCTGCAATTTAGCAGGTAAGTAGTTTGAAGCTCTAGGACGTAAGTTCAGTATTTTTCTCGAAATCCTGCCCACTCCTGCAAGGGGCAAAAAAAGGGTAATAATTTAGGAATAAACTTTTTTAAATAATTATAGGCTTTCTGTATGAAAGTGTCCCTGAATAACCTTAAAAATAGATTCTCCATATTCCTTTTATACGAAAAGGATACCAAACACGCTATGTAAACTTTAGCCCCCCTGATTTGCCCCTTGTGGGGGCAAACTAAAAAAATAATACTGAACTTACGTTCTGGATTTTTTAACTACCTACCAAATTACAGTTTCATATATATGTCTGGCTTGTTTTGTATTTTGCACAAAATTTAGCCCCTTTTTCGCTCTTTGTGGGGGCAAATGTTTAAAAATAATTACTGAACTTACGGTTTTTTAAACATCTTACTTGCCAATTTACAGCTTCATAGGTCAAGTATTTAATTTATACCTATACAAACTTTACCCCTCCCCCTCTTGCCCCTGCATAACAAATCCAGGTGGCTCCACTTCTTAAATCCATCCTTTGGATCTACAGATCAATCCTGCCAAAGGACATCTTTTGTTCACGAAACCCCGTATTTTGCGAGATCTAGGGCCGTGGCACACCCGCTATATGAGTGCACTTTTTGTTTCCCGAGTTGTGATATTTTATTTATACTGAACTGTAGACTAGATTGATTTATTAAATTGTTTTGCAGATTTCTTCACCTTCTGTTTTTACCGTATCTATTAGTAGAAAAACTATTGTTATACAATACAATGCATATAAGTACAATAATAGTGGGTTTGACGTGTTGTAGACGTTCTAAACAGATGACGTCAGTTAGGTATTAGCTATTGACGTATTGACGAAGACTCAATGAAGTTAGTCGGATAAATAAATAAAATTAAACGGGGAAAAATAATAATAAGCGATAAACGCAAATAAAATAATTTATCTACCTTTCTAACGTAAAAATGCTATTCTATAAATTAATTGTATTCATCGAAGTAAAAAGTTTACAATTAACAATATAATCTAATTTTGAATTGGTTGGTAGTTGAATACTGGTGACAAAAAAAGAATCTAAGAATAAACGGTTCCCTGAGAGAACTATTGTACTGTCTCGAAATCTGTACAACGAAGGTAAATGTACTTTTGTAGGACAGAGTTGTAGTCTCAAAGTTTGGCAGCCATATAGAAAAGCCAAATAGTACTAAAGTAATAAAGAAAAGTTTGGTTAAATATTTCCATTTCCAACACGTTTACTTTTCAAATAGTATTGAGGTCCGCTGAATCAGCAACTGTCGAAACCTTGGTTTAGCCAATTATTGTGATACCTTACCCACCTGACTGACAGGAACTTAATCATAGCTCACGATTAATAATTATAAAAAGCTTTTGAATCATTTGTTAATTTTCGTTCGATTTAACTCCTTACTTACACACCTTTTATGACCTTTCCAGGTCATCGGATTCATTTGTAGGTTTGACAGGGTGCAAGACGTCGTAAATAGATAGCCTAATGTGAAATTTCTACTCATATCCGCAGGGTCACAAATCGTCGGGCGGCCACGATTCCCACGGCCGCCACGGACAGGCCCACTTCCACAACGAAGGCAAGGAGGCAGGCAAGAAGTGGATCTTCCACCAGGGATACCCCGCCAAGACTGCCAACCTGGTGGTGATAGACCGACGAGATGACCAGCTGCAGCACGGCCCTACTTACTATGGATAGAAAATCTGGTAGAACGACTAAGGATCTTTTAGCGATCAATGACAAGTCAATCGCTATTTATGAGCCACGTCCAAATAACAACGAATAAGCATACGAATTTTTACTCAACAAGTTAAATGTCACGGTCTGGGCGGGAATTTTAAATTTTGGCTATTTTCTCAACTTTGTGAGTAAACCATGACACTGTTTATCCATTTGACTCCAGCCGCGGTAGAAAATCACTGTTACACGTCTTAATATGTATCAAGATCTTAGAATAAAGCATTAAATTTTATATGCTTGTGTAAATCCATTTAACACGAATTTCGACAAGTGTTTAAAAATGATTGTTTTTTTTTAGGATATTGATACGTGAAACAGTGTTCACATTTGCCAACACATTGTCAAATTCGTCAATTTGATAAAAAGTCACAAGGTTTAATCACAAAGTTGAGAAAATAGCCAATTTAAAATTTCCGCCCCAGACCGTGACGTTCCACCTTAACACAATAATGTATAAAGTTGATATTTGTCATCTAAGGTAATTTCATCTCAGGAATTTTGACAAATACCAACTTAACATTAAAGTATCTAACTACAGTATTTTTTTGTTCTTGATTAAGTTTTTTGCCTGCGGAATTGGCATTGTTTACTTAAATTTACACACCTCACGATACAGGTCTCACCTAGTGTGAGGGCCGCCGGTAATCTATGCCATTCCTTAGCAAATACGTACCTAATTAATAAGTGAAACTCTGTATTCTTCCGTTAAATAAACCATTATCTTATCTTATACTTGTCTGTAGTATAGAGCGAGGCTACTTTCCATTCTTCTTCTTCTTCTTTTACATTCTGTGAGATAAGATATAAGAATAGAGTTATCGTTACATAGTTTAAGGGATAGCAGATTTTGATCGATAGCCACTCAAATCTCTACGATTTGCCACTCGAATCTATTACGAAGTTTTGTGGGACAGATTTCGGATTCACTTGTATTTTAAATAAGGTCTTTAGAATTTAATAACCTACTTTATTTTCGCCATTATTTCATATTCACCTTAAATTTAGTTGTTCTTAATAAGATACACATACACTTACTTACCTACTTATAGTTTTTTTTACCTCTTTTGTAAATACTTTTTTTTTTTCTGTAAATATTTATTGTACATACAGTTTTATAAATAAAAGATATGCAATAAAAATATGCTTGTCTTATTAGGTCACCATTTGCGTAAAAAAAAAAGTTAATTAGTATTTTTTCCCTGGTTAGCTGTTGAACTAGCAGATATCCCTCACCTCCTTTTGGTAATTTTATTAATACTAGATATCGCTGGCTCGTCGCACGTTTTAAATAGTATTTAAATATTTAATATATTTTTATGAATTAAAATATTTTTATGTTTTTCTATGCAGAACAGAATGCTTTTCTGCATAGAAATACATACAAATACTTGGATTTGAAACGTACGACTTAATAAAATAATGACCCGGCACAAATTAAATTAAAATTCTAAAACAGCTATCAGAACTAAGTTGCAGTGAAAGTAGGCGTTATCTCACCGTAACCATAATTCTGATTTAACGCTGAGTTATACTCCAATTTCATATTTCACTTTCATTCAAATTGATTTTAAACAGTTGGCTGGCAATAGGTAAATGGGCTGAGAGCTTTTTTGTTTTAGTTAGAGCGTATTAGTTACAACACTTCTGTAGGTATCTTAGGTACGGACGTTCGGTGAATGGAAATTCACATTTCCTAACATTTTTGATTGGACGGTCAGCTGGTTTATATCTTCATTCATTCATTTTTTCATTCATTTATACTTTATTGCACAGAACATAAAAGACACGTAACATTTACAAAAATGTATGTACAGAGGCGAGCTTATGTCTAAAAAGAGATTTCTTCCAGCAAACCTAGGCATTACAGGAAAAAACAGATACAGAAACAGATATCTTCATATGGCAAGATTAGATTATGGTGATGCAGTGCTTCATACCATATTATAGTATCTGTGAATATTACAGTATCTGTGTTCATACAAAGATTGATTCATTCACTCGTTCAAACTCACTCATCAACAACATCGCAGCGTAATAAGAGTACAAAAATTATAGCCTTCCATTATTGAAACTGTAGATATTATTTATATCCTCTTATCATTCACTTGATGTGACGGCAACTGCTAACCAATATCGTGTCATAACATGAGTGGGGGCCCTATTTTATTGGCGATTAGGTCGAGAATTGACAAATGATAGGACCAGGAATATTTATGGCTCCGATGACCGCTGTGATAAAGGCTGTTCGCAATACCATATCACCTGCACAATAAATTGTATGATGGAAGCACCTTATTTTAATTTTATGTGTTTTTTTGCCAACATTGTTTCCAGTAATATTCATGAAATTTTCTAACAGAACTTGCAGTAATCGGTATACTCTCTTAAGGAAATAGGCCGTACAAACTTATAATGGAGAGCAATAGAATAGACGTCGGAGCGAGAGGGTTAAATGTAAGACTTACAAAAGTTACAAACAAAACCAAACAAGAGTCTACGCCTTTCCCACATAGGATGGAAGAGGCACAGCTGTACCAAAGTTTTGCAAGTTATTCAATACACAATTTTGCGTGACAGACCATCATATCATCATACTATGCATGCATCCTAGTTAATCTTACCTAACCTCAGCATCTTCATCAGAACTATGCATCTGACCTAACCTTACTTAACCTCCTCAATCAAGTCTTGCGCCAAGCACTAGCCTGGGTTGTAGGTACAAGGGTAGTTTACATGCGAATTTTTTCACACACATTAATTTAGGTGCAGTTTAAAGTTTTTTTGGAAATGAGCTGTATATCAATGAGCTATATTTTATTTAAAAAGAACAGACAGTTGTAACAAACCATATTTCGAACGCCATAAATTATTAACAATGCCCTCTCTGTATATTTATGAGATTATAATGTTTGTAAAAACAAACCCAAACCTATTCAAGAACTTGATCAGTCGCCGTAACAACAAAAAATACGTGCTACTATACACCAAACTGCTCTGTTCAGCAATAGTGTATTCGGTATGGCGTCAAAAATATATAATAAAGTTCCACCGTCGCTTATGAACATAGATAGCATCCATATGTTCAAGCGTAAGTTAAATGATTATTTAGCTGATAAGGCACACTACTCTGTAGGTGAAATTGGTATAATTTTGACATGTTTTACAATATATTTTTGTCATCATTGTAATTCCCTTTATGACTCAACTGTTGTTTAATTAAGTTAGGTACTTCTTTCCTTAACTTGTGTTTTTGTCTGCCTAACGGCTGGACGTCAGATCAAAACTTATATGTAACATCTAAACTTAACTACGTTCCACAATAAAGATTCTGAAATCTGAAAGTCAATTGAGTATGTATGCTGGTAAGTAAGCATAATAATTCATATTAAGGGAAATAATAAAATAAACTGTGTCAGAGAAGTGAGTGTCAATATGACGTCACTCCAGCACTCGCTGAAATCAATTTATGTCGCAAATCGGACAGAAATATCCGATCTATTGTCAGAAAGCGGTTTTATGAGATTAGATTATTCTTAGTATATTATTCGGTAGTCGTAATAGGGTGAGCCAAACGTAGAGCCCCTTGCAGGAAGAAACAAGGAAATAATGAATACATAACCACAGATACTATTATATTATACTAATAACATAACATACCAATAACACTGTTTTCCCATACGGAGAGGCAGAAGTAAAGTGGCACGAAAATGTCACCAAGCTCCAGACACGATTTGAAATAATGCTTTTATCTACTCTCGTGTCATAAAGTTCGAATTACAAACTTGAAATCGAATTCATAATGACGTACTTTATAAACGCAATACAGTAACCAAATTATTATTTTTAATAATAAAACTACTTCTCGAACAAAACTAATGTTATTATTAAACTTTTTTTCCATAATGATACAGTTCTACATTTTTTGGGAAAAGCAAGGGTCCTGAAACCGTACAGCCAAGGTGTTTAATAGTCAGTTTCGTTGGAAAGTTTTTTTTAACTATAGTTGACAACCAAACAGCCACTCAAGTGTTTGATAAGTAATTGGAAGCAGGATGATTTAAACAAAGAGGTTCATTGATCTGAGGTTTGATACTGTGGACCATGCACCGCGCATGCGCGCATGGCGGCAACAAAACTTCAACGTGACGTGACAACGTTTCGTTGTGTTGTGTCAACTTGTGCCTAAAAGTATACAAGCAGTATAAGCGGGATCCATTCGCTATGACCGCCTATATACTTTTAGACGCAGGCGATTGTACTTATAGAATTAGAAACGATTGCTTGCATCTTTTGCATGGGTTTCTGAGAAAAGAGATTGAATTTTATTATAAAAAGTCTTGAGTGGCTCTTATAAGCATTTGAAACACTCAGCTATAGGAGCTGTTTCAACACTTGCCAAGATCTTGCGATGACCTTTCAATTTCTTCGTAAAACGTAGAGCGGCCTTTGGTGCTTGAATGCGTCGGTTCATAGAATACTTCTTCACATCACACATTATGGAGTACTTATTGTATTCCTAAGTTCATAGATCGAAGATCTACGTCATTTCTACGAAAAGGTTAGGTATCTCATAACGAGGGAATAGTGCAGATAAGTATTTGGAAGACTGTTGCAGGTAAATCGCGTGATAACTGGTTACCTACTTCAGTTCAATATGTGCTATTAAAAGACAAATCAAAGTATGACAGGCTCTGAAAGTAAAGCCGGATTTACATTTTATGCGACGCAGCAGAATGGTGTCCGTTTCATAATACAATTATATAATAATATAATTACATTTATATAATTTATTGTCCGTTTTATATACAATTTCATTTAGAATGCGTCGCATCAGAAGCTATCACACAACACATCGCGACATATAAATATCTGGGGGCGCGGCAGCGCACCCGCTATGCCGAGCAAAGATCAAACGTAGAGGCTCAGCAGTACCACCCTTTACTGGTATTATAAATCTGACCTGACATACATTTAGTATGACACCGATACCGTTCAGGAGCCCTATTTTTGAAATCGCTCGTGTGATATAATCGCTCGTATGACTTGCGCAACGAGTGGTTCTGACCAATCGTTGCAGAGCGAATTGAATATAACGAACGAAAATCATTCGTTTTTTAAAATTATATCAAACGAGCGATTTCAAAAATAGGGCTCCTGATGCGTCACAAACTCACAACACAACTCAGACAAATTTTAGGCTGCTGTCACCTGTCTATCGCTTGGAAAATTATAGTGGCTGTGTGACATGGAAGCGGAGCTTTACTTGACCAATAAGGCTAGGGGATCCTGGTGAACAGAATGATGCATTTCCCTTTAGATCAATAACATTTCAAGAGGTAGACAAACAATTAAATGGTCTGTTGTCGGAGGTCTAGAAACTAAAACCAGCAATCGCGAGTCGATGACATCAAAAAGTCTGATTTAATTAAGACCAAATCAAGGGAAGGGTATTTATTATTGTATTAAGTTGAGAAGTTTATTAGAAATACCAGCAAGTTGACAATAGCACTCAATCTAATAGAAGACGATGTCATAACGAATCACACTTCAAGAATTGTGAACAACAGTCCCCCGGTAACTCTCTAATTAGCTGTCAAGATGTTTTCCTGACGAAACTATTTTGAATCCATATATGAAAGTTTATTTCGGGTATAATCATATTCTGTATTTTGCATTTTGTACGTGTTTTATTACGTAAATGACAATTAAATTATAATTTATTATGCAACACCAGATTAAGGCCCTGTTTCAATTGTTCTCGATAAGCCGTAATTGAACAGATAAATGTGCCATTTTACATACAAAATTTATTGTTTATCAGTTCCATAGGGTTTATCGAGAATAATTGAATCCAATTAGATTGTTTCTGGGACAGTTTCCCTAAAAATCCAACAGAGGACTCTGAAAGTGAACAGATTTTTAGAATATCCTATACTCTGTGGTAATTATCAAAGTCAGCTCTCTAATTGTTTCACTGCTCTGTGGTTCTTGTAGCAAGAACCACCGATCAGTGAAACAGAGAACAAAGACACAGAACGCGACTCTGATTGTTTCTCTGCTCTGTGGTTCTTGTTACAAGAACCACAGATCAGGGAAACTGTCCCAGAAACAATCTAATTGAATCTAATTGGGCCTAAATGCATAAACATATACCATATTAAAAGCGCAACGAACCTGTCATCAATACAAGACCTGTCATTCCCACCTGTCCCCCTGGTGGGAATGACGTTTGCCGCCACTGCCGCCACGGCGCGGCGGTGCGGCGCCCCGGTGGCAGTAAACGTCAAATCGCATACATTTTTTTTTTCATTTCATTTCATTAAAATGACCGCTATTGCCATGGTACCCGCGCAAAGTATAGTATGTTTAGTGTAAAAGCGCCTTGCAGTTTCAGTTTCTTGCATAAATTGCTGACATGTCTCGTAAGTTTTGAGTTTGGTGTGTGTTTAACTTTAAGTTTAGCTGGATTAGAGCCACACTGGTCTGTTAGGGGTGATCAGATATATTAGTCCAAATAATCACTACTAACAACACTTTTTTAGACTCTGTATAAATTATTGAAGACAAAATATTTTTTAGACTGTGTATAAATTATTGAAGACAAAATAATTATGTTGTTACCAGAGTGTTCTGTAGCTTTTTACTATAGGACAGGTTTGGATATTTGCAAGGCTGCGATTTGTACGAATTAACCTTTTGATTGACAGACGGACGTCACCAACTAAGTTAATGTGGTGATATTTGTCAACTACGAATGTTTTCCCTCATGAAATTCAAAAGTTTAGATCGTATATGGCAGCCCCTGGTGAAGGTACGGCCAGACTCAACAGGAAAATACATTAAAATATAATGCCTTTTCAAATTGTAATTTAATTACAAAACTCTTATTAAAAGACAATTTGTCACAGTCTCATCAGATATGAAAATGAGCACAGAAATGAGTAAACAATTTTTTCGGCGGGAATTCAATTGTTTAAAATCCAACAAAAATACTTGAATTTATCTTTTGACAGACAGATGGCCGGCGAGGTTAGGCTCAGATCAAACAAAATCTTACGACTACTTTGTTTGTTATTTGCCATACTAGTCAATCGGTATAGGTATAGATTTTGTTCATGGAAAATAGCGCTTTCTCTATTTAGTTCCTTTTCTCCACGGCTATAGGAATAGGATAAATTCCAGGAAGGCGAGATAAATCGAGCGAGCGTCAAAGGCTAAAGTTTTTGTTACGACCTCTGTGGGCTATTTCTGGTCTCCGCGACTCACGGTATCCTAGTGTGGGGCTAGTGTCAACTCATCCCAACAAAAACAAAAAAAAAACATTGTTTTAATTGACCAAGCAAGCGAAGAGAGCGAAGCCGTGTACGTTTCAGGATTGGGCAAAAATGCTTTCGTATGTCCGTATATCTGTCCATCTGTCTCTCCGCTCTGTTCTCCTCTACAGGTCGCATTTCTCAACCGATTCTCGTGAAATTTTGTTAGCAGGTTGGATAATTAAATAGGTTTTTTTTGACGATTCGGTTTTTTTTTTTTTTAATGGCGGATATATGGGGTATTAAAATGTAAAATGGGCGGGCAGGCAGGCAGGCAGGCAGGCAGGCAGGCAGGCAGGCAGGCAGGCAGGCAGGCAGGCAGGAAGGCAGGCAGGTAGGCAGGCAGGCAGACAGACGGACAGAGAAGTCTCAGTAATAGGGTCCCGTTTGGCACCCTTCGGGTACGGAACCCTAGAAACGGCTAAGTAATTTAGCACTATGCACGATTTAGCAAGCAGCTAGTAAGTAGAAGGAGGGTAACCTCCAGATAAATTATATTTATTAGGTTGCGCAGACAAACGGGGCGGGTATCACCTAGTATTTCATAAATAATATGTAGGTGTATGTCTGACAAGGTGAATGTGTGCTCAACCAAACCTTCCTTTGAGATCCGAAAATTCCAATATTTATGTCTCTGTCACATGTCACATTTGTTGTTAGAGTTCGTTCGGTAGTAATTTGATACGGAATCGAAACCTTCCACTACAGTGTACATGAAAACGCACTCCGTTATTCAATATGGAGAATTTACTGTCAAATGCTGAACAAATACCAACTGGGTGTAAGTAACCAATCAGCTAATACACTACAACTCAAACCAAAGTCGAATTAATGAAATTGTTTTTATCATACGAGTTATTAACTTCGTATTTTGAATCTCTGAAACCTATTTTTATTTGTATTATGGAAATTAAAGCATTCGCCTGTATTGCTATATGTGCACAGCGTCCTGGTAGGCAGGATCTGCAACCCCGTAGTGCTGGGGGAGTTGCGAGTGTGCGTGCCGGACGGGTACGTCGGCCGCCGGCGCCGGCCGCCGCTGCTGCTGGTGCCGCGCGCGCGCACGAACCTATTGGCGCAGGCGCCGCTCACACGCGCCGCACACGCTCTAAACCTTATCTCGGATCACGTCGACCTATTCCATGTTGCTCGGAGTGAATTCAGAAGAATGGCGTTGTTTGTACTGTGCTACAGTGAGCACCTATTGTAGTTTATTTTTATTTTATTTTTTAAGTAAAATATAATGTTTGTATGATACATACCATACCCATCGAATTGGGCCTAGCCTGTAATGATAGGTATAGGTATAAGTGGAAAATAAATGAAATGAAATGCTTCTCTAAACTTTTTAGAGTAGCCTTGTAACCCTGGCCCCCGATCCTCGCGCTATCGAGATTGTCTCCCCAGTCGAGATATCAGTTTTGATACCGTCTAAATCCGCCGAAAACGATTTCGATCAGGGAGCACTCATCCAGTGAAGAGCGCATAGATGCATTTTCCTTTGAAACTCAACTCACCAATTTACAGGCGGCGGGAAGAGAGCTGTGATTGGTCAGCTGCGAAACTGTCTGGCGGCCCGTCATCGTACATAGGTTGCGTATGCGAACGTTTGTTGAATGCAACAAACGTTTGGCGAGCCGCATTCCCCCGCAGGCGATCTGTCAATAGGATATAGTCTCTGATCTCGATTTGTATTTATTTCGATCGAAAATGGGTCGAGATATCGGTTGGTCGAAAGGCTAGTCGTAAGAATAGCTTTTTCTTGTTTTTGATAGAGATTTCGATATCTCAAAATCGATATTTCGACCATGGACATCATCTCGCTAGCGCAAGAATTTCCTCCCAGATATCTTGTTGATTTATGGCATGCGTTTTCGCTGCTCATTAGCACTACCCAGGGTGGACGTGAAGGGTTGTAGGTAGGTACCAAGTATTTCCTTCGGACGTAAAGCAACAGACTCCCCTATTCTGATAGCGCACGCATGCACAATACATGCCAAATTGTAAATCAACTATTATAGTCTTCACAACATAAAAGGCCCGTTTTGACAGTTCACGCACACGAAGTTTTAACCCCTAAAGCGTAGGTAATAAAAGCCAACTGGTGCGTACAAGCAAAGCGTACAAGTTGCACCTAGGAAAACCGCTTCTATTACCTACGCAATAGGGGTTAAAACTTCATGGGCGTGAACTATCAAAACGGGCCTTTTGTTTTGTGAATACATTAGAGTATGAGCTGCTACTGCAGCTTGCTTCGTTTAATTAAAGGGGGGCGAAGGTTCATCGCAACTTTGCAACGAACCTGTCAAAAAGCGTCAATTCCACCTGTCACTGCGAGCCAAAATGTCGTTGGAAAGCTGTTTCTTTTATTGCGACTTTACTTGTTTGCGACATTGCGACAGTTGCTTGTCACGAGCTGTCTTTTATTACAAAAATTGCTTGTTTTGTGATTGCGACTGTTGCTTGGCATAAATACATATCGGCATTATCGACCAATTAAAACGTGATCAAAACAATTAATATCTGAAATACATAAAATATAAGGAAACGTACCCATACACCCGATCCATTTTTTGCTATAATTGACCCGCCTTACCCCCTTCCGTGACCAATATGCAGTATGAGACAAGACTGGTGTTTCGTTCTAGCCTGGTATTTTGAAGAACTCCCTCCCCCCCTAAACTGGTCACCTACGTAGTATGGGTATGTTCCCAATGTAGTTAAGGTACAGGGAAGTACGCAGGCAAACCCGGCTTTCAGCTTCAAAATGAGAGCCCTAAAGGTCTCGAGCTTTTGACATTTGCGAGTCCGAGTTTGATCTCGAATTCGTCTCCAAACAAACCACAAGGGTCCTTTCGTTATCAGCCATTGTTTGAGCCACTACGTGCCCCGAATAGTTACATGTAACCCGAGAGTATAGTCGCAACACATCAGTTTTAGTCGCCGTGCCTGCCTACCCCTGTACGTGAGTGTGATCTGACAAAAGGTAAGGTGGCTATGCAATTTGGGGTTCCAAATTCTTAACTCCGATTGTCTAGAAAAGCTTGTGCAAACGTGGCCTATTGTTGGTATCGGGGCCTATCATAATGAAAAAATGTTTATGTCGTAGCCATTATAGCACGTCGAATTGTCCATATTATCATATAGCTACCCTTGAAATATCATGAAATGATAAAATCTTAGGGCAAACACTGCGGCAGCTTAGGTGAAGACTAAAGGGGGCGAGCGCAGCGAAAAAAAAATGCTTTTATTAAAACAAGCCATATCATGCGACATTTACATTATTTTTCTCGGGCAGTCTCCACTAGCCCAACACACCTACACCAACCCATACTGAACCAGCGAGGTTTAATATGGCTTAATCTCACTTGTATCCGGTAAAGACTATGCATCGGTATAAACATTAATGCAATGGGCTGCTCTTAATTTCCGAACTATCCACTACTATTTCCAAAATATTGGTGAGGCTTGAAGTGCCGTCAACTGTATACTTACCTACGTATGTGATACGTGGGTAGGTAAAGTATGACGTAGAAGTAGAACGATCTCATTCCTCTTTGCCAAAACTTTTCAATATTTTCGTTTTGACTATAATACGAATACTTACCAAATTGTGTATTCATGCAATAAGTTACATTACAGCGGTTTGTCCTTTAACTAATATTTTTTCATGAATATGCCTAATGCCTACGTTTAATTGTAAGCCCCTTGTCATTTTCGGTCAGGGACAAAATGGCCGTGATTTGATATAGTATTATTTCGACGTCATTTCCGCTTAATTTCTAGTTTTTTTTTAAATTCTAAGGCGACGTTCTAAAGTGGGGCGGCGGCGGCGGCGGCGGCGGCAGCGGATGGGGTAACATTTATTTAACCTCTCACCACACAGGCAAATGTCTTCCTACGTTACAGCCGAATTCTAATTATTTATGTGGTTTTTATTTACTGTATTTTCTGTATACGGGTGACTGTGAGAACCCTAGCTATATTTTAGTCCTTAGCAGTCGCCGTAGCCGTATGGACTTGGAGGAAATCACCAGGGGGAAATTCTGGCACTATCGAGATCATCCCCATAGGCGATATCGGTTTCAATACCTCATATTTCCGTCGAAAACGACGTCCATTCATATTTAATTCGATCGAAATTAGGTCGAGATATCTCGTAAGGCGGGTCGTGAGAAAAGCTTTTTATGCTTTCGACGTAGATATTCGGTATCCAAAATCGATATTTGGACCATGGAGATGATCTCGATAGCGCGAGAATCGGGGCCCAGGGACATCATTCTAAGCAACTTTCACTAAGGCCGGGACTCCACCAAAGCGGAGATGTGCGGAGATGTGGAATATTTGTATAGCGCCATGGAAGCGGAGATGTGAGCTGTTTCCACATCTCGGCCTAAGAAACCGATTTCATCAGAGCAACTTTATTTTTCTCTTTCCGGTACATTCTGGCTTGAGTGGGTCAGATGATATGTATGGAGAAGTGAATAATGAAGTTGCTCTGATCAAATCGGTTTCAGAGTGAAAGTTGCTCAGAATGATTTACTTAACAACCCCTTCAAATATAGCTAGGAATTTCACCGTGTATTTGCACGCCATTTTCCAACATTTATGTCTACCCTATTTCATCCCAACATTGTATTGTATTGTAAGCTACAAGGTGATTCTTCTGTTCGGTGACTGACATGCATCGGATGCAACGACAACACCACGTTATTATCCCGTATTATCCCCCCACCCCGCAGCGCCCGCCCCCCAACCGTGTATATTGCGCTTCAACGGCTACAAGTGGCTCGTTTGGGACAGAAGCTAGAGTTGGACTTAGTTAAACAAAAGCCGAAAAAATGGCCACCAAAGATATCCCGGCCGATATCCCGATATAAGATGGCCGATATCCCGGGTTCGATTCTAACACATACGGGACACAGAAAACAAAAAATGTAATCCCCATGTCTTAAGTTTACATGTTTGTGATGTCGCTTTTTCTGGTTCCCACGACACAGGGTATCCTAGTGTGGGGTCAGAAGTAATGTATGTGCTTGTATGTAAATGATTAATGTTTAACTGGTTGGCCGACAAATCTTATATAACAGTTCTCCATTGTTCGGTAGTTCGAGCGGTGTGCTTCTGAGAGTGAAGGGTATAAGTGATATTCATATATTATTATTTAGATTTTTTTGTATCTGCGCATATCCCAATATTCTCAAACCATTTACTTTATTCCCGGAAGTGTCAATCATCATAATATAATGGGCCCATGACAAATTGGCCTTCACATGATGGTATGGCAATATATTTAAAAATAAGGTGAAGTTGCTGTGGGCGCAGCTGTGCCATGCTATTCTGTGTGGGAATTCCGTAAAATAGTGTATTTTTTATTTATTTTTTGCTTAATACTTGGATTTTTTATTTACAATAATTACAATGATTTATATGTATACAAAGAGAAATATAATTTTTACGTTCCTTTACCGTATTTTCTCACAGCATCATTAGACAGCGGAAGAGACACACACATAATAAGCAAACAAATGTTGCCTTTATAATGTATAATTGGGTTTTCTTTTTCATGTAGGTATATTTTAAGATAAAAGACATTATGTAGGAGGCTAGTGATTAAGTCAAAATACCTGTTGCGCAAATAATCTACCCTAAGTAGGTTGGAAATAATGTAAGGCAATTGCAAAATCTATCTCCGCAACGATTGTTATAAAATTATTATCAATAGATTTGAGTTTCTTGAAAATTGTATAACTAACTCTGACAATACTTAACTAGTTTTTTTTTTCCTTATTTCCCATGCAGCTAATGCAGGTTGGCATTTCTTGTACTTCAAACAAAATGCCTTATTCAATAGTCGTTGTTTATAATCCTTTTAAATTACATTGAGCTGTTTGTAGAACGTTGTGTAAATGTGTATGTACGACATTTTTTATCCATGCTGATTTTATTAAAATACGCAAACGTTTTATGTGTTTATTCAAAACTATGTTATGATCTACATCACGATTAAGCTAAGCTTTAAAACAGCAATGTTTGGTTATTTTTAATACGATTGCGATTATAATAATCCTCTTATTTCATGAAAGTAAAAGAAAAATTGCTATGATTGCAGTGTAATATTTAAAAGAAAAATAAACATTTATTGGAACAGCTATTTTCAATACATCCGCAACCGCAACGGGGGAGTTTCTTGCCCTTCTTTGCTCCATCCCTAAGCCCACAACTTCCGAACGGGCGGTAGTATACAAAATATTAATATTATATTGACGTTGACTAAGTAATATGTATGATTTTATGGTCAATAAAAATTTTGAACCGAACTGAACTGAACCAATTTATAGATACAGCAGTCCAACGATCTTTTGGCATGCGGTGACAGGTGAAACTGTTGATTTATGACAGGACCACTGCATGAGGTTGCGTAGAAGTGACGCCCCCTGTAAACGTTACTCACACGCCAAAAGATCGTTGGACGAGTATATACACTTTCCGACTTTTGACTTGCGATGACAGGTAGAACTAACGCTTTTTGACAGATTCGCTGCGGGTTAAGGTTGCGTAGAAGTGGCGCCTCCCTGTAAATGTCATTCACACGCCAAAAGATCGTTGGAAGACTTTAAATTGTTTATCTTACAATCTTCCAACATTGGAATTATATAAATTGTAAAAAGATAGATACGATAACGATATATTTCCAATTGCCCCTCCTCTTGGCAGATCGCGTGGGTGTAGTTGACGGGCTGTCTGCCAACGTAGTCAAATTTTATGTATTTAACTAAGTATCTTTGTTTTACAATTTTCTGTCTATAAACTATGCCAATGCCACCAAGCGAGAACAAAAGCGGACAGAACTGCCATTGATTGTTTAGAATAGAGCAGCCTTCACTGGGCATAGTCTTTTGGCCAAAGCCGAAAAACGGGCAGCCCTAACCGCGGCTCAGTTTCAATGAATATGTCATCTGCCCCTTTACGGCTCCCTAGTCACAAGCGGGGCCGAAGTTTGAGTACCACTGGTATCACCTTTTAGTACTGATGAGGTATTAATGGATAAGTTTCGGAATGTTGTGGCGGGCGGTTCTATGTTTGCATGTAAAGTAGGCAATTTACTTTGTAGGGCAAACTTTAAAAGAAAAATTGTAGCTTCAATCATTTTATGATGCCTGCAAAGGAGAGGAGTGACGCCTTTAGAGATTGCCTGAGTTGTTTCGGATAATATAGTAAATAGGCGATGATGTTTAGGTAAATACTAAATATAAGTACAAAACTTCAATGTAACATCATTTGTTGTGGATTGTCGATCTTAAAAGATTAACTAATTTTCCCTGTACAGTAGCACGAAACAAAATTTAAATTTTTACCATATCCTTTTTTTTGCAGAAACAAATGACTATCCTAATAAGATTCTCGCCCTTAAATCAGTAAGGTACAACCTTCAATTTCAAAATCATTTCGTGCAACTGTCTTTATCACATTCCAAATTTCACAGGCGGGAGTTTTTTTCGGAAGTCTTTACACAGTAAATTGGGCTATAATTATTGTCGTTTGCTAAGGGATTAGTGACAGGACTACCCCGTGCTGGCCGTGGCTTTCGTGACCTCAGAACAACTTTACGAAACTCTACGTCCTATTAAAGTTTGAAGTTACGGAAACATACACCTCCTGCTCCGCCACACTACCGCAAGACCACACCTCGGACACTCCATAGAACGCTCGTAAAATAATCACCTATTACTACTACATAGCCTAATGACATTTGTACACGTGCAAATGTGTGCGTAAACTCGTTCGTTTGTGAATGTGTGCGTTCGGCTTCTAAACAAAGTGTCTCCCGAAGAGGCTCCCCGACTCCGTGGTGAGGTGCGGTATCTGAATCCGCGCGGGGAAGGGAGTGGCCGTTCTGTGCGTAGTAATATTATCTCTTCTGTGGCAAGACTAGATAAAGTTTATTTAATCATCTCATCACACACATCACTTTATTAGATACACACACTTCTTTATTTGCCATGCGGGTTTAATAATATAGACATTCGCATTTTGCTACACGTATCTTTTTTAGGGTACCGAATCGGTACTACCGATCCTTAAATGGAAGAAAGGAACCCTTATAGGATCACTTTGTTGTCCGTCTTTCCGTCTGTTCGGCTGTCCGTCAGTCTGTCTGCCTGTCCGTGTGTCACAACCTTTTAAACCAAGAACGCGTGACGTATCAAGCTGAAATTTAGTGGTCGCATATAGCTGTGGAAAACTTCAAACGCTACGACTGATTATGCTGTAAAGTTGGATTTTCATAGTAATCGTAATAGACCCAAAACCTATAGGGTACTTCCCGTGGGCCTACAATCATTACCAATCATGAAACTTGGCACAAAGTAAGGTCTTATAGCACAAGTAAAGGGAAAAATCTGAAACCTGCAAATTTCTGTCTTTCTACAAAAAAAAAATAGTTTGATTTACATGGATGACATCATACTTTAGATTTTTTATCTGGAAACCTAATTACATGTGTAACGCTCTCCAAGTGTGATCGGAACCCTTGGTGCGCGAGTCCTACTCGCACTTGGCCGGTTATTTAGTAGTCATTTCCGTTTTTAGGGCAAAGTGTCGTCATATGTACGTAGGTAGTTTCTATCTTTTCTTTAACCTTCATTCATTTATTCGTTCGTTTCATATTTATGTTTGTAGTACTTTTCTTTTTATCTTCCGTCACAGACAAAAAAAAACTGAGCACGAGTTTCACTTTGAACACGTGCAGCACGAGTATTTTTAAATACAGTCTAGTTGCATACATATATTTGCATAATCCTAGCAGGAAACAAAGCCACCCATAGCATATAATGGCGCTGTAACAATAAAACTAGATTCTTGTTTGCTCAACCTTCTTTGTATTGTACGGGCAAGATAGTTTTTGTATTGTATGGGGCGCCACACAATTTAATTGTCCGAGACAAATTCCACTTGTGTAGAGTCTAAAGCACGTGAAGTTTTATAAAGGCACTAGCTTGAGACCGCGACTTCGTCTGCTTAGTTACACTTTTTGGTCAAATTAAGACCACATATAGATACATTACGAATATGAAAGTTTCCTCAACACAATTTCCATCACAGTGAGAAATGTAGAACCAATATTTAAATGTACTTACTTACGTAAGATACATTATATTAATCATAGCTAGCACCGGGATAACCAGCATCTCCTGCGTGTAGGTCGTAATTAATTAATTATATATTGTTAATTCAATTATAGTGTGGTGTCACGCCCAAGCCTTGCTACGTTCTCATAGCAAGTGATCGTCAGTAGATATGTCGTAGCCATATCGTCAAATTTGGCCATATCATGTAATGGCCAGCCATTTCATGATATTGCCAAGCCATATCTGGCCATATCATGATATGGTCGGTTTTAATGAAAACATGTGTCTTTTTAAAAGCATTGATAATCAGCGCTACGTGATGTTTTTTTGTGTTAAACATGTCAGACGAATACGAAGACTATTCGGGGGGCTTCGCTGCGCTCGCTCTCTTTAGTCTTCACCAGGGAGCACTTATCCAGTGGAGAGCGCATAGATACATTTTCCTTTGAAACACAACTCACCAATTTACGGGCGGAGGGGGACGAGGTAAGAGAGCTGTGATTGGTCAGCCGCTGCGAAACTGTCTGGCGACCCGTCATCGTACATAGGTTGCGTATGTGCGTTGAATACAACAAACGTTTGGCGAGCCGCATTCCCCCGCAGGCGCAGTCAAATGGATACTGGTCTTCACTTAAGCTACCGCAGTATTTGCCCTAAGAGGTTTTATCGTTTTATGATATTTCACGTTTGGCCATATCGTGATATGGCTAATTCGACGATTGCTACGACAGATACACTTTCAAATACGCTGTCATCCCAATTTCATGTTGTCAATAACACGTGCGATTTGGGTCATGTGTGTTTTCTATTGATAGTAGATTTAGTAGCTACTGTAGTGCGTTAGGATAGGTTGATTTTATATGTATATTATTATGTTAGATATGAGGAGAAACGTATGGCGAATCAATGCGGTCTAATGCCCATCAATGCGGTCTAATGCCCATCAATGCGGTCTAATGCCCATCAATGCGGTCTAATGCCCATCAATGCGGTCTAATGCCCATCAATGCGGTCTAATGCCCATCAATGCGGTCTAATGCCCATCAATGCGGTCTAATGCCCATCAATGCGGTCTAATGCCCATCAATGCGGTCTAATGCCCATCAATGCGGTCTAATGCCCATCAATGCGGTCTAATGCCCATCAATGCGGTCTAATGCCCATCAATGCGGTCTAATGCCCATCAATGCGGTCTAATGCCCATCAATGCGGTCTAATGCCCATCAATGCGGTCTAATGCCCATCAATGCGGTCTAATGCCCATCAATGCGGTCTAATGCCCATCAATGCGGTCTAATGCCCATCAATGCGGTCTAATGCCCATCAATGCGGTCTAATGCCCATCAATGCGGTCTAATGCCCATCGGGGCGGATTTAAAACTGTGCTACATTTATTTAGGTACATACTCGTACTTACTTTAGTATGTGTAGAAACTGAGAGGATTTATTTTGAACCTTTATCGCATATACAACTTGACATACCTATAATTAAAACCAGACATCATCAATCTTCTTAAGTTACCCCCTAGCGGGGGCCTATCCATGGATAAGGATTAAACAGGACACATAATGCCAACACCTTTTCCTATCGCCGCATAGTAAATAAAATCGTATAATTTAATAAATCCCACACGCACACTCTAGTTGTAAATGTTGTCTCTTCTAAAAGATTGGCCCATTTATCTCCCTCAAAGGAATGCACTCTCATTTTCAGTAAATGTCATTATTTCACTGTCAGTTGAACATTTCAGTATCCTTACATTACATAGATCATCTGCACGTTGGATGTCGCACGTCTTCTAAATCACTTCAGATTTTTGTGAAAAAAATCAACACAACGGATAAATCCAATAGGCCATATTTTTATTTATTTGGGAGGCATGTGTGTGCGCGAGCTTTCATACAAAAAGCAGTAACGTTTTCCAACCCTTGGACATGGTTTAAGGGGTGGAAAACGTTACCGCTTTTTGTATGGAAGCTCGCGCATACACATTACTCTTAACATGGAAATAAACGATCGATTTATTCATAATATTTTTGACATAAATGACAGCATTAAATTAATTTAATGTCATTTATTATAACTTAGTTACTACAGTAGCTACTAAATCTACAATCAAACTAAATTATTTCGATAAATTAACTGAAAAAATACAATAAAACTGTTTGAGGATTATCTACATAACATATTGTATATGTATACAGGGTGTCCTGTCCCGAAACTCAACGTCAAGCGGGCACCAGGTGAAAGCCAGCCAGCCCAGCCTACACAGCTGGTAAAACAAAACAAAATATTGTTTTTATTTTTATTTTACCAGACCCTGTAGGCTTTCACCTGGTGCCTGCTTGACGTTGAGTTTCGGGACTCCCGTATAGTCTAGTATGATACGTTTATTGGAGCTTTAGAGCATTTTAACTATTGAACGTTTTAAACCTATTATAAGGGATTTTTATGAATAAGACTGTAGGTCTCTGTGACTGTGACGCTTCACCCGTTGTCTTTCATAAACATAAATACATGTTCGCCGTACTACACTGAGAAGGTGGTACTGTATTATTGACGGTTCATGAATCTTTAGTATCTGTTGTGTTGTGGCTCCACTCTTTCTTGATTCGTGGAAAAGTATGAACTTTTGCGGAATAAAATAATGAGTGTTTGTGTCGACAGAGAGTAAGTTCCGTCATTTGCAACCTGTTTCAAAAAGTCAAGATAAGTTCTGCAACTGATTCATTCGTTCGTTTTATACGTCAAGTTAAAAGCCTTAAACGCGCCATAATGACGTCACGAATTCACGATTCAGTTCTCACGTTAACTCGACCAGGATATACAAATATATTTGTCTCTTTGAAACAGGCACTACAGTCTATTCGTGATAAGAATGCAGTGAAATTTAAATTTAAATCTGTTAACACACACTCCGGGGTGCTCCGTGGTCTAGTGGGTTTCACGTTGCTTCTCATGCAGGAGATGCAGGTTCAAATCCCGGTGCTGACCATGTACCAATGAGATGATTAATTTATCTTAAGTACATTATCGGACACTCCGTGTTTCGGATGGCACGTTAAGCTGTAGTTCCCGATTACTATCACTACTTCGTAGTATGTAGTAGTCGTAAAAACCCGTCCACCAACCCGCACTGAGCCAGCGTGGTGAAGCATGGCTCAATCTTACTCGGATCCGGGTAAAGGCCTGTGCCCCTCGGTGGGGACATTAATGGGCTACATTTACTTTTACTTTTTTGACACACACTCACAGGACAGGACACAACCTTCGCGTTCGAAAGTTTGCCTTCAACTGGTCACTGTGAACTTGGCTTGAAAATTGGAAACGATTTGATTGGCGTGGCTAGGCCGCCGGACAATGATGACTTTACTGCATTCTTATCACGAATGGACTACAACGATTGTTTTAAATGTCTTCAGAGCTTAGTGTTCTCTTGTAATAAAAAAAGAAGACAGCATAAGGTTACTCAGCGTACGTATTTGTGAAGTCCTTGGGTGTCGATTCTAGTGTTTGTAATGTGATATCTTGCCAGTAGTGATAACTGCTAAAATAAAATAAAATAAATAAAGGTAAACACTTTCCACTTTCACACATTGGAATATTTTGCGTATGTTGTAACAAATTATATTTTTTAGTCAGAGCAAGTGGAGCAATTCAACAAGCACGTGAAAGGGAACGTAGAACCAACTCGGAAAGTAGAATCGATACTCAATAAATCGATACGCAATAACTCGTCAGCTTCGTTCTTCACTCGCACTTGGCTCGAATTCTCAAAAGAGAACACCTGTTGATATAGATCGCCTGGCAGCTATTGGCACATAGAGCAAATACAATCGAACTTTCTTAAGGGAAACTGAAATAAAATATTGCGATTAACGGCCGAAATTAATAACCTATCTTCTGCAGATTTGAGATTGCTAGTGTCAATTTTGACATAAATACATACATAGCGCAAATGTAACGCGTAATCTGCAGATCACGGATAGAGATAGGTTATTGGGATCGGCCATAAGTAAAGAAAGACAAACTTCTGTGGCGCAGCGGTTGTGACTCTGCCTACCATGCGAGAGGTTCCTGGTTCGACTCCCGGCT
The DNA here is from genome assembly GCA_963457715.1 of Argyresthia albistria. Classification (NCBI taxonomy): domain Eukaryota; kingdom Metazoa; phylum Arthropoda; class Insecta; order Lepidoptera; family Argyresthiidae; genus Argyresthia; species Argyresthia albistria. Next base: position 4,350,046 of record OY735259.1, read on the forward strand.
GGGGATAAAGAAAAAAAAACTTGGATGTTTACGTGTTTGTGATGTCGCTGTGCTCATCTTATGACATAGCACATCCAACTGCCAATCAAGTAGATGGATATTATGCAACAAATTACGTCAACAAAATGCCAACATCTTTATTCTATACAAATCTCTTGACATATATTTCCAATTCAAATTTTAGTCATAGTACATCACAGGCTTATCGGTACTTCTTGAAACAAGAGCTTAGTATAACTTGTTTCGTAAGATACCTTTATTTTTATCTCAGTCTTTGGTATTCGTTCTATTCGTGGGTGTTTTTACCTGACTATAGGCCTTGTTTGTACCGAGAAACATTGGCCCAACCACACTAACCCAAAAATTAGGAAGACCGCATAACGACGAAGCCTAGTGAATTCGAGGATCGTAATTCAAAGTGTGACCACTAAATAGTGGGGCCATTACTTTGTTTGTCAAAGCCTTCCCTACTCCGGTGACAAAGGAGTAGATTTTAGCCTGTTTTAGCTGTGTTTAGTGTCAACGCGGTACGCTGAGGAGAATGACCTTTAAGTAAAATATAGTAAAAGATACGAATAAAGACTGGGAACGGTTCCATCAAAATATTCGGATGTAGGTAGGTGTTTGCAGTGGCAAATGGTTTTAAAAGTAAAGATATAAACTTTCAGAATTGTTTTCTTTTACCAAACGGGTTGGTAGACGCGCACCTCACTTATTAAGGCTGTTCAAATTATATTAAGTTAAAGTCTGTTTAATTAATTTATCAAACCGCAGAACCGCAGAGCCATGTTATAATGTTTAATAATTGAAACAAAAAGTAAAACTTAAAAGAAAACGACTTCCACAAACCCTATTTGATTAGAAACCAATGACAAGTGCTTTTTGAGTTTAATACAAACTGTAACCCCCTATTCCCCCCCCCCCCCCCTTGGGGAATTATTTCGTCAAATCCCATCACAGTGTTACCCTACGCTACATAAGGAACCCCTGTACAAAGTTTCATGGCTCAGGGTACACCAGTTTAGGCCATGCATTGCCCGGCGGCGGCGGCAACGCATAGTACTTAGATTGTATTTGTACCTATAAAGTATTCAGTATATATATATTGAGCCTTATACTCGTAGTATTGAGCAGTTAAAGAATGCAAAGTGACTATAGTGGTCATTCCCTTCCTTCACTGAGATATTGAGCAAAAACTGAAAAATAACCGAAAATTTTATGGTTTTTTTGGGTCCACCTTCGCTCGCACAGCAATTTTAAACGGCTGAACCGATTTTAACAAAACATATTCAAAAACCTTTGCAAGATAGTCAACTACTATTTGCTGAAAACCGCATCATAATTTGTGTACCCGTTTGGCCACTACAGTGCCTTGGACACATTATAGAACGATCGAAAGAAAGACCAACCGACAGACGAAGCACATCGACGGATTCTGATGCGGTTTTCTGTAAATGGTTGTTTACTTCCTTGTGAGGGTTCTCGGATAAGTTTTGTTTAAATCGGTTTAGACTGTTCAAAAGTTATTGGCTAAAACCAAGGCTCAAGAAATAGGTAGCGATTAATAGGGTGACGAGCCTACTTTTGACTAACTGTACTGTAGCAAACAATATCTGTATAGAGCCCGCCATGGTTTCAAACTGTATTTAATTTAGTCTACTTTAAGGCATGCAAAGTAACTATAGCAGTCAGACCTTTCTTTCACTGATATGTTGAACAAAAGCTGAAAAATTACCGAAATATTCATGGTTTTTGGGTACACCGCCGCTCGCGCAGCAATTGGGAAATCGCAAATCTGGCATTTTAATGCTGGTTTAACACCCACTGTAGCGTAAGAACAAAAGAGTCCTTGGAACAATATTGACATTAAAATTATAAAAAAAAACTTTAAAATTGTTTTGACAGTGGGTACCAAGACGTCAATGAATGTCTAATTTTTGACGTTGGTACCCACTGTCAAACTAATTTTGATGTCATTTTTTTTTTAAATTTTGGATAATGACAATGGCTCGACTTAGGGGGGCCCTAAAAACATAAAAAAAAACAGAACGACCTGACCTTATGCAAGCAAGGATGTAGATCTTGACTGTACTATGATAATGCGGAACCCTTCGTGTGAAGTCCGACTTGCATTAACGTTTTTTTTCAGGAGTGCGGTTTCACACGGTAATCATTAGTCTCTGCCCACTGTACCTACAGGGTGTATAAGGTCACACGATGATAGCCAATCGCGTCTGTAGGGCGGGGAACGCGTAGGATGATGCATGACGTCACACTGATTCTGACAATCTGAGAAAAGTAGGCACAGAAGCAATGCTCGCCTCGATTGCGCTTACAAAATGGTGACTCCCTGACAGTAACTTGACACTACACATGCATGACCCTATACCCTAATTACTATAAAAACGAAGTAAACTGACAACATCAAACGTCACCTCTTGAAAAAATGGTGCCATGTTCAGTTTGATAGTGATATTCTCATTCATTCAAAATATAGATTGAAAATGAATAGAGTAATTCTTTACAATTAGGATTTGTAATAAATATTTGTCACAATTTAATATGACATTGAAAGCATTACGCTTTTTCCCATTTGAGGTGGCAGAAGCAAATTGTGCCCACTTTTTGTGAGTTATTCTATTGCAAATGCTTAATTTTTCTTACTTATTATTCGCAAATAAAGGAGGGGACGCGTCATTTCAGTTTGAACAAGCTATATGCACTAGCACTACTAGCTCTCTTATAATTTCTATTAATATCATTGTATATTGAGACATTAGAATGATCTAAATCATTCTTGACCCCATCACTATTTATTTTCTACCAAAAAGCGGTAACATCGGAACTGTAATTTTACTTCGTTATTATCTTTGGTAGACCTGGCTTTGGCTGTAATGGCACAAATAAATTTATGTTAATAAATAAATAAGTATGATTAAATAATATAAATCTTTTATAGGAATGTCAAAATATGCTTCGTGAAATTTCGCTACAATGAAAAATCGCTTGTGTAAAAATAAACTAACAAATCCTTATAATAGCCCTTTGGAAGGAAATCGAATCTGCGTTTTGGATATGTTTATGTACGTAAATAAATGAACAAATCTCATCATCCACAAACCATGCAAAATTGCATCGTACATCAGACAGAAAACTTCATCGCACTGCAAATGCAACGGCTCAAGATTGCACCACGAGCGGCGTATCAAACTTCACTTATCAGTTATCATCAACAGTACCCCGCCCGCCCAGCTGCGTAGGGCGGGCGTATAAATACGTGGGGCTGGAATCCGCCCCAGCAGTGGTACTTTATAGCTCGCTCGCATATACGGCTAGAAGGCTTTAACTAAGTTGTCGCGAAGTGTCAGAGGTGCCAGATTAGATATACTTGCTCTTCAGACGAAGTCATTTTTTTTTTGAGGTAAGTGAGTTGTGATTTAGCACTTTTAATTTTGGCGAATATTTAATTATCCCAAAACTTTTTTCGGATTTTCGTGAATTTGTTGAAAAACTTCTAACGATACGTTTATTTCAACTTTATGTTGTACATAAATACAGGTTTAACAAATCAAAGTATTATCGTAAATTTATTTACCAATTTCTAACGATTTTATATTTCAACTAAGTAGGTATGGTATAATATGCATGGGGTGGGTTTAATTTATAAAGTCTGTTTTAAAGTCTAGCACAACTTGTTATCTAATATTATAATTACTTAGTTATTGTTAGAATGGTTTAATTGTGTTGGCGTGATGTTAATGTTAATGATAAATAAATCTTCATTATCGTTTTCTTCATTTTGAGTCAGGTACCTATTGCAAACTTTATTTGTTATAAAGTACAGTTTCTTTGTACTAGGTACATTCATTTTTAGGTATTGTTATGAAGGCTATAATCTCCGCTCTGGTGACTTTAAGCTAAAATTATTTAAGCACATAAAAATTAACAGTTCATAAATTGTTTACAATTAAGTAACTTCAAATTATATCGATGCATTAAATAAATACGCAAACTACGAATAACACAAAACAAGAAACTCATTCTTAAACCTGAAACTTATGAAATACATAATGTTAAAGTTTCATATTAAAGCCAACTTTATTTTTATTCTTCTTCTTCATTTTCTTATTCTTGTTTGGCTACTGTACCTGCAACAGTGCAACAGCCCGTATGCCCAAATGCGTGACGCTCTAGTAAAAATTTGGCAATTACAACTTTTTTTGCTACACCAAAACCCTTATCCATAGATAGATATTAGATAAGGTAAGATACTCATTAGGAAATTTGTACTCATAAGATTCATTCATTAGGAATTTTGTGTCAAACGTATGCATAACGAAAACTTTGATTGAATCGTCCCCAATGCGGGTAGTACTCAATATCTCGCAAACGTGTGCAAAGGTGGAATGAACAATAACTTCGGATTGCTTTCTAAGTAGTTAGATAGCAGTCTGTTACTTTCTGTGTTCGTACAATAAGTAAGAAAGAAACAAACTAGGCCACTGTTAGGACACAAAGTTACAAAATATCTAGGGGAATATGGAAATACATATAATATTTGCCATTGTGCCTCTCCCAACCCGTATGGGAAAAGCCGTGACCCTAGTCAGTGTGGCACTCTGCCTCATTCACGGGCAAATAATCTTATTTATCATCCCTGCTTTAATAGAAAGTCGATAAAATGTCTTGTTGACTGGTTCAACTTCAATCTAAAAATTGAGTTAAACTAAAGCAATTTGAAATCGCATTTCTGTTTTCGATAGGGTGTGAATTCAATTATGCGAACGCAAATGCTTTTCAATTTTTGATTTAAAATAGTTTTGAATAAAGTAATTTTGATCAACTTTTTCACTTAAAATTATTTATTCAAAAAATGGTACTCGTCCTGACGACATTGCTGACAGCGAAACTTATCGCTGTCAGCAATGTCGTCACATACATCACCTTTGATCACATAAATAATATTCTGTGTATGTTTAATTACTAGGTTCAACATTTAGCAGGCTGGCATCACATGATTGTTCCCTTATGCCATTAAAAAAATATCGTTGTGCCCTATATTTTTATTTTCTCGTACAGAATAGTAAAATGGTATGGAATTACGTTTTGGAAAAATGAAGGACTGACTTTTGTGGTGAAATACTGAACTCACAGTGTAGGATCGCGTTTGTGTGGGGTATCGATCCTGGTTATTATTATCTGACATTACTGTCCAAAATATGATTATGACCCTGACGTCTTTTCCCCAATCTGTACTTAATCCTTAATCCTTATCTTATTTTCCTTTATTCCTGCCAGAGTTTTCCTCACATTGCATTGTCATGAAAATAAAGCAACAGTTCTTACACAACATCGAAATATCGGCACTAATTTAATATTTAATTAAGTATTAAATTAGTGCAATGCAATGTTGGTCCATGCAATCAAATATTTAAATAATAATTAAATACAATTACTCACATCACCTTTTTATTTTTTTTATGTTTATCATTCTAAATTAACACACATTCATTACAGACATTTACAGACTAATCTAATGCGCTGTCCTCACACTAAATAACCTTTAAATACGTCTTTTTTAATAATACATTAAAAAAGATGTATTAATTATTTTAATACGTACGTATTTATATTAATTTAGATACTCAATAGAAATACATATAACGAATTTATTTCTTATATTCATTTATCTTCTCTAAATCTTACGTACCTTCCGCGTTTTGTCAAATTGAAAAATACGAAATATCGCAGCGTTCGATTCAGGCACCAATTTTCCGCACCGGTTGATATCTTCTCCAGTAGGTAGCTCTGATCCCATCTGATTTCTATCAAAATCCCTTTGAAATTTTCCAACCACCCTAACCTACTTCTATAGGTACTTACCTGTGAATTTGCTAATTCAGTTTAGTAACAAAACAGTTTGGTAAACAATAGGTTTCTCAAGTGTATTTGTATTCGATTTGAGAAATAAATATCTTAAACCATATACTTCTAACCTCAGCTGAACGAAACGGTTTACTTAATTACTTTGTGCCCCTACTAGGCCCAAAAAAATAATTTTTCAGGGCCGTAAAGAGATACATTTTATATAATAAACCCCAACCTATGTGCGAGAGCTGCCAAGCGGGAAAAAGACGTCTGACCTGATTTATTTCGAACGAACGTCATTTAATGTAAGCGACTATTATTTAAAAAGGAATCGGAATATGTCACACGATATATAATATTTTATAGTCTCTCCTTGAACTAAGTCCGAGTTTCTTAGAGTCCGTTTGCAGAGGTTTGCAGCAGAAATATGTCAGTTGTCAGCCTTTACGGCGAGGTCTCCACTTTGCTATCAGCATCCGCAAACGATACCCTGCAATGGATACATGCCTACTTGAAACCAGGTTGCATCTCACTTACAGAGCTATGGTAACACACGCGATATCTAGGCAGGTATATCTGATTTTGTAGCACAAGCTGCAATATGAAGTTTGACTATTTTGCCAGGGGCAATTATATGATGATCGCTTCGGGAGTAGAGTAAAAGGCTTGAGATGTGCGCAGATACTAAACTACTGGTTTTATTCGGAGTAATACTACTTACTACGAAACTACGTGATAATATATAAACATACTTTATCTGTGCCGATCGGCATGTCCAACCTAATCAATCTAAACGATACGTGAATATATGTTATTAGTGCACAATCTGCACAGTAGAAACTTATACCTTTTAAACAAAGAGTACATATACACTAACAAATTAATTTCAGTTGAGCACGCCGTCTCCATTGTTCCGGTACTGACGGAAGATCAGCGCCTGAGGAGTCTACTTCTCAGGCACATGCTGAGTCAGAATCCTTTTGCAGATGCCACACCACCCTCAGTTCTGGTGCGATATAGGTACTTTGGTACCTATATCCTATCTATCTTAGTGCAAATTATCTGTGTCTGTATGTTTTATATGTTATTTTGTTTAGCGCTAAGTATCTTCTATGTTTTATATTGTGTGTGTGTGCGCAGATGCAAATAAATAGATAAAATACAAATACAAATACAAATGTCAAACTGTCGATCCGGCACAACTATAACGTCATTGGACAGATGAGAATAATTAAGAATTTGAGATTTATCTTTATAGAGCCATAAAGCGTACAAAGCTCGTAATTTCTATTTGGCCAAACATACAGTCTTCCAAGGATATTTTGGCTCATGAGTGACGTTTACAGGGGGCGCCAACTCTACGCAACCTAATGCAACGAACCTGTCTGTCACAGACCTTTGGGCGGTTCTTCACCAAAATGGTGCCATTTTTGGCACAACCCAACACGAGACACGAGATCAGTGGACGCATAATTGTATGGAATTGTACTGCACGCTTCCTGACCGGAACGGCACGGCCCGGCCCGGCTCCGCCACATTATGTCACATTATGTCGTTCTCGGCTGTAAAAATATATAATTTTATGTTGTAAGAGTGTTTTGTAGAGGCCTTAATGAGTATAATAATAATTTAGGGACTATAAAGATCTGCTCAAAATAAATCTGTTTTAATAATCAAAAAACCCAAAATTAAGGTCCTCCTAGATTTGCTAGTATTTTCAGGTCCTGTGATGTTGATTGATCAATAATGACATCCTGAATGAAAATATCTTCGTCTCCACCAGTTAAACTTAAACCCTAATTATGCCCACTCAACCAAACTTATATCAGATCAGAATTTACAAGGGGAACTTTTCAAATTGGGTTAATTAAATACTTCCGAAGTTATTTATTTATTTATTCGTATGGCAGAAGTTGTCGAGTCGCTCTTATAAAAATAATCTTGAAGTCTGCAGCCATTGAGCTGCTTCATCAGTTATATCTGTATACTTACCAAACCATATTAATTCCATCAAAGTAAACCTCCTACTCATGCCATGGTTAACTCATAATTACATATTCATTTCATAATTATGAACAAGAGGTAAGTAATAGGATATTTTATACGAAATGTGTATTAAAACATGGCATTATAATTATTTAAATAACTTTTATCTGCTTTTGAAAATAGATAACTATATGTATTATGGTAGAATCACGTGATGATGGTGGTAAGTAAATATTAAATAATTAATTTCGAAGTAATCAGTGAAAGCTTATGCATAAAATAAGCTGCCAAGTGCGAGTTGGCCTGGCGTTGAGAGGGTTTCGTACGACAATAATAGTACTAATACCAATAAAATGCCCTAAAAGTAGCATAAAATTCAGTTTTCCATACAATCTTTGCAGCCCAGATTTGGGGGGTAAGGGGGTTAAAGTTGTAGATTTCGGAGTTTTTATGGAATATGGGTGCAAACATGTGCTTGCATTCCAAATTTCAGTTTTTTAGGACTTCGGGAAGTAGGTACCCTAGAGGTTTTGATGACATGCGAATCGGTCATATTATTGAGCACAACTTTTTCGCTTTAATTTGATATGTCACACGGCATATTTTGAATTAATTAAATTTACTTTTCTCATTTGGCCCTCCAAAAGGTTACATTCTGACCTGTCCCTTTGGAAAAAAGGGACAGGTTAGAATGTAACCATTCATCCAGCTTATAGATACCTATAGCACTTCGATAACTTGTTTGACGGAACTGTTCTGGCTGTCACCTCGTATTGTATTAGAATTAGGTCGACGAATGTATTTTTCACTATATTATCACGTAAGTGACCTGTGTCTTGAGTGATAAAATAAACGTCATTAAACCTTAAAAGTGGTCCCCATATTCCATGTTTATATATTTACATTGCACCTGTCTTTGGGTCACAGATATTGATATATGTACCAATTTTCAACTGCATCGGTCCAATATGTTCGGAGTAAATTGCCTGTGACGGACGAAGGACGGACGGACGGACGGACGAGTGATCCTATAAATAAGGGTTTCTCCTTCTGAGATAGTGAAATCAGTCAGAAAAGATGGGTTCTACACGCCCTTAACGGATCGAGGTCGACTTAACCTGTAACCCTATTATGTAGAAATATGTAAAGCAGCGAAATGCAAAATTCGCTGCATCTGCGGCAGGTTTAAACGTACCTGCAATGTCGATTTTATGTCATTTATTGGATACACAAACATCATTATAATAAAAAAAGCAAGGCTTCACTATAAAATTATTATGGACTATAATTTGCATGGAAATGTTCACGCTCACATGATTTGGTCTCAAGACTGTAAATGTGACCTGTAATTATCAATAAATCTTTTACATCTTTTAAAGTCTAAGTTCTAGCTAACGGCACTTACCGGCGGTTTCTCACTGCTGCTGATGAGTCACTTTTTAAATCGCGGATTTAGTAACTAGGTACCTACTATGAATTATGATGATAGATATAATCCCCAAGTTATTGGTTGTAATTATTGCGTCTTCAAATTGAAATTACAATGGTATCTCTACAATGTCTTTGTCTATACGTTTAATTTTTCAAAGACATGGGCCAGGTTTGTTTAGCTGTAAAGATTTCCCTGTTAACATAATATTCAGGATGATACGATAGAGATAAATCTATATTAGGCCTGTATTGGGCCGGGGTTGCTCATGTATTAAATTCAATGTTTGACTAATATTCAAATGCCCGGAAGCACAACTCAACATCTTAAACTTTTTAAAGGAAACAAAATCAGTTTTTTTTTTCGTATAAATATATAGTGACAAAAGCACAACTCGTTCGGCTAGTTTGAACATGCTATTAGAAACATACCAATAAATAGATCATAATTATGTTATAGGAGAAGTGGACTTTCTATTGTTTGAGCGTAACAAAATACAGACCTTAAATTTATTCCAACCATATCACCCTGAGTGTGTTTTGTTCCAATCTAATAATAAAACTAGTTCTAATGAATCCTTTTCATTTGTAACTACAATTTGTCCGAAATTAAATGATCTTGTTAGGATACACCAGTATACTGCGGTGTCCACGCTACGTTTGTTACTTTGATAACATTGTTATTGTACAACTCGAGTGGACTCATAGGTCTGTGAATATTATTGCTGGTATCAACCACAGTATAACTAACGAGGTATGACCCTCCGTTTCCCGGCTAACGAAGTTGACGTCATTATCAGTTGCCATTTTTTACTCTCTTCAATAGCTGGGTATAACGGAGCGAGCAGCCTCATGCTCATGAGCAGCGCATGATAGTACCCCCCGTTACTGGTCGGGTATTGTCCGAATTAAGGCGGGATATGGCTCATACCTTTTTAATTGTGAAGGGTGGTCCAAACATAATGCACGATGTTAATTGTAAATAAAACAAAAAGTTTTCAGATAATTATATTATTTTTATTATGATAGAAAGACTTAAGACTAAAATATCGGCCAAATCCTCGCCAAGGCTTCGGTGGCATACTTCTATCCGATGGTCCATATTTTCAATGACTCTTGAGACATAATTGAGGTTTAATGTCGTTAATGTGCCGAATTATCTCATCCTTTAGCTCTTGAATTGTTCTTGGCTTATTGACGTACACTTATTCTTTTAAATATCCCCAAATAAAGAAGTCAATCGGTTTCAAACAGTCACTCTTTGTGGATCTATCGACTTTTCAACAATCCAGTATGTATTCCCTTTTTAGTACGGTATCAAGTTGAATTCAATCAACTGTGGAATTACACAAATGTTGGGTTCTGTGAATTTGAGGCAGTACTCATTCTGCCTACCTATTTCCTGTTTACGTCATCGTACAGTTTGTTTACAGTATCGTCCGGTTCGATTTTAAATCACTTACCATTTATAACAAATTCACAATGTGCTTTACGGTGATAAAAGAATCTATCCCTACTATGGTTGCTAAAATGTCTCTAAACTAGATACATTACAGGAATCTTAATTAACTTTTGAGACGTGACGCAACTAAATATTCCCGGTATGAAATAATATTGAAGTGCAGAGCATTTCGAGCACTTAATTCATTAGAATTCAAAATCTCTTACCTCGAGTACATTATCGGAAGATGAAAACCAAACAAATTTTCCAAAGTGTCTGTTAGTACAAATTAGAAGCACCTTTGCAATATTCATAATCGTGATCGGAAATGATTTGAACTAATATTGGAGGAGCGAGAATCTCCGTTGAATGGATTAATTTTACGGTAACCTTTGGTTGTACCTTTTTCTCACTATTTACTAGATGAAAATGAATTTAAGAGAGTTAGGAAAATGTATTTTTTTCCGAATGAAGTTCGCAGGCACTTCAATAATTTCAAAATTACAATAGCACTTCTGTCTATAAAAAACCGCAAAAAAAAAACACGTTAGTTGTATGGGAGCCCTCCTTAATATTAAATTTCTTTTGTTTTTTAGTATTTTTGTCTGTGAAAATTTCAATTCATGAAATACAGCCTGGTGACAGACAGACAGACAGACGGACGGACGGACAGCGAAGTCTCAGTAATAGGGTCCCGTTTGGGGTCCGTCCGTCTGTCTGTCGTTTTTTTCGGGTACGTAACCCTAAAAATAGGACTATTTTTTAAATAATAAAAATTCCTAAAATAAATTTGTTCAAAATCTCTACATTTACCAATCTGTAACATACTGAAAGTTTTTGGTTCCGACATAAGGACAAATTTATACCGGTGTATCAACAAACAACAGTAAATAAAGCTACGTTCAGAAGAGCGGAACTGCAAGGCGTTCCGGCGCGGCGGATGTCCCGGGCGTTTCCGTGCCGCCTCCGTTTTGAAACCGCATTTGCTCAGACAGAAGCTCAATATCAACTAGGTACCGTAGAAGCAAAAAGTTTTAGGCACTTGCTCAACAGGTACAATATTTCACTTTTGTAGCGAAATGTACCCATCCCCATATTGAGAAATCTTCTTTCTATTTCTATTATAAAGTAAATTGTCATGTGTCTACTTCATGTAAGTAATTTTTTTATTGTCTTCAACATCCCTTAGGCTCTCGAATTCGAATACACCATTTTGTAACACGCATTAACTCCCACCACCGCCGTAACCGTTAATCTACATAAAGGATTAACAAAATCCCATGTGTCGTCTGTTGTTCTACACAGGTTCACACCTATACGTGGTAATTGCTACGCTCCGACGCGTTAAATTAGTTTTTTGAACGCGTCAAGGCAGCGAGACTTCATCTGACTTATCCCTTGTGCTGGCAAAACGCAGCGGGCAGATTTCAAAATAAGTTGACTGGCAATTGCCCGCGGCGGGTGGACTAAGATTGTAGCGAAAAAAAAAGGTGATAAACAGGTTGGTGTTGTACATATTGTATAAATAAAACAGAAAGATAGTAGAAACAAAGTGCTTAATTTAAAACATATTTGGGTTCTAGTCATAACAACGGAAAAAAGTCATAAATGATAGGTTTGACCTTGGACTAAGATTGTAGCGAAAAAAAAACATGATATTCTTTATAAATGTATTATTTTGAGATATTATTGCGGACCAAGCTGCACCTTAAGGGGTGATTTGAATCCTCATTTAAAGAGAATTGACGACTGTCAGGCTATTAGCTGATCATTTGGCCTGTTTTGCTGAATACGTGTACTGAGACCATGTGTCGTGGCTATCATTATGTGGAAAGTGGAAATAACTAAGACAAATACAGAAAAACTAGTTTAGGGGTGGGTTGATGTTGTTGTGTCAAGTAAAGCCAGACTCTGAACCAAAGACATAAACTTTGTAGCACGTACGGGAATTGGTATTTGTGAGTGTATGTGTAAAGTCTGTAGCGAGTCTTTGACGCATATTTTCTGTATGTAAAATGTGCACTTGGAAATTTTCTCGGCAAAGGGTGGCATTCTGCGAGGCACGTGTTATAGATGGTAAAGCCATAGAAAACCTAGTGTTCGTGGTGAATGAATATTCATTTTTAGTGATTCGATCTATAATGGGTATGAGGTAAAGAGATGTCAATATTCTTGAGGCGTCAAAACTTACAATTTTTCATAGTTAAGAGTCAGTCTATCATACATACTACCTACATAGTTTGGTCTCGTTTTGTAGACGATCACATAAATAAATCTGTATTGTTATCAGATACAAGTTGCAGAAAAATGAGTCGTTCGTTGTTTCTGAGACCATTACAAGTGATTTATATCCTCTTCGTTAACATCCACGATCTTGTACTTTATAGAGGCTTATTTCTTTTATACTCGTGCTTACATGTTTTTTTTATTTATTTCATGACACACTTTTGAACTTCCTTGATAAATTTATAATTTTTTTGAAATACAAAATCACACAATACTGACTGAATTTAACTAAAATCTTATATTAAGTTGGATGAGGGGGAATAGTCAGTGCCTTTATCATTAGTTCATCGATTGATAGAACTGCACAGGTTGCTGATGTTATCCTGAAAAAATAAAATGATTTCAGGCCGTCATTCTCCTCAGCCCCCACCGAACGTCACACGCCTTTAACTACATACAAGTATAAGGCTAAGCCATTAAGTAGAGGCTCAGAATAAGTAGAAGAGCGGGGTGTCTAGCAGTAAGAACATAAAAAAACGGCCAAGTGCGGGTCAGAATCGCACACGACGGGTACCGTACTATCGTATAACAAAACAATAAAGACAATAAACAAAAACAAAAAATAAATAAAAAATATTATGCCCTCGCGAGGATTTGAACTCACGACCTACGGATTGAGAGCCTACTTCATACCCGCTGATCTACCTCAACGATGTAGGTTGACGCTAAATATATTGTCATATGAAATGCGTGGGTGTATCAAAACAAGTCTCTTGTATGGGGAACCCCTTTAATTTGCAACAGATACATTCTGTGAAAATTTCAACTTTGTAGAGCTCGTCTAAGTTGAAATGACGCGCCCCACTCCTTGGTTTTGTATTTATTTGTCATACAAAACCAAGGAGTGGGGCGCGTCATTTCAGCCTAGACGAGCTCTAAGCTATTACGTTCGTGCTGTAGGACCCGATGACGGACATACGGCGGACAGACGGACAGACGGACAGACGGACAGACGGACAGACGGACAGACGGACAGACGAACAGACGGACAGACGGACAGACGGACAGACGGACAGACGGACAGACGGACAGACGGACAGACGGAAAGACGGACAGACGGACAGACGGTACGGTACCCTAAAAACGCTATTATTCTAGGCCCACTTGTGCCAAAGAAGTCAGTCTATCTATTATATAATCTATCAATCCTGCGTCCATCACCATAGAGCAACACGGACTCCTTTCACTAGCCACTGTTGAGTGAATCCGAGACCATTTATTGCGGAATGACGTCAGTCAAGAAAAAATATGTAATTCCGGCTTAATGTTCAGGTACATTTTGTACAGTGCGATCTAATAATACGACAAAATATAAGACTTCTCGTATTATGTACGTGGAAATCTTTTTCTGTATCGTTGATATGATAAATTGGGCTTACAGTGTAGGCTGTTACTGACAGGACATAGTCAAGGTTCAATGACAGGTTGACACCTATTATGTTGATCCAGCGATAACTAGATGTAACATGTTACACCCATGAACGGTAGTTGCTTAGACACATTTTAAGTGGCAATTAGGTACATTACGAATATTTCAGTTGGTAACTCGTGATTTTCTATACCTTTATTTTGGTTTAAGACTCTCAATTGAAAAGTAATTCACCTAGTTAAAAACTTAAAAACAACCGACTTCATGACCTATCACTTAGTCTCCCCGCTCGGTATACAAATGTCGTCTATAGATATACTCTAAAACGAGTCTACGAAATCTGTCTCCTAACAGTGAAGACTATACGTATTACATAATATAAACAAATATACGATCCTAACAGCTAGAATTTATCTCGTGATAATGACTATAAAAGAGACCGAAAAGGCTGGATGTATAATGTCATCCAGGTAAAAACAATTTAAACTTCACAGTGTTTTCATGTAGATTCCAACTCTGGACCGATTTATGATTTTCCAAAAATGGAACCAACTATTTATTAAGGGAAGTCCCCTTTCGAACGAAGAAATATTTTTTAAAATCGGTTCATAAATAACTTTCGATGTATCTAACAAACATAAAAATTACGATAAAAATACAGCCGAATTGATAACCCCTATACATTTTTGAAGTCGGTTAATAACAAGGTAAAATAGCAATGAATAACAAATAAAATGTTTAAAAAATCTTGTGATTTTGAAGAACTGTAGGTTTTTTTCGCAAAATCTTTATTTTGGTAGCGAACGTCAATAATAGGCTTGTGGCCTGTCAAGTCAAAATAGATACTTTTTATGAACTGTCAATATGGAACTTTGTTTCCTGAGTTCTATGAAATAACAACAGAATGACGTCATGTAAAAGTGCCATCAAATGCTGTCTTTTTTTGCACAAAATTGACTTTATAAAATATATCTGCTGGAAATATACAATTCTGAGAATGTCAAGCCATTTTGTACATAATGCTTCAACTTAAGACTTGTTCCTAGATTTACTGGATTACCTGGGCCACAAGCCTATTAAGAATTTCTCTCAAATGACTTGGAACTTTTCTTTATATAAACGGGTCAATAACCCCGAAGAAGATACAAGATACAACCCCGTCCTGATATCTTTTAAATATGATACGAGTTAATCTAAGATAATTGAAACAAAAAGTAAACTTTAGAAAAAACCGACTTCTACAAACCCTATTTGATTAGATTGAGTTTAATACAAACTGTAACCCCTTATCCCCCCCCCCCCTTGGGGAATTAATTTTGTCAAATCCCATCACAGTGCTACCCCACGCTACTAAGGAACCCCTGTACAAAGTTTCATGGCTCTAGGTCCACCGGCTTAGGCTATGCGTTGCCTGCCCGCCAGCCACGCATTGTATTTGTACCTAGTATTGAGCAGATCTGTTGGCCATATGTGGTCTTCATGAGCAGTTCCGCATCACAATATTATGCTTACCATGTGCATTTGCACGAGTTATTATGAAAAACACTAAAATCACTATAGGTCTGCCTATAATATTTGAAGAGTTCCCTCGATTTCTCCAGGATCCCATTATCAGATCCTGACCTGGTGTCAATGGGACCAATGGGAAGGTAAACCCTTTCAAACAAAACAATAATTTTCCAAATCGGTCCATCCGTCTAGGCGCTATCGGGGAACATACATAAAAAATAAAAAAAATAAAAAACAAATATCCGGACGAATTGTAAACCTCCTCCTTTGGGAAGTCGGTTAAAAAGACGTGCGAAACCTACATTTGCTTCAGAAGGTTTTAAAATTAGCTAACGTAATCCGGATCTGATCCCACCACCTTTGCACCTTCTGTGAGGGAGGGTAAGCCGTTTATCTGCGATGGCCGACAGCAGTAACCACGGCACTGAAACGCCGGCAAATATAAACAAAGCCTTTGAGCAGAAGCCTCCTTTGAGAGGCGACACATTTAAGGCATTACCTTTGAATTTGTCTTACCAGCAGCCGTTGTGCCCCGCAGGTTTAAGGGCACCCTTAAACTCAAAATCGCAACTCAGAATTTCATCTTCAGCATACTTTTAGAGGAAATGAAATAAGAAATAAATAAAATTGGTCAATTTATTTAATCGTATGGCTCGAATGAATAGGCTACAGGGGAATATTGAATGACCTAAGCCAACTGGTTACGTCAGGAGGAAGGTCAAACAGATTTTTGATCAAGTGCGGGCCGGACTCGCGCACGAAGGGTTGCGTACCATTGTCTGTAAAAAAAACGAATAAAATACCACGTTTGATGTATGGGAGCCCCCCTGAAATATTAATTTCATTTTAATATTTTTATTTTTAAAGTGAATAATATAACTCAATAATTTGTTAATATTTCAAGCGTCTGCCTGTCACCATTATCAATACCTATTGAGCAAAAACGAGCAAATATAATCAGCCAAGTGCGAGTCAGACTATCACACGAAGGGTTCCGGACCATCACCAACAAATACAATGCCAAAAGTACAAAAAAAATACGTTTGTTGTTTGAAGACAAGTTTATTTTTTCAATATTTCGTATATTTTAGTATTTGTTGGTGGAGCGGCAACAGATACACACATTCTGTGAAAATTTCAACTTTCTAGCTATTACGGTTCGTGCTGAAGGGCCCTCTGACGGACAGACGGACGGACAGACGGACGGACAGCGGAGGCTTAGTAATAGGGTCCCGTTCGGGTACGGAACCCTAAAAAGACCAAAAGCAAGCTAATAAAGCCTAACTGTGGAACATAAATAAATAAATGTGTCAGAGGGTTCATTGCCCTGGAACGAGCGACAGAGATCACGCATAAACCAAATAGGTTTCTGTGATTGCTCCGTAAACTTAGTTTTTAATATATTTCATATTGTAACATGGATAATAAAGAAAAAAAAAAAAATACTGTGCTATTTTTAGGGTTCCGTACCCGAAGGGTGCCAAACGGGACCCTATTACTGAGACTTCGCTGTCCGTCTGTCCGTCCGTCCGTCCGTCCGTCCTGTCTGTCACCAGGCTGTAACTCATGAACCGTGGTAGCTAGACAGGTGAAATTTTCACAGATGATGTATTTCTGTTGCCGCTATAACAACAAATACTAAAAATCAAAAGAAATTTAATATTAAGGGGGGCTCCCATACAACAAACGTGATTTTTTTTGCTCATTTTTGCTCGATATTGATAATGGTAGCAGGTAGACGCTTAAAATGTTCACAATATATTGAGTATATTATTTACTTAAAAAATAAATAATTAAACTAAAATTCAATTAATATTTAGGGGGGGCTCCCATACTTTTTTTTTTTGCGGTTTTTTATAGATAATGGTACGGAACCCTTCGTGCGCGAGTCCGACTCGCACTTGGCCGGTTTTTATTACGATTAAATAATGAATCCAGATCCCGGTGCAAACTGTATACAAAAATTCTCCCGTACAAAAAAACCTGAGCTGTTGGTTGGTAGTACCACGTGCAAAAAACAATACCCGTGGCACTTGTATGCGTAGTAAGACTAGTAGTACCACGAGGGACGAAGGGGCGGTATACTGTACCTACCCTTTAGGGATCATCAAGAGAAGTTTTGTTCTGTGCTAGCGATAAAATGACTTTTGGATTCGAATTATTTTAATCCAATTTTTTATTTGGTTTTGTATTAGTAGGTTAAGCTGTAAAATAATTTATAGTAGGTTAACTATGAGATAAAAGTTTCTATCCATCCACAGAGGATTCTGGGAAAAAAATATTTAATTTTCTTACTTCTATTAGAACACGTTTCAGATGAATTATTTAAAGGGGGTATGAACATCATTCAAACACCATGGACGCTATTAGGTATACGAACGGGCGAAAAGAAATATCTTCCTCCTAAGATTAGCACATCGGTTCTAGCCTCTATTGTTATTTAGTTTTTGGCCTGCATGGCACATTTCATACGATATTATATTGTTGAAATAAATTGCTTTCTTCTTTTGTGGTCACAGCTGTCATCTCTATATTTCACTCCAATAGCACCAACAGCTACAGCTATAACAATACAAAAGATAGATACAATAAATGATGTTCCATAGTTATTTCAGTTACATGTATGTTTTTCGAGAGCCACACGCAATTTTTAGGGTTCCGATCCTTAAAAGGAAAAAAAGAAACCCTTATTATAGGATCACTTGGTTGTGCGTCCGTCCGTCTGTCCGTCCGTGTGTCAAGCAAGACCTTTATAAAGAACGCGTGGACGTTTCAAGCTGAATCATATCTGTGACACAATGAAAAAAAAAACTTTTAGGTCAACGGAATCGAATGCTACAATGTGGGCTATTCTTGAGGTGTCAAAACCACTAAACTAAAGGAACTAAAGGCACTAAACTGACAACCTTCAAATCCGACAGCTCTTGCCCGGTTCCCACAGATTCGATTTTCGAACACAACATTTTAATTAGTTTAGTTAGTTTAGTTAGTTTAGTTCGTGTCGCCTTCGGAATCGCAGGCAATGTTCATGCTGTAAAATTGTTGGCTTTTCATAGTAATCGCGAACCCTACTCGCATTGGCCGATTATTTTTTAGGAACACAAATTGCTTCTTTGCTTCTCGTTTGCATATAAATAGTACACCGTAATTAAGATTGGTGATATAGTCTGATGAATATGAATTATAATCTTTTATTGTGTTACCTATATACCAAAGAACCACCGAGCAAAGCTCAGACCCCAGATATTGAGATTGAGATTCACACATTTTTGTTAGCTGTCATCCATCGTACTGCGGGTGTCTTTACGGTAGTGGAAGAGTACAATTTTATTCTAATCACCCTTATTTTTGTGTAATTCAATATCTGTTTGTAGCGGCAACAGATATAGGTATACACATTCTGTGAAATTTTAATTTTTCTAGCTAATACAGTTCATGCGATACACCCCGATGACGGACAGACAGACGGACGGACAGCGGAGGCTTAGTGGGTATATGGTTCCGTTTAGCACCCATTGGGTATGGAACCCTAAAAAAGTCACTTAAACCAATTTGGCTTTCACCCGATAACGCTATTGTACAACAGGATGTCAATACCGTACGTATTCTATAAGACAATTTTGTTCGTGTTAGCATAAAAAAAAAACAACACAACAAAACACAAATAAGATAATCGGGCAAGTGCGAGTCGGAATCGCACAAGAAGGGTACCGTACCATCGTACAACACACTTAAGCGCTCTCTTGTATGGGGACCCCCTTTAATTAGTATTCGTATTTCAGTATCTGTTGTTGTTGTGGCAACAGATATACACATTCTGTGAAAATTTCAACTTTCTAGCTATTACGGTTCGTGCTCTAGGACCCGCTGACGGACGGACGGACGAACGCACGGGCGGACGGACAGACGGTCAGCGGAGCCTTATTAATAGGGCCCCGCTTGGCACCCTTCGGGTACGGTACCCTATAAACGAAACAAATCAATATCTTAAATAATCCTTATATTCTGTGGTGTGCCAGCACTCCATTTTATGCATTTACCCGACTTTCAGGCGCCTTCCTTTATTCAAATCAAATGCCTCTGCTCATAAAACCCAGCCATTATGAGTATTGCATTGTAAAGTCTTAAAAGCTGTACTTATTGGTGACGCAATGCTAACTATAGGTACAGACAGAGTGCGATAAACTCACGTTATTTAACAATACTATGGGCTAGAAATATTTGAATTAACCCCCCCAGTCAAGCCATTGTCATTCCCCTGGCCGAAAAGGGAAAAATATTGACATTAAAATTAGTTTGACAGTGGGTACCAACGTCAAAAATTAGACATTCATTGACGTCTTGGTACCCACTGTCAAACTAATTTTAATGTCAATATTTTTTTTTAATAATTTTAATGTCAATATCGTTCAAAGGACTCTTCTGTCCTTAAGCGAATGGGCGTGATTAAGTTGTCGCACCTTAGGCCCGATACAGGGAGCACTTATCCAGTGGAGAGCGCATAGATACATTTTCCTTTGAAACACAACTCACAAATTTATGGGCGGCGGGGGACGAGGTAGAGCTGTGATTGGTCAACCGCTGCGAAACTGTCTGACTGCCCGTCATCATACATAGGTTGCGTATGCGAACGTTTGTTGAATACAACAAACGGTTGGCGAGCCGCATTCCCCCGCAGGCGCAGTCAAATATAGTCTCTGGCCCGATAGATAGAACACGAGTAAACGAATAAGTTTGACAACTCCATGCTCCATGGCCTAAATTAGCTATAACCCATTAACTCTCATTTACCTGCAAATTGGGAGCTCAAGTTTGAACGCCCGTTTATATACTGATTAGGTGAAAAGGCTGTGTTTATGCCAATTCGTGCCTTATCTGCACCCGACAGGGCACACGAACCACACGACACACCCTGTCGTCATGTTCCACGAAATTGGCAGTCTACAGATTGTTACAGAATGTATCGTCAGAAAAAACATAATTTAAGGGGTTAAAAATAAAACATTATTATAGACTGTATTAATAAGGCACTGGTTTGTGTGAAAAAAACTATGTAATCTGACGACTGTAAAAATAGACAAAAATAACGTATCAAAAGTATCAAAACCATAAAATACAGAATACGTAGAAAAAGTAAGATCATATAAAAAGTTGTGCAGTCTTGCACGAACATAACGTTATTTTTTTCCATGTGCGGTGTTAGTGGTACCGTTATGCACACGTTTAGCCCAGTATTTAGTTAATTTGGGAGTTTTAGGGTACCATTAAATAAATATTTGTTTAAAATTTTATTAGCAAACTGTCGACAATATTTGCCATTTAAATGTTATTAAAGTTTCCACTAATGATGTTTTCAAATTCTACGCTTGAAGGAAAGGGATGTTTATAGAAATATTTTTCTGGATGTGGAAAGTGTCCCCTTTAGGAAAGATATCTCTTCAAGGGCATGTGATAAATTCCCCCATCGTCTAAACGGGTGGTTGGGTGAGGTAAGGTAAGGCTAGGCATTTGATGATTCCCCTTGTCTTAACGGGTGATTGAATAAAGATTCGACATCACTGAAAAGAGCTGATAGTTTTTCTGAACTGCCGCCATTATTTTAAAGTCAATAGTGATAGATCATAGGTGTAGGAGGTGGTTTCCTATAAAGTAGCGCCAAACATTATTAGAAAATCTTATTACCTAGTAGGAAATACTTACCCCATCTCTGTCATCGTATTCAGTTTCTCAAATCCACAGCAGTATTGTAAACCTTTACCTCTTTGATACGAGTTTAGTAATCTTCACACGTCAAGCAAGAGTATTAGTCAACATAACTATTCCGTTGCATCCTGTAGTAAAGTATTCAGTCGCACAAAATGCTTGATAATGCTATTATCGGCTAATAATCAAGAACATCTAATACTGGAACTGCCTACCACTGAAATATCCTACGCAAACATAAACATTTATATACAGACATAAACATTGAAACACAATAAGACACAGTCAAATTCCGTTGCCCTGCGTAGTGTGTCGGTTAATGTACAGTCGAGTTCATTAATATATGAGCAAAACCAAGGCTTCAAATATAAATGTACATGGAAGGGTACATAAATATCTGACCAGATTCATCAATAAAAAATAATACGGACCTCTCGCCCCCCACCCCGGCCCGCCGACCCCCCAAGACAGGGAACGTTTACTTCCCGTGTTGTCGTTTGGTTCTTCCCTATCGCCCCAATATCAATGAACTCGGACTGTACATCCAGCATGTTGTGTATTGTCACACCTCGGACACTCCATAGAACACTCGTAAAATAATCACCTATTACTACTACATAACCAAATGATGTTTGTAACATACGTGCAAATGTGTGCGTAAACTTTGCTAGGGCTGGTGGCGCGGCAAATGCAGCGATATTAAAGTATACGCGTTGTCACTCCTCCGGGGCGTTCAGCCCTGTCTATTGATCCTATAACCAATCGTTTGACGCCAGGGGTGGGGTGCGGTATCTGAATCAGCGCGGGGAAGGGAGTGGCCGTTCTGTACGGAGTACTATTATCTCTTCTGTGGTATTGTTGATGGCGGTTCCAGAGCTAATTTCTCAGAGGCTAATAACCCGGGTGCCTGCTCTATCTATCTACGATCTAATCCCTCAATGGTCAGTGAAGTGTATAAGTACATAAGTAAGACACAAATTACGATCGGTTTCTGCTGATACCGACTTTGTGATATCATCGCACCTTTACCTAGGGGTGATGTAATCATCGGCCACTTGACATGTTCAAGTCCATTAACAAGAAGTATAAAATACTATCTAGCTATCAATAGCTATCAAATAGCTAGCATAGCATTTTTCTATATCTACGTAGCTGCGGTGGATGTCAGACTCTCACGCAGAATTGAGTATAACATGGCATATCTGGCTATTAATATAGTTGATTTAGGAATAAAATGATATATAAGTTCGTGCGGAAATACGACATTTTATGTAGTTGTAAAAAATATTGAATGCTTTATAAACGTGTTGCTGATATAGAAAGTTCTTGTACTCCTGGTGGATTCATGAAGAAAGTTTGATATTGATAAATAAATGAATGAATAAAAATATTTATTTCAGGCTGGGTACGCCCATAAAAAAATACAAATTATACATTTTGATACAGCAAGTGTTGCTGTCATCTTCACTGTCTCTTGCCTCGGAAATATCTTCACCTTATTTGAGTAGCAATCTGGGTATTGAGCTATAATATTCAAAAATAAACAATTTAATTTGAAAACGGGAGGACAAAAAGAGGGGCTAATAAAAGGAAGAAGTCCAAATTCCAAATTATTAATTGCAAATTTGTGGTTTTACAGGTTCTTAAAGTCAGCGCGCCTTTGTATACGTATTCTCCATTTTC
The DNA here is from genome assembly GCA_963457715.1 of Argyresthia albistria. Lineage (NCBI taxonomy): Eukaryota > Metazoa > Arthropoda > Insecta > Lepidoptera > Argyresthiidae > Argyresthia > Argyresthia albistria. Next base: position 4,373,319 of record OY735259.1, read on the forward strand.
CCCTGTATTTATTGTTTTTATGCATTGCCGAAAATTTATATATCGATAAGTCATATGCCATGTCATCAGGGAATAGACGAGACTGGAGTAGCATAGCTGAAGCATGGCCAAGAACAGGGATGAGTAGGGAGAGCTCACTACAATAAGAAGTAGAATAGGAAAAATAGTCATAGTCAGAAAAATAGACACCTGCCCCAATACAACAAAGATTCTTTCAGGAATCTACATAGGTGCTGAATTATATATGACTTGCGGAAAATGCTGCTTACTCTCTCAAAACAAAGTACAACCGAATGAATATTTCAGGAGGTGTTGCGAAAATCTGACGTTTCACAACAATGCCATAAAATCCTATTATTAACTTTTCTCCCTGCTCGCGTTTAAATCGATCAATTCTACTTTATAAGCATGCAAGTTTTCACGCCTTGATTATCCAATATATCCGATTCTTATAGAAAAAAATAAGGCTTAAAGGCTAACTTCTTTGCCCGTCCATCCGTCCGTCAGTCAAGACCTTTTTTCTCGAGAACGCGTAAACCCTTGAAATCAAACACTCAGCTCTGTGGTCCCTAAGAGCTGTAAGAAAACTGAACTCCTGGATTTACGCAATCAGACGATACGGCCGTTTATGATGTGAAATTGTTGGATTGTCAGTCTTCGCAAGTCCTCAAAACCTATAGTGAACATCCCGTTGACCTATAATCATGAAAGGCACAAAGCAAGGTCAAGAAAAACCTCAGAGAAAAACCATTAAAAAACCTTGAATTTGTAGTTCACAAAAACATATAGATTTAATCGGAACCCTTAGTGCGCGAGTCCAATCCGCACTTGGCAGGTTTATATCCTCTGAAGCTGAAACGAAGCTACACCACATAGCTGAAACTAAACTGCAACAAATACAAAACTATGAATAGAAATGGTTCATGCATAAAAATTAACGGGCGTTCCTTTATAAAAACATTTAAAAGGACTGTCCGGACAAGACAATAGCAGCATTGTATGTCGCTATAACTGGTGCACGCTGAACGAGAATGTTTAAACAAAGCCAAGTGCGAATTAAATACAAAACATCTTAGCAGTCGAAGTAAAACAACGGTGTTTCGAGAAAGAGTGGAAAGTAAAGTTGCTATTTTTCTTTGGTTTGTGTATTTTAAATCTAAAACTGTTTTTGTGCATTGTGGGAATTGAGAGGAAAACTGAAAGCTAAACGCAGGTGGCGCTTCGTTGACTGTACCTTGTTTACGCTAGTGTCAACAAGTTTAGGGTTTCATACAATTTGACAGTTCCTGTGTCATACAATTATTCTGTGGTCATACATACCACAGAATAACTAAAGTCATACTCAGGTACAGTCGCGAATGCGCCACCTAGCGTGAGATATTGACAGTTTTGGAGGACCAATTGATTATGCATATGGTCCAGCCTAGTTTAGACATAGTAAACTGAATACGCTTGTGGTTAAATGAATAATCAAAATGTGTTTTGATCATCTTCTGTGTGTTTGTTTAATTACGTATTTTCGTGATCGGATCACCGATAAACCAATTATTGTAAACTATTGGAAATGTTGAACTCTTATATTGTCAAGTACCGCCAAGTACCTTATCAGATGCGAAAAAGAGAGGCACGGAGCGACCTCTCTTGAGAGAGAGAGAGAGAGAGAGATCGAGAATCGAGATAGACGACAGATCGCTCAGAGCCCAAAAATCTTGGCGCGAACTGTACTTCAGTAAAGTTTTTGGGGTTCCGTACCCAAAGGGGTCCAAACGGGACCCTTTTACTAAGCCTCCGTCTGTCCGTCTGTCCGTCCGTCTGTCTCTCCGTCAGCGTCTCTATCGCACAAACCGTAACAGCTAGAAAGTTAAAATGTTCACAAAATGTGTATATCTGTTGCCGCTACAACAACAAAAAAGATCAACAACAACACGAAATATTGACAAAATAAAGGTGTCCCCATACAAGAAACGTGATTTTTGTACTTTTTTGGTACGATTTTGTGGAACCCTCCGTGTGAGAATCTGACTCGTACTTGGCCGGTTATTATATTTAATGGACTACCTTGAAAACGAATAACGAATTATTCTCCATTTAGGGCCAACAATTTACGTTATTAGATCGAAGTAATTAGATCCAGCTAGATAACCTTTCACTGGTCTGTACTTATTCCCGTGCTTGTTGTATTTGGCACATAACTAGTAAACAAACAGACGTATCGTCCAAATAACGCAGAGAGACCACAATTAGATGATTAAGGCTGTAACGTTGTTAGGACTAATTTCACAATAATAAAGCCCGTTTTCACTTGGTTAAGTGTAAAGTGCAGATGTAAAGTATAAAGTGCTGGCAATGTGTGGACAGCAACTAATAAGTGCGAGTGATTAGGTACCTACTAATAAGCGAAGTAAGGCAAATAGAAGCATGTTCTATTTTTTTGCAAGTAGCTACGTCCCGCCTATCCTCCATCTCCACTCGCAGCGTGCCTCAAGTCGCTGTTTAATTAACAGAATTCGATTGCTCGACGACATAGACGCTCAAAATCCAGTTTTTACTAATCACAGCAGCTACACAGAATTGGACACGTCTACTTCACACTTAACACTGCACAGCCACACTCACCAAATCACAGCACACTTTACACCTGCACTTAACAAAGCGAATACCTACAGGCCCTTACTGATGCTCAACGTTGAGAGTTTTGTTCAATTTGGTCTAATGTCTGAGTTTACCGTTTGCTATGAGCTTGATCAATGATTCTATTTGCAGTGAAGTTTAGTTGATGCTTGTCGTTAGCCAGTAAAAATGTTAGTAATGATAATGTTTGTAGGTACTATGGTTTAGATTGCAATCTTAGGAAGACAACCTTTTCTTCAAAGGAACATAGTCTAAGTAATAAATTGGCAATACGTCATATTCGGGTCGTCAATGCCGGGGAAGTTGTTGCTCACGTCCGAGGAAATTCTTGGAACCTACATCCCTTCATATTCCAAATTATTTATTGCAACATTGTGGTTTTACAGGTTCTTAAAAGTAGAAGGTCCCGACAATGGACGTACTTAACAGACAAATCAACCAAGTTGTTAGACCGTTATTTATTTAGGAAATTGAAATTGATTGAATATGACCTAGCGTGGATTTGCCGCTTACCTCGCAGTAGAGCTAAAAATGATATTTTAAATTACTGCCATTTTAGGATACACATAACCGTTAACGCTGCTGTTAAGTTTAAACGATAATAACAAACTCCCCTTTTACTGCTAATGGGTGAGAAGGTTTATTTTTTCAATTTTAGTAAAATTCTTTATTAACGGATGTCATCTTCCTTTGATTATTACAGCGTATATAAATATTTGTGTTTATAACTTAAAGCTGTAAGTACTCGTAGCTAGTTATACCACAGAATAACTAATAGTACGCTAAACGGTATTATTTGATGACATTCATTATGTTATTGTATGATAGTAGTTAGATGGATTTTTAAGGAGACTAGAGTGCGTCTTGGATTAGTGTGTACCTGATTGGTAGCGTGACGGTAGCGTGCGAGTCGTTCTATGGTACTGCCAGTATTTTTACTGGCAATACCATAGAACGACAAAAAAGCTACCTCATTAGTTTCTGCTTCTCGCCGCGCGCATTCTTAACCAAGACCACACCTCGGACACTCCATAGAACGCTCGTAAAATAATCACCTATTACTACTATATAGCCTAATGACATTTGTACACGTGCAAATGTGTGCGTAAACTCGTTCGTTTGTGAATGTGTGCGTTCAGCGCCTAAACAAAGTGTCTCCCGAAGAGGCTCCCCGACTCCGGGGTGAGGTGCGGTATCTGAATCCGCGCGGGGAAGGGAGTGGCCATTCTGTACGTAGTACTATTAGTTCAGTTCAGTTCAGTTCAAAATTTTTATTGACCATAAAATCATACATATTACTTAGTCAACGTCAATATAATATTAATATTTTTGTATACTACCGCCCGTTTGGAAGTTGTGGGCTTAGGGATGGAGCAAAGAAGGGCAAGAAACCTCCCCCGTACCTCTTTTAAAATATCAGAGCCTTAAAAATACAATGTTATGTATTTCTACTTAAGTCTAAGGAAATACACCGAGGAGAGACGTACTGACTCAGTCCATCGCCCCTCTTTGGATTTCTGTGCGCTGAGATGGTAAAGACCATGCAGTTTTGTCATCTAAATATTCTTTTACACTGTAATAAGACTTCTTCAATAGGCCGTTTTTGACATAGTTTTTGAACCTCTTTCTGGTAGGTCCGTTGCTTCATAGGTATTTTATTATAAAAACTAACACATACTCCCATAAAAGAGTGAGCAACCTTACTGAGCGGGCTTATCTCTTCTGTGCCAAGACGCGCTCTAATACCATTGTCAACGTTGTATCTGGATCCGAACATACCTGGCAGAGACGGTATGTTTGCTGATGGTACATTGAAAATTCTAGTATGAAAGCAAAGTAAAGTTGTGCTTTGTTTTATTAGTTACGAAGTCATATTATGGAAGTTTAATCCTCGTCTTCCAACCTACGAGTGAAGTGATAGAAACTACTCCACGTCCAATAAAAGTACAGGTTATTTTATTTAACAAAACGGATCTGCTCTTGTGCGAGGTGGCAGAGGCACAGTCGGCAGCCCGCGCTTAGACAGTTAGGTATAAAATGTTAAGGACCGTTTTCAAGAAGTGCCGATACGCCGTATTGAACAGAAATAAATGAAAATGAAATTTATTCACCTAGGTGATACACAGATGAAAGATATATTGGCACCTTAAACTAAGTTTAATCAACCTGTGTTTTAAGGCCCATTTGTTTCTCCCTCAGACACTATTTTTGTGAATAAATTAAGCAGCCTAGGAACATTTAAGTTAACAGTTTGATTATAAATAACATGTATATGCAGTATATTATATGTTATGTATAATAAATATTTGTAGATATAATAATAATAATATACAACGTAACAGATAAATCGTTTTACTATCTTTAACATGTGTCTATTTGGACCTTGTGTCACAAAAAACAATCAGTTGCCATTAAATTGTTGAGAGACGTACCATTTTTCTTTGCTTACTTTATTTACTGATGTCTTCATGATGCTGTCATACCATCGATGTAATTTATCATTCTGAAATATCGCTATACCTTTTGCTTTTGTGATATTTCAATCAAGACCCTATTATTGTCCTGAGATTCTATTGACAAAAACCGGTTCTCTGTTGCGCTGTCATCGAAATAATAAAATGATCTATTAAAGGAATTTAATGATTTCAGAGGAGGAGATAGATCTTCTCCGAAATATAATTTCTTGCTTCTAGTTAAAAATATATTAAACGAAGCAATGTATTAGAAGATTATCTTATAAAATAAAGCATAGTGGCAGACGGTCTACATTTTTACATTCGTACATAGCTTGCGTATAAATATTGGATAAGACAAAGTGTACTTTCAGTGTCATTTGTGATTTACATTTTGTAACGCCTGGCATGGCTCGTATGATTTCCAGATGAGGCCCAGACCATGTAACGTAATGCTCTATGATTATAGAGGACAGAGCAGATTCCCTCATGCTGAGGTATGGCGTATTTGACATTCCTGCTCAAAATTTAACAGTGTAGTTTACGGAAGTGGGTGTCTACTCCTTTAGGAATTTTAAATGGTTTTGCAACGATGTGATGTAGGTAATATGATGTGACTATTCAACAGCTGGGCTTCAGGTATTAGTGTATTAAGTACTTATATTCACAATAATGTCCTTGATCTAAGATATTAGTAGTACCAAGTCTTCCACATTACAAAATAACAGTTATATAACCTTTATACACAGGGAAACATTGCTTCAGGCTTCAGGCAGATACTCTGTGACAGTGACAGTTCACTTTTTATATCTATTGTTATTCAATAGGGATTCTCGCGCCTTCGATATACGGATATCGAGACCTATATTGACAGATTCCCATACGAAATCACTCGATATAGGTGTAGATATCGTATATCGAATGCGCGAGAATCACGCTCCACCACACCGGAGCATTTCGGGTGGATGTAAAATAACAGGGACAGACAAGCGATATGAAAGTTTGTCAAGTTACAATTGGAGTAGAATTAACACCCTGTCCGAATCAATTTTGCACACAAGTGAATTCCATTTACTCCGTCTCGCTCAGCGATCGATAGCGTCACCTGTCGAAACTCAAACTTAACTAATCTATGTGCAAATCGTACCAAAACAGAACTCAATAAACTGGCACCTCAACCAATCAACCGTTCCCATTTAGACAGATGCTGCAAGAAACTCTACAACTTCCAAAATTATACATTTACAAACAGATGAACAGGTTTGCCTCTGGCCCTATTCTAGGTTAATAGGACACCTACGTCATTCCGACTTCATGTTATACCCGGGCTATGATTCTCGCGCCTTCGATATACGATATCGAGACCTATATTGACAGATTCAAATCACTCGATATAGGTGTAGATATCGTATATCGAAGGCGTGAGAATCGACCCGCTGAGTTGCATGAAACTTATAAGCAAATACCTACTTAGAATTAAAGACTCGTTTAAATTTCAAAAATCGGCTTCTTTCACCATTTTTTCACCCATTTAGGCAACATGACTTTTCCATTGTAAAAAAGCCTCCTGAATTCGGTTCTGAATGTTGCCAAGCCGAATTTTGGCTCTTCCCCCGCCTTTACCCCCTTTTTTCCTCGAAATATGTCCCTAACCGCGGTTTTAACTATTTTAAACAAATGTATTGCAGTTAGAATAATGTTTCAAGGACAAAAATGATTTCTATGAAATTTTCTATAAGATGGTGCCTGAAATTCATATTTATTTATAAGCGTAGCGTAGCGTCCTACAGCGCTTGATAGCTGCTTACGAGGCTGGGAGAACAATAAGTCTGTGAGAAATCTTAAAATATGAACACCATGCCGTCTCCTTGTTTTTTTTTTAATCTAGTGGATGGGCGGGAACAAGGCTGATATCTTCAGGCTTATCACCAGAATAGAGGATTGTCTGCAAGTTCATGAATCACATGTGAATGCTCACGTCATTATTGATGAACAGTCGCTGGTCATGGCCATCGGGAAACCAAAAGATGCCCATAATTTCGGAGACTTGGTCTCTGCAGTGTGCAAAAGCTTATTCGCATATTTGTCCACTTCCGGTTCCTGGCAGGACTTCTGGTTATCAAAATTGAGTTCAGCTACCCCCAAAACCTGTATGCCAGGACACCTCACATGCCTCTATCGACCAGAATCGAGTTAAAATACGACTTCTTTAAGTTGAGGCTCCGTTAAGCCGCCATCTTGAATTTTGTCAAAATTCGGCTTGGCAACATTCAGAATAGAATTTAGCAGGCTTTCTTACTTCGGAAAAGTCACGTTGCCGAAATGGTTCATGAAACGCCGTTGAACTTGAAAATGAATAGATAAACCACCACTCTATTAGAAATAAATATAAGATTTTTGCCAATAAATTAGTTAGCAAGTAATTAGTGACAAGTTAAAATCGTGTCATGCAACTCAGGGATATGGGCAAACGAGGGCGAGCAAGGCAACGAGATACATTTAAGCATGAAACTCTTGTACAAACAGACAAAGCTTTGTATTTTGTTATCTTCTAAGCTAGGATTAGCATGTTGAGTTACTTGCTTAACGTGGGCAAAAATTTGTGCCACTAATGGCGGTCTAAGAACCTATGTAGCTTAATATCGCCAATGTCACTTGTTTTGTTCATTTCACTGTATTTGGACAAGTTTTCTTTCAAGAATCTGAAAAAGTTAGTGTCGATTTGTTGCTCGTTAGCAAGTAGTTAAAGGACGTAAAGGGCGGTACGTTCCAAGGAGTTTGTTCAGACGTGAGCATAGTGAGCAACTGCCTCCCCATGCAAGAAGTAATTAAATATCCTAAGATCCGAAAAGAGCTCGACCTTCACCCATCTGTTATTGCGATGAAACTTGGTTTTTTATCAAATTTTGTATGCTGGAAAATATATTCCGAGTGAGTTGCTTAGCAAAATCCTGGCAAGGCTATGATTAATTTAACATTTAAAAATAAAAGGTCTTTTATATCAAAATTGCGTGGACGTATCAAGCGAAATTTATATCAATTACTCAAATCTATTCTAAGTCAACGCAATCGAACGCCACGACCGTATACGCCGTAATTTTGTTTTCATTGAAGACATCATACGTGTATTTTTCTGTATTTACTTATTACACCAATAACGAGAGGTAGCAATCCACAAGTGTGATAGGAATCCTTAGCGCGCGAGTCTTACTCGCACTTGACCGTTAATTCATCAATCATAGCCTTGCCAGGATTTTGCTAGGCAACCCACTCGCGATGTATTTTCTAGCATACAAAATTTGATAAAAACCAAGTTTCATCGCAGTAACAGATGGGTGTAGGTCGAGCTCTCTCGGATCTCCGACCAAAAGGGCATACTTATATCACTAAAACCACGTAAATATAAAAGATGTCTTGTCTATTTTCGAGTAACTTTCTGAGCAGGTAACCGTACGAGCAACGACCGTAATAATATGACCGTAGTCCTCTAAATCGTGATTCCCTCAAATGCTGTGGGCTCGGAAAGAATAAAACCCAATGGAGGGCGTCACATCCATATTAGGCTAAATGAATGTGTGTCCTTTCTTTTTATTTTTCTACATTTTCTTGCGAGATTTTTAAAAATTAGGGTTAATTCTAACAAGTGATATTTATGAGACACGTAGCTTGGAACTTGGACTGCAAGGCCGTGTAACTAATAAGTACCTGCTGAGGATTATTTGAGACTACATTCCAAAGTTGGTATACATACAAAAAAAACACGAAAATGAAGTCACCTAATGAAGGAAATATTGCTATGAGCCAATTTCCAAGGTACCCACCCACGTGCTCTAAGAGGGACCCTTACACGCTGCTCAAAATGTACTAAGCTAAAGCAAAAATTATATTTCAGAAGCATTTTGTAAAACAAATATACTTAATCTCTACTTCATTATACTTTATCTGCAGTCTCAACATTTGTACTTTATGTCCAAATAAAAATTCCATCTTTATGACTCGCGAAATTAAGGTTCTTTATCGAGGTAGGAAGACCTCATGCATATTGTATATCAAATAGGAAAAAAGGTATATGAGTCCACTGTTATCCTTTTACATGCTATTGTTTGACTCATTTTTATAAATAATTAAATTATCTTTGTTATTTTTATAGCTACGGTCGCCTTTCTTTTCTATTTGTGATAATATAAACCTGGTGATATAGGGGTTCCACCCGGTTGTGTTAAATTGACCGGTAGTCTCAAGCTCAAGTTGAGACCTCGCTGCAATTGGATTAAATGTCGTCAAACGCCGTAATGACGTCACGATTCTGGGGCCCGATGCTGCTCTGAGAAACGCACTTATATTGGATTGATATCGCTTCTAAAATACCCAAAATGGCGTCATTTGATATGCTCCTAAAGAATCGCAAATAGATCGTAAATAGATTACAAGCAAGCGTACATACGCTACGCTTGCAATCTATTTACGATCTATTTGCGATTCTTTAGGAGCATACCAAATGACGCCACAGGTCTCAAGTTAACTCGACCGGGACGGCTGTGGATTTTTGATCAATAAATAAAAAAAAAACAAATACAGGATTACTTTTGGGTCGTGATTTAACATATTGTTTCTAACTCGGTAAATGATTGCGGTCTCAGCTATTTCAGTAATTTAATAAATTAATTATCCTTATTAATTCTGAATGTTTGGGCACCTTATAATTCATGTTAAAACCTTTTTTTCAAATACACGAATCAAAGGAGTAAGAAGTGTAACAATCAAAGGCCATAAACTTTTATGACACAGTTGCGTTGCACACAAAAAGATAGTTGCGCTTGTAGAGTGTGTACGGTGACCAACTGACCCTGAACCAAAATAGGAAATACATTTTAATTATTTTTTGTACAAAAGAAAGATAACTTGGGAGATCTAATCTACTGCATAACATTCCTAACCAAAAGGCAAATCTAAGGTTACTTTGTTGCTGCACGACCCCGCAGTCACCCTGTATATTAAGGTAACAACTATTAAGCGAATAATCTTATTTGTCAGAGTGATTTGCCTTATTAGTTTACACCATTAGCAAAACTAATTAATATAGTTACTTAGACTTTCCCCGAAAACAGGGGCTTGACATTGATAGCTGTTTTATTAATAAGCTTTAATTTAAAGTATTTAGGATTTTAAGCTAATCTTGCTGAAAGTGTCGCTGAGTAATTAGTAAGGTAAGTGCCTAATTTACTAATGCATAAATTAACTTAAATTAAAACATTGACAAGTACATAAATGAACTTAAAATATGTACTGGAATATATATTTATCTGTAATATCTAATTTCTAATGGATATGTTTTGAAACTGGAATCCTGTTTATATTCATTGTTATCTTCATTGTGTGAATTAATATGCTGTGAAAAATCAACAAATCTAAATAAATAAAGAAATAAATAAATCTACGAAAGTTTATTCATCTTGGTTAGACAGACTGGCAGATAGTAAATGTTTTTAGGGTTCCGTACCCGAAGGGTACCGTGCCAAATGGGACCCTATTACTGAGACTTCGCTGTCCGTCCGTCCGTCCGTCCGCCCGTCCGCCCGTCCGTCTGTCTGTTGTAAAATTACACATTAGTTAAATATACAACCCGCTAGGTGGAACGTTTACAACAGCGCACGCAATCATATTTCTATTAAGGTACGGTCTGCTACCCAATGAGCTGGGCCAGCCTACATACTCATTTAGTATGCAGGCCAGCCAGCTAATTGCGTTGTAAACTGTACAATACCTACCTATATATTTTTCATGCACTAGGGAAGCCAACTACTAGACACAAGTTTACAATTTCATTCACATCCAACACCCCCATTGTATGTTATTTAATTAAGCCGTTGTTGATGTCCGCAGGCCGTCTGACGTGTCCCCTGGGTAGTATGTGCAATTCCTGCCAGCGCAACCTTTGCCGAACGAACCAGAGCCTCGATTCGTAAAACGTTTTCGAGAACGCAGGAAATTATATTTTATGTCATAGAGAAATATTTGTATTTGTATTTTATCTATTTATTTGGATCAGCGCACACACACACAACATAAAACACAGAAGATACTTAGCGCTAAACATAATAACATATAAAACGTACAGACACAGATAGAATATACCGTGAACTAGAACTGGGGGTGGTGTGGCATCTGCAAAAGGGTTCTGACTCAGCATGTGCCTGAGAAGTAGACTCCTCAGGCGCTGATCTTCCGTCAGTGGCTTTTGATAGTTTTCTATCTTAATATTCTATCTTTGGTCGTGATTGGGCTACAGAAAGTGGATTTACTCTGAGCCTTGGACGAACTACCTAACTCTGAGCATAAGTGTGACACGCGTTTATTTATAACATAATATCATGATGCTAGATCCAGACGTTTGACATCAAACGAAACTCGACGAACGAAACTACAAACTAAATAATTTGTACAGCTTTATAGGTCAAGTATATTTTTTTTTGTCCATACAAACTTTGCCCCTCTCCATCTTTCCCCTGCACTACAAATCCAGGTGGCTCCACTTCTTAAATCGATCCTTTGGACCAACTGATTAATCCTGCCAAATGAAGTCTTTTGTTCACGAAACGCCGTATAAATTTACGTAGAGTAAAACGTAAGTTAACGGTACGTTTTAAGTTTAACCATCTTACCATACGTGATAGCTTGTAGAGGTTTGGCAAGCGTTAGGATCAGGCTTAAGAAGGTACATTTGTATTTATTAAAAAAAACCTCGTATCTTTGTTTCAGAATGATCTGCCTATCGATTCCGGTGATCTTTCTCGTGATTGGCGCGGTGCTCGGCGCGCCCGAGCAGGTGTCGAGCGAGCCCGAGCGCGAACGTTCGCCGAGCGAGAAAGAACATTCGGCAGCGGTGGAGAAGCGGTCGCCGCATTACGACTTCGGACTGGGCAAGCGGGCGTATAGTTACGTGTCGGAGTATAAGAGGCTGCCTGTTTACAACTTTGGATTAGGGAAGAGGTATGTACATAATTCACCAAGTTAAAAACAAAAAAAAAACTGACTTCATGACGGTCACAGTCCATAAGCTACAGGGTACCTACTACCCTCAAGAGAGCTGTAATTGGCCTTGGCAAGATTTTTTTTGCAAAAGGGCAATAGGATGGAAGCAGGGAGCACTTATCCAGTGAAACCGCATGATGTGAAGATTTTAAATGTATTTTTATATTTTTAAGACTTATTTTGAAAAAGTTGTGCTCAATAATATGACCGATTCGCAAATCATAAAAACTTCTATGGTACTTCCCGAAGTCCTAAAAATATGAAATTTGGTATGCAAGCACATGTTTGCACCCATATCCCATAAAAACTCCGAAATTTACTATTTTTACCCCCTAACCCCTAAATCTGGGGTGCAAAGTTTGTATGACTGAATTTTAGGGTAATTTTAGGGTATTTTGTTTGGTTAGTCCTATTATTGTTGAACAAAACCCTCAACTCGCACTTGGCAGCTTATTTGCACATAATTGACTTTATAAAATGCAACTGCTCGAAATATTAATACAATTCTGAAATTGTCAACTTCAGACTTGTTCCTAAAAATGTATTAGGTACCTTGGACACAACCTAATTCATAGTTCGATTAGTTATTCTGTGTTCATAGTTCGGTTGTTATTTCCTATTATCTTTAACAAGTTGCGAAACTTTGCGCGCATGCTTACTTTAACGAACACCCCAACTTCTTGGCACAGTATTTCTTGGTGTAACACAATATGATCGACCCGTGTTATGTTTAAGCAGGCGTTAGGCGAGGAACTTAATGGCAATGCCACTAGCTCACTAGCTAGAATGTGAGTTAGAGCTAGCGTACCTTTGACAAGTCCATACAAATTTGTATGCAGTTAAGTGTTTGGTTTTATTAATGTCCTGGTGCTAAGAAACGGATTTCCTACGTAATTTATTGAATTTTACAGTAGAAGATGATATACATTACAGGGCAGGATGATGTCAGATAAGGTCTTGCATCTGGAGATAAGAATATAATATTTGCCTTTTTCGCCGATCGCTATTGTTTATTAGGTAAAATAACCGGCCAAGTGCGAGTCGGACTCGCGCACGAAGGGTTCCATACCATTATCTATAAAAAACCGCAAAAAAAAATTGTATGGGAGCCCCCCTAAATATTAATTTAATTATTTATTTTTTAAGTAAATAATATATTCAATATATTGTGAATATTTTAAGCGTCTACCTGCTACCATTATCAATATCGAGCAGAAATGAGCAAAAAAAATCACATTTTTTGTATGGGAGCCCCCCTTAATATTAAATTTCTTTTGATTTTTAGTATTTGTTGTTATAGCGGCAACTGAAATACATCATCTGTGAAAATTTCAACTGTCTAGCTGCCACGGTCCATGAGATACAGCCTGGTGACAGACAGACGGACGAACGGACGGACGGACAGCGAAGTCTCAGTAATAGGGTCCCGTTTGGCACCCTTCGGGTACGGAACCCTAAAAATGAAAATGAATATTTGGGGCCAGATAAATAGATGTTACTGAAACAGAAATTACCTAATTAAACGGTTATACATCCTATTTCCTTGCACATGAGTTATTAATTAGCTGTATGGTCCGTCCGGGGCTGACATATCCTTTAACATACTAATGATTGCTCCTCCGCAATGGATTCCTATTATTCGAAATGTTACCTTAAAGTTCTGGCATCAAACCCACTCCCAAACTATGGTCCAACCGCATTGTCCAACTGGTAGTACCACAGGTAAGTAAAACTGTTCATGATCCAAACGTGTGTATCGCGGGAAGCAAATTTATCTGTGGTCTGACCGGATGGAACACGGGGAAGTAATTTTTCTGTAAAAGAGGACCGTTGAGATTTTCGAAAAAGCTTCAAAGGAATAAGATCAAGAATATATAAAGCCCGACCAGGAATATAAAAACACTGGCCTGGGGGTAACTTTATATATAGCAATACTAAAGTATACCCATGCAAATTGACCGCTTCGCTAATAGGCGATTTACTGACAGCTAAAAATTGTTCTGAAAGCTGCCAACAGATGTCGTAGGCATGACATGGGGGATGGCTTTTATATCGTTCATCCGTAATTTGATTTAAAAAAGTGTTTAATGATTTTTCGGTGGTCACTTTCCTCACAAAACACAAGAAATATACCACGCACAACCGACGCCCCACTTTGACAGCAATCGACAGATGACATTACGTAATGACTTTTTAAACAAACAGTTGCCAGTTGAAGAAAATAGTTTCATAGGTTTTCCGCAATATGGCGAGGTTTTTATATTCCCGGTCGGGCTTTACATTGGTTTTCAAACGTTTCGTTTGTCCTCAGATCAAGACCGTACTCTTTCGGTCTGGGCAAGCGGTCCGTCGACGAGGACTCGCCTACTGATGAAGACTTCACAAGCGATATCGATCAGGACACTCTTGGGGAATTCTTGGATCAATATGACGATGCCGGTAAGCTTGATATACAGGTTGTAACAGAAAGGGGTGTACAAGCCGAAAGATGGTTGTTAGAGACATCATTCTGAACAACTTTCATTATGGGACCGATTTGATCAGAGCAACTTTATTTTTCACCGTAACTCTCTACAGCTAACAAATGAAATTATGAAACATCCAATTGACGTTTTACTAGTTATGCACAAATCCAAGTAACAGTTCACAAATAAAAATTACTTACTACCTAACTTTATTTCACAAAAAAGAAAGAAATATTAGAAGAAAAAAGCTGACAAAGATCCATTTAAGAAATAGAAGGGACAAATGTCTGAAAATGAGCGATAAAGCTAATGAAGCAGATCCAGGGATACTTGTTTCATGTTGGTATCCCGAGAAATGTTTTCGGCCTGCACCCCGGGTTAGTTCGTCTGGTCGTGGTGGGGCGTGTCGCTAATCACCGTACAGATCAGCTGAGCGCTAGGCCTGAAATGTTCTGAGTTCCCTGTAGTGCAGAGTGGTAGTGGTATTTTTCCATGTTGGATCCGAAATCGGCACCTTAGGCAATTAGGCATATATGCCACAGCACCGTACGGAAAAAGTACCTAATGCAATAGAGAAGTGTATCTCTGAATTATGCAGTATTATAACCAAAAAGGCATTTTTTATATCCGAAAAAAACTCTCAAACATTCGTAGCGCGTAGCTACGCAAAGTTTCGTAGCGCGTAGCTCGTAGCTACATACGCATACGGAGATTGCTATTTTTTGTTAAGTTAAAACAAAACAAAACATTTACAAACAGGCACATACATTGCTTCTGGCCCCACACTAGGTTATCATGTGTCGTAGAAACCAGAAACAGCGGACATGCATGTAACATCTAAGCCGGAATTCGAACTCGGGACCTCTCGCATAGTAGGCAGATGCGCAACTGCTGCGCCACAGAGGTCATCTGCCACGAAGGATACGAACTGTTTGCAGAGTGAGAGAGTTTACCGGGGTGATCTTTGAAACTATGCTCTTGTTGACTCATTGTCTAATTTGCAGGTTATCCTGTAAAGCGCGCAAGGCCCTACAGCTTCGGTCTCGGAAAGCGCTACGCCGACGCAAGCCCCGAAGACAAACGCGCTCGCATGTACGAATTCGGCCTCGGCAAGCGGATACCACTGTACAACTTCGGTCTCGGCAAGCGGGCTAAGTCCTACAGCTTCGGTCTTGGAAAACGGCTCAACAGCAAGTTCAATTTCGGTCTGGGAAAGCGAGAACGGGATCTGCACAGGTTTAGTTTCGGTCTGGGCAAGCGTTCTGGCAACGAGTATGACGACAACGATGAAACTGATTTGGAGGCGTAGATTTTGAGTTGTTCTGTTGATTTGTTGTGAAGGAGAACTGATTGGTGAAACCGATTTTTGTGATGCCGTGCTGGGTACGACTATCACTGTATCAACATACTTTTGTCTGGAGTATATTTTTTTGTGAAAACACCAGCCAATTTTCACAAGAAAATTGAAACGGATTTATTTTTAATTCATATTACACTACATTGTTAGCACATTTGACTTAAAAAATAAAGTCCTGTAAAAAAAATGACCTGTTTTCTTCAAAAATACCACCGTCAGTTCTCCTTTATATGAGATAAAAAAAGAATTATATAATTGTAAGTGATCGGACTGGAAAAGCTTTCCTTCAATTATTACCTGTGTTACATAATTATGATATCCTAGAGCAGTTCATCAATTACCCATTAGTATGTAAAGTACAACTAAAATTATTTTCATAAAGCGGACGAAAATCAAGATTATATTTCTATTTCAAAATTTTACTGTAGAGTTGTTCTATTTGTTAATCTAATTACTATTTGTAAAGGAAATATAGTGCTGAGATGAGACATTGAGATTATGAATGAGTGCGACCATTCTTTACTACTCGTATTTCAAGATATGTGTATAATAGTTAATCAATCAATGTTTCCATCGGATACGTGTAATTGTGTTGGTTGACTCACCAAAATTATTGTTAAATCTATACCTAGTATATTATTCTTTGTCTATCAACCAACTACTTTAGCTCAATGGATTAAGTACATAAGATTAATATTAAAGTTAAAGTCTTTGTTAGGAAATAAGAGATAATGTTGTTTTTAATATAATCATAAAATAAATACTACAACTCATAGTTTAGATTGCATCATTCAATAGTTTTGATTTTTCCTAAATAGATCAAAGATCAAACAACTTAAACCTATTGTTTTGAAGTCGATTGTTGAAGAAGCACTTTGCTGTTCTTATTGAGGTTGACTGGTGAAATGATACCCAAGAGATATTATTCTAATTTACGGCTATTAGCCCGGATTTTACCAACGAAAAAGTAACTTTTACTCGAGAATATCTTGGTTCTACTTTTTTATAGACACCAGTGACACCTAGATCAGCGGGTCGATGCCCCAGGAGCATGCGCTGCATGGCTTCTGTCAATATTGGTCTCGATATCCGTATATCGAAGGCGCGAGAATCGACCCGCTGATCACTTCATTTTGAACTGTCATTTGTCATACAAGTTATCCCCGGGATAGTTATTCTCGGTATAACTTTTTGTTGGTAAAATTCAGCCTTACTGTTAAAGTTCAAACAGATACAAATTGATTATTATTACGTAAGAGCACGTTAAATTAAGCTCATTCATACAAGCTCATGGCAGGCCCTTTTGAACATAAGCCATGCTTGTTATCATGAGCACTTTGATTCCTCCGAGTGAGCACTACCTTAAAAAAAAAAATACCCAAGACACTTGCCTCAAGTCTGGTAAGGAGACAAGATATTACATTTGAATAACCTGTCAAAACCAAAACGCTGCTTTGGTCGATCTTTTTACCATCCCACTTACTCGTATGAGCAATACCTCATTTAGAATTTTCTATCCCCAAAAATAAAAAATATAGTCGAAAAATGTCCCCACCGAGGAGCACAAACCTTTTCCTGAATTCAAGTTAGATTAGACTCAAAAGTTATCAACTTGCACTTTCGAGGGTTTCTGGAACTACACTATGTTTGTATCTTAGAAGCTTACGGACAAAGTAGGTACGGTACAGCAATATGTGTACGCAATATAAAGAATAGATACAAAAACGTTGTCAAATGATGCGTCGCGCATGTGGAGTGCTGTGATACATCATCCGTGGGTGCTAAGGTGAGACACTATGAAAATAGCATTTTCCTGCGGATAAACTTACTTCTTATTATGAATTTGTAATAGGAGGGATAGAAGATAGCTGTTCCGTGAATAAATCGCTCCGAAATGAATAAAACCTAAAGTAAGTATTTGCTGCTCTGTATTTCTGAAATAAAAACTTTATTATTATTATTATTAAGAGTAGGTATACTGCGGTACAGGTACTGTACTGTACTACAGAGAACATCATTTCTTGAAATAGCTGTGTAATGTCAAAGGATGGAAGTTTACCATGCCGCTCACGAAACCCGAATACTATTGGCATTGGTTGAATGTAGGCCGAATCAAGCAACAATTGTTTGGTTCGGATCATGTTCAGCTTCTTCGTGTATGCTGTATTATTCTACTCTACGTCATACTTGGAGGATATATAATTTACTCTATGGTATGAATCACAAGCTCAGATCACAAGAAATAACTGAAAAAAGTGCTAAGTATTAGATTCTGTATCGCAATCTCATCGCAATAGTCGAGAAAAAAGGTAAGGGTTTTTATTCAGTATTCGTGGATATTTTCATTCATTCATGGATATAAAATGAGTGAGAGACTACTTAAATTATTTATTTGTAAGGAAAGGACTTTTTGAGTTTCGGTCGGAAGTCGAAATATTGTCCTGATTTCATGTGAAAGAATTGCCCGCCGCCGTAAAAGCCAGTCTACATTGGTTAAGGACAGTGGACAGTGGACCATGGACAGTGGACAGTACAGTGGTGTAAACCGATCGGACAGGGGCGAGTCAACTTGGCTTTCATATAATATCGCCACTGTCCACTGTCCTTGACCAATGTAAACAGCCCCCATGAGCCGCGCGTGTGGCATGGTGGCATTATTTAGTAGTCGTATGTAGGATGCCTTAACGGCACCACACCAGTGACGACAACAAAATCATTACAGTCATTACAGCCAGGCACGCCTGGCAGGCACATCTGCACATGTATGGTAGGGCACGGGCATGCCTGTCAGGCATATCTGTGCCTTTTCTTTTCGTCCCATACATGTGCAGATGTGACCACCGGGCATGCCTGGCAGGCACATCTGGCGGGTGGATCCGTGGGTGAGTGCTTAGCTAATGAGATTTAACTAGCTGACCATGACCATATTTTGGGTATGACCGTAACCGTCATTATGAACAACATTCCCCAAGAAACAAATAAAACATGTGGGTCTCCCATAGTAACTTGAAATCAGCTGATAGGGTAAATGAGGGACGAAATTTTATTTTCATTTGCGACCGAATATTTCTTGAAGAAAGTTGTTCATGATGATGGGTATTATATATATATACGATTCCCAAAATACGATTAGCTAATTAAATAGGTATCATATTTGATTGAGGCCGTTTAGGAAAACTGTGTTAGATTATTTATCACTTGGAAACGTAGGTACGTCTGAGTTAATTAAGAGTCACAGACAAAATGAAAACAAAAGAAAAATCTTGGAACTATGAATAATTAAATTAGACAAATAAATTCATCGCCCTTCAGAAGTGCCTGTGGTTTGTGAATAAATTATAATTATACGCTCTGCGCTGCATTAATAAGGGCGGATAATAAGCGACAGAACTGTAGAAGACATACAACAGGACAGACCACTTGGACAACTTTTTAATGATAATTAAAAAAGAGGAAAGAATTCGGTCTCTATCTCGGTAAGCTTGGAAGACAGGTAATATGTAAGCAAATTGCTATTTATAATGAAGGAAGTATGGAATGGTAAGTTTCGTTATGATTAAAATAGGTAGGTACTGATTTATCTAGGGTTAACCAAATCAAATTATGTGTCGTTAACTGTTTGTGTGTATGGTTTCTGGAAATAATCCAACATGCTCTGGTGTTTGTCAGCAACGATTAAGATCTACTAAGGAGGAAACCCTTCCTGGGCAATTCGCACAATTCCTAATTTGTACAATCGATAAGAAATCTTGATTCACACAATTTTTGTCACGAATTCGTACAATACCCTCTAACGTCTAATACAAGGTCAAACAGAAGAAAACGAACCTGCTTGCCTCCTCATAGAGTAAGGTAGATATAAGAGAACAGACGGATGCAAAAGCCCCTTTGACTACCGTAAAGACACCCGCAGCACGGTGGATGACAGCTATCAAATGACACACCTCACTATCGTTAACTCCTTCCATACAGTGAGCCCCGGTTTCGGAAAAATCGGCTTTTGTAAATCCCTGTGTAGTTTTTTTATACTGGCAACACTGCAGGGAATAGCCAATGAGACTAGCTTCCGGTTGATATCTCACACTTGATTGGTCGAGAGTTCAGTCGCTAGGGAAAAAAATCAAATTTTTTTTCGCACGTAATTTCCTCGATTTTCGAAATTTGCGATGACCTTTTTTTACACTAATTATAAAAAGATGGTTTTTCAAAGGGTTAATGTACCAACAGCTTAGCGGAGCCATAGCATATCAATAGCGGAGGTTCGGTCTAGAAAAAAAAAACGTCTTTTTTTGTGCACTTCGTGAAAAGAAGCCTATAATTTTTAACATAGCTAGTACGTGTGGCTAGGTTAATATTTCGAAATTGAGGAAAGTCGGATTTGACCTGAGAGGCTCGTGAGGGTCAATAGAAAAACGCACCCCGCGCCACAAACTAAAAATTCTTCCTTATAAAGTTCTGCTACTAGGGCATGTTTGATATCGTTTTCGTATAAAACAAGAACGAGGAATTCATAAAATACCATCATTCCAGAGCAAATTTTGAATATTTCCGCTAATTTGTGAAAATGTAGGTATGGTATGTATTCATTGTAAACAAACGCTCATCTGGCCAGCCACCTGGATTTACGATGCAGGGGAAGGGGGAGGTTCACTTTTTACTATGAAAATATTACAAACAAAATACTGTTTTTCTTTGGACTCCTGCGATAGATTTTTATGCGCTTTGGATTACAGATTAGGATGATGGAACAAAATGCACCCCAGGGTGGAACAAACGACTGGGCCCTGGAGGGGAAGTACCTTAAATTCCTTATGATTGCTTATTTTACTTAAAGGAAGTATTTTTATTTTTACAAAGAAACAAAACTGCATTTAAAGGTTTTTTTTTAATTCGGTTGTATCACTAGGGAATCGAACCGGCTAAAAATAAAAATAAACCAGCTCGAAATTTAAAAATTAAAACTCGCCATTTTTTTGCACTTATCGATGCAGTCAAAAGCAAAGATAAAATGTCTGAAACATTAGCTCTTACACTCGTCTGTCGTACGAGATATTAGCTCTTACACTCGTCTGTCATACGAGATATCCATAAATCAAATATTTAGTAGGCACGGTTCTAAGAGGGCGTACTGATGAACAGTTAAAAAATGGAACGTTTAACTTAACTGAGTTCTAAATTAAGAACTTTAATATTAAATATTCGATTTTATGGATACCTATCTCGTACGACAGACGAGTGTAGAGCTAATGTTTCTTGGAGACATTTTAACTTTACTTTGACTGCATCGATTAGTGCAAAAAATGCCGAGTTTTTATTTTATTTCTAGCTGGTTCGATTCCCGGGTGAGACAAACGAATTAAAACAAATCTTTGAATGCATTTTTATTTCTTGTTAAAAAAATAGTATATTTCCTTTAAGCAAAATGAGCTTATCTTAAGGATTTAAGGTACTACTTCCTTAAGATAAGCTCCGAGGTGCTCCGTGGTCTAGTGGGTTTCATCTTGCTTCTCACCCAGGAAATGCAAGTTTCGAATCCCGGTGCTGACCATGTACCAATGAGATGATTAATTTGTCTTAAGTACATTATCGGACGCTCCGTGGTTCGGATGGCACGTTAAGCTGTAGGTCCCGGCTACTATCACTACTTCGTAGTATGTAGTAGTCGTAAAACCCCTCCACCAACCCGCACTGAGCCAGCGTGGTGGAGTATGGCTCACTCTTACTCGGATCCGGGTAAAGGCTTGTGCCCCTCGGTGGGGACATTAATGGGCTACATTTACTTACTTCCTTTCCAGGGCCCATTCGGGCCATTCGTTCGTTTCACCTGCAGTGCATTTTGTTCCGTCATCACTAATCTGTAATCCAAAGCGCATACAAATCTATGGCAGGAGTCCAAAGAAAAACAGTATTATGTTTTGAATATTTTCATAGTAAAAAGTGAACTTAATGGCAACAAATGTAGTACTGCCCCTCCCCCCTTTCCCCTGCATCACAAATCCAGGTGGCTCCACTTTTAAATCGATCCTTTGGACATACAGATCTATCCTGCCAAAGGAAATCTTTTGTTCACGAATCACATGTATTGCGACTTGAAGGTTTGTAGGGCGGCCGCTATCTCGTACGTTATCGAGACTGCGGGAGGAAAATATTTTCAATAGCCTCGTTATTGGACAGCCTGCGATCCGCCGGCGCTTTGTTTTGGACATTGATGAAAATATTTTAGCCACTAAACAATTTTTTACATCGTTACGCCAACATGGGACAGGTTTGAACTTTATTTTATAAATGTTGGGTGAACTTTGTTAATCGTTTTATGAGGATTATACATAGATCAATTTATTTATGTGTAGATAAGTTTATTTATGTGTATCACAGGGTGCTCATCCCATACAAATTAGAATTAGTAACCCTTCGTAAAAAAGAGAGGCGTGAGTAGTAAGATTTGTACTTTAAACGACATGGTTTCAGTTCTCAATACTATATATCTTAGCGCCAACTCGTGGTATTTGCAATTTTTCGATGGTGCTGCACCAAGCGATAATGGCCTCGAACTAAAGAAGCTTCCGTAGCATCTCAGCTTACGCCGGTGTCATATTTTGTTCTAGGTGGCCTATCTGTATTAGTATAATACTATGTATCTGTGATTATACATAGATCATGCAGATAAGTTTATTTATGTGTATATGATACAGCTTTCCAATGGTATTTTGGCTTACGGTGACAGGTGGAACTAACGCTTTTGGACAGGTTCGTTGCAGTTGCTTGTCCGGTTTCAATAACCTATCTATCATCAATCATAGATACGATCGAATTTGAAATAAGTTCCATAGCGCAACTGTCAAATCTAATGTGAAAACCCGTAAAGGGAGTATAGTATAGAGATGGCACATCGTCAGAAAAAAAAAAGAAAAGAAAGAGATGACATAATACGAATCATTTTTGTGTAAGCGAGAAACAATAACGATCACCTGTCCCTTACCCGCGTATGCGTTTTTGTTGTTGGCCACAGAATTGTCTAATGCTTGTTTGCTCTTGTTTTGACAGATGAGTGGCAGAAAATCTCTGATTTTGAACCTTATGCTTATTGAGAACCAACTCTATCTCCATCTCAAAGGTGTACGCATGCACTCCGTCTATTCCTTTCTCTGTCTACGTGAAAACCATGGATAGATAGGTTATTGAAACCGGACATTAGAGAAGTCGACCCCCTGCACAAGTGCACACGCCACTCACGCGCCAAAATATCGTTGGAGGACTACTTATGACATAGCAACTGAATGTGGTGGGCGTTTGTAGTAACAAAACAGCACAAAACTCATTGTCCAATTTACATCATCTATTTCAAATAACCGAACTTCAATGAAATGTTTCAAATGATATCCACGTCGTCGGCAATACCTTGTTTGTTAAGGAACCCATTAGGAAGCGTTTTCAATGATCGGATGGATGATCAGAACAAAAGGTAACGGTCATTCACCTGTCGTCAGGCTGTCTAATATCCGGAATTTGAAACCACGGACAGGGGCCCAATTCTGTAAGCAAAATGACCGCTCAGTGACCATGACGCGATGACGTTTCTCCACTTCATTCAATGCCTAGCTTTCTGAGTTATTTCGTAACTTCCTTATTGTACTCACATGATGACAAACAGATATCTCATGGAAAAATCGTGTACAAAGACGAGCTTATCTCTATTAAGGGATTTCTTCCAGCAAACCATGTTGGGTAGGAGACGGAGATGATAGGAGGTAAAAGAAAGAACTGCGCGTACTATAAAGCTATACGAGTACATTTTTTAAAGAAATTAAAGGTAGAAATTTAGGTAAGTAATTGGTAATCAATCAATTTTTACCATAAGCAGCTTAAAAGGTACTCTAAACGCAAGTAATGGATATCTAAAGTTCATCATTGTCTTCGTGACAGTGACACAGAGCGGTCATTGTGCTATCGGAATCTAGGCCCAGAGAGTCTGGTAAAGTTTGTCGCTGTCCCACGAGTTTGTAGCTTGTTGGATTGTGTTTCATTATCTGAGGTCGTGGAACTGTGAGAAGCGGCCATTGGTACAGTTAGCAGCAGATATATGTGGGCATGCAAACTGCTCAAATATACAGGGTGTTTGGAGTATGAAGCGACAACATTTTTTGGGAGTAGAGGACATCATTCTGATCACTAAGAAAGCGTTTTGATCAGAGCAACATTTTTTTGACATCTCAATACATTTTGGGCCGAGCGGTTCAGATGATTTGTATAGAGAAGTGAAAAATAAAGTTACTTACTCTGATCAAATCGGTTTGATACTGAAAGTTGTTTAGAATGATGTCCCTAACTCCCCAAAATGTTTTGTCACTCCAAACTACAAACACCCGGTATTTATTAACCGACTTCACAAAAGGAGGAGGTTTACAATTCGTCCGGATATTTTTTTTATGTATGTACAGATACACCGATTACGCCTAGACGGATGGACCGATTTGGAAAATTATTTTTTGTTTGAAAGGTTTTACCTTCCCATTGGTCCCATTGACACCAGGTCAGGATCTGATGATGGGATCCTGGAGAAATCGAGGGAACTCTTCAAGCAGACCTATAGTGATTTTTGTGTTTTTCATAATAACTCGTGCAAATGCACATGGTAAGCATAATATTGTGATGCGGAACTGATGATGAAGACCACACATGGCCACCAGAACTGCTCAATACTAGGTACAAACACACTTACTATGCGTGGTTGACGGGCAACGCATAGCCTAAACCGGTGGACCTAGAGCCATGAAACTTTGTACAGGGGTTCCTTATGTAGCGTAGGGTATCTCTGAGATGGGATTTAATGAAATTAATTCCCCAATGGGGGGGGGAATAGGGGGATACAGTTTGTATTAAACTCAATCTAATCAAATAGTCGGTTTTGGCGGAGCCGGAGGTGGCGCCCCCCATTTAAGCATCACTCATCAGCCAAAAGATCATTAGAAGACTGTATATGCTTGAATGTAAATGTTTACATGTTTTATCATTTTGACACTTCGGCATTGCTGGTCGCTGTTGGATAAGATTTACCTGACCGGGCAGTTACCATCAATATAATAGTTGCTCACGTACGATATAAATGGTTTTCTGACACCACTTTGAACCAACTAACGAGCATCAAATCATCACAAACAGTTGCAGTTGCCCTCTCATGCGCTAACTCAAAACAGCAAAACCAACGCTGTTTAATGCCAATTACCCTTATTTATTTAATCGTATGGCTCGAATAGGCTATTGATGAATATTTAATGAACTAGCCAGTTGGCTGCGTCAGGAGGAAGGTCAAACATATCTCGGGGGGGTCCATTGTATGATGTCAAAGGGCAGCGCTGAACGATGTGCTCCATGGTCTGTATTTCTACCCCGCACTCACACATGGCACTATCTCTCCAACCCCACTTGTGCCGGAAGTAGTTGCACCGACCGTGCCCAGACCGGAGTCTGTTCAGGCGGCACCATTGGTTGCGCGGTAAGCCGATGCTTATAACTCCGCAACACAACACAGCCGCTTATGAACATGGGTTCCGACTTCGTGCTATCAGTCTCCGGAACAAACTTCCCAGAGCTATCAGGGACAGTCCTTCACTCAACATTTTTAATAACCGGCCAAGTGCGAGTCGGGCTCGCGCACGAAGGGTTCCGTGCCATTATCTATAAATAATCGGTTAAGTGCGGGTCGGTATCGCACACGAAGGGTACCGTACCATCGTACAACAAATCAAAAGCACTCAAAACAATAAAAAATAAACAAAAAGAAAATTTAAAAAGTTTATGCCTTCACGAGATTTGAACCGACGACCTCCGGATTGAGAGTCTACATCATACCGCACCGGCTAACCACAACCATGTGGGTTGACCCGAAATATGCTATCATATTTAAATGTGTAGTATATTGTGTCTATGACATGGTTGCTATGACAATAAATAAACAGTTTCAGTCAAGATCTCCATTTTGAAATGCGTAAGTGTATCTAAACACGTCTCTTGTATCGGGGCCTCCTTTAATTTGCAATATCTCTCGTATTTCAGTATTTGTGGTTGGTGCGGCAACAGATATACACATTCTGTGAAAATTTCAGCTTTCCAGCTTTTACGGTTCGTGCAGACGGACCCGGTGACAGACAGGACGGACGGACGGACGGACGGACGGACGGACAGACGGACAGCGAAGTCTCAGTAATAGGGTCCCGTTTGGCACCCTTCGGGTACGGAACCCTAAAAATCGCTTAAAAGAACACTATCTTTCTATACCTTAATACCATATTTAACCTTAATACCTATTTATGTTTTTTTAGGGTACCGTACCCGAAGGGTGACAAACGGGACCCTATTACTGAGACTTCGCTGTCCGTCTGTCCGTCCGTCCGTCCGTCCTGTCTGTCACCGGGTCCGTCTGCACGAACCGTAATAGCTAGAAAGCTGAAATTTTCACAGAATGTGTATATCTGTTGCCGCACCAACCACAAATACTGAAATACGAGAGATATTGCAAATTAAAGGGGGCCCCGATACAAGACACGTGTTTAGATACACTTACGCATTTCAAAATGGAGATCTTGACTGAAACTGTTTATTTATTGTCATAGCAACCATGTCATAGACACTATACTACACATTTATATATGATAGCATATTTCGCGTCAACCCACATGGTTGTGGTTAGCCGGTGCGGTATGACGTAGACTCTCAATCCGGAGGTCGTCGGTTCAAATCTCGTGAAGGCATAAACTTTTTAAATTTTCTTTTTGTTTATTTTTTTATTGTTTTTGAGTGCTTTTGATTTGTTGTACGATGGTACGGTACCCTTCGTGTGCGATACCGACCCGCACTTAACCGATTATTTATATTCTTTTTAATATTATGTATGGTTTTTATGTATGTATGTACTTATTAGTAAGTAGTCTATTAATTTAATATTTATCGTTGTGCACATATGTAGGTCTATCTTTTGTTAATTAATCCTGTCCATCCTAGGTTTGCTGGAAGAGATCTCTTATTAGAGATAAGCTCTCCTTTGTACTTTTCTTTTTTTCATAATTAAGTGTCTGTATTCTGCAATAAAGTATAAGTATAGCTTGGCTCCACTCTGACTTCCAGCACTCGGGGGGGTCGAACTGGAGTGAGTTTTTTGCTGAAGCGTAAGGTGGGTTTCGAGACTTGAGCCGGTGCGGGGGTGGTCTACAGAAGTAGTCGTGTGCAGGCAGACTGGGCCGGGCTCGTATCTCATCAGTTCATTACAGATGCAATTCCCAAGAGAAAGTTTAAATGTATGTTGAAGCAATATCATATTAAAAACCTTTAGATATCATTAAAAATGGAACGGGGGATGGGCTTACTATTAAAAAAGTACGTACTGTTATAGTTAAGAGCCAAACCAACCTGCCGACAAACTGCCTAGCAGTTGAGGCAGACTTAAATTACGTAATTAAGTGCTTTTTTTCATGAATAAACGTTATAAATAAATAAATAATCGGCTTTTATGTTCAGTGCCTGTCTTCTGCGGAGGTGTGGAGGGGCGATGTGACTCAGGACGGGCAGCCAATGAGTAGCCAATTACCCTAACCCCCGGTTTCATGGACGTTGATTGATAACAGGTTGGTTAAATCCAGGGAGCACTTATCCAGTGGAGAGCGCATAGATACATTTTCCTTTGAAACACAACTCACCAATTTACGGGCGGCGGGGGACGAGGTAAGAGAGCTGTGATTGGTCAGCCGCTGCGAAACTGTCTGGCGGCCCGTCAGCGTTGGCGAGCCGCATTCCCCCGCAGGCGCAGTCAATTGGATATAGTCTCTGGTTAAATCAGTTTCGGCCAATCACGTCCCGCTATTTTGAATAATAGCGCGACTTGATTGGCCAAGACCTAGGAGGCTGATTTAGCGGTTTAACGTTTGTCCGTTCATCAAGTTGTTGTATTTATTTCCTAACTCGCAGATGTGTGTTCATTTCATATAAATATGTAAATGTATCCCATTAATGTCCCCACCGAGGGCATAGGTCTTTACACGGACACGAGTAAAGATTGTGCCATACTCCACCACGCCGGCTCAGTGCGGGTTGGTAGACTGGTTTTACGACGGGATCAAAACCTGCATCTCCTGCGTTATAAGCAAGCGTGAATCCCACTATAGACCACGGTATTATAAATATGTTAAAAAAAAACGAAACGTTCCACTCGTTCCTTGCGGTTAGGAGTTCGTTCACCATAACCGACCTAGCACCAAAATTTCAAAGACATGCCGGTCTATCGCGAAGGTCTCAATTGTAAAGTTTAATAGGTACCTCAATTGTTTTGACCATCTGACCATCCCCACTATTTCTAGCGAAACTGCAAACAATTTCAATTACAAACTGGAAAATCTCATCGTCCCCGCAAGAATCCTTTCTGCAAATCTGGCTCGTGTAAATGGCTACCCACTTCATTGCTTCTGCTGTGTAACTCAGACAAACGGACGTGAGAACAAGATCTAACTGACGTTATCTGATTACGCCACTTGTCCGACAATGCGCCGGGAAAGATCAAGTATTTTATGCTCAAGAATTGTTCCCGTTACTGTTTCCTCTGTGACGTATAACACGGACGGAAGTATCTGTGGACCTCACTTATTATTGGGTTTACTGAAATGAAGTTTACTGGAATGAATGAAAAATGTACGGGAAGTGATCGTATCAAATAGGTTGTATGTTGTTGAAATGGGAATATATCATTAGAAGTGGTCAAAATGAAAGTAAAAGATTGGCTCAGGCGCTGTTGGCGACCACACTTTCACAGAAATACCAAACATATAAAAGTTTTTCCATTAAATATGTACAGTTACTGCGTGTTAGTTGTAATAACTTCAACTCCCAGAAGTAGCAGTTAATCATAAACTCGAATACGAAATGAGGTAAAGCGTTTTTCAGATTAAATAAATAATTTATGAAAGTAGAAGAGAAATAAGTAGGTTTTAACTTGATGAAATGACGGAGTAAATTTCCTGTTAATCACGTAAGGTTTAATTATTTTTGAAATTTTAACCAATAATTAAATCAATCTTGCTAAAAAAAAATGGTCTCTAATTCGATACATTTATATTGAGAAATTTCATAATTTCTATACTTATCTTTTTTATGCTGCCATTTTTTACCACTGCTGGGCAAAGGCCAAAACGAGTCATTTTCGTCCACACGCCTCCGGCCACCCCGGCATAAACTTGTCCAGATTTCGTAATTTATTTATTGTAATAACACAAGAAATGACATACAGAAAACTCGTCCCGCCATTTCCGTTTACCCCTGCCTCTACGCCGGTGTCCGTCCTGTGGCGCCGCCGCCCAGGCAATGGCGATCTTCGCCCAACTGTCTGGGTGTCTACCGAATCAATAAAGGCAAATTCATTCATATCTAGGAAATAACTTTAATCTAACAGTAATCGTAAATCAAAACCGAAAAATCCTAACAACCTAATCAAATATTTCTAATAATCTAATGCACAAAACAGCGCCACTCCCCGCTTTATCCAATGTGGTTGCGGCTTATGCGTTGTCAGTTCTATGGTCATGACGTAGTTGGTGGAATGGCCGGTGGTAGAGAGGGTGCCAGCCCGGCGCAGGGTCTTGTACGTCGGGCACTCGTATAGCCCTTGCTGCAGCTTGTGGCCTTGCTCTGGCTTCATGTAGAGGATTGCCATGTCTGCAAGAAAGGAAACGGTTTGGTTGGATCGATTATGCAGAAATGGATGGCTGGTGGTGTTGTGCCTAAGTGAGTGTTTTATGCATCCGCTACCGGCCCGTTTAAAACCATTAGATTGTAATCTCGCAGTTTTTACAATATTGCTACACCAATACGTCTCCGCCGCCGGCTAAGACGAACTGAGTTAGCATTGCGTAAATGCTGCTCCAATACGTAATCCAGTGAATAGAGGGGGGTTTGCTTAAAAACAGTCCGGTAGTTCTGAATTTTTGATATGTTGTGTAGGAGGGTTAGCGAGTATTTAAAATGTAAAAAGCACAATTTCATATTGAAAATATCGATAATTTCTTCAGGTTTTGCTCAACATGTTAGTGAAAGAAGGGTCTGACTGCTATTGTTACTTTGCATGCTTTAAAGAAGACTAAATTAGCTACAATTTGGAACCATGGCGGGCTCTATACAGCTATTAGTTCCTACACAGTAGTTAGTTCGTCAAAAGTAGGCGGCCGGATATTCGGCCACGGGGTTGGCCGGTTATCCGGTATCCGGCATCCAGCAAAACAGCTATCCTTTTCATCTCTACTAACCATCCTAGACAACAAATCAAAAATTCAGAACTACCGGACCGTTTGTAAGCAACCCTGTCTTGTAGTCTCTATTTACGAGTATGTCGATGGGAAAGCTAACACACATCAAAAAAATACCCTAAATAATTTTCTTTCAATAACACATACAAACTTATGAATGTACCTGGTTACGTACATGCAGTATGAAAGTAGCCGCACTTTGTAACAACTTTGTAAACTACATTTTGCGTTCTAAAATACAACCTATTGACTTTTACTAAAATTATTAGTCTGTTTCACTCTCATGGTCTTTACAAATCCAACGACACCTCATTTGTTAATATCCATCGAGCCGCTTGGGTTGTAGCAATTTTTTACCTTTTAAAACCCTATATCTCCGCCATTTTGAATAAAAACCAAAAACTGGCTCGACAAAAAAAAACTATTTGATTGTTCAACCTAGTCACAACATTTCACGCGAATAGATTGAGAAATGCGCCCTGTAGAGGAACAAACAAACAAACATACGAAAGCATTTTTGGCCAATCCTGAAACGAAGACGCTTTGCTCGCTTCGCTCGCTCGGTAAACTAGCTTAACGTCTCAGAGGGCAATGTACACATCCTATTCGTCACCGTTGACCCGGTAGTCACCTGTGTACAGTTCCTTCGGCTTACTCTCCTCCAGTACCATCTCTCCCATGTTCCACCGAGCTCCCTCAAGGAACAGGCCGTTCACGCAACAGCCGTCCTCAGGTTTCTTGGCTGGCGACGTAGCCAAGGCCTGCGTAGCAACAAATTAATGGTTCAAAGTTCATTTGTGTGTTTCCTTTCATTTTTATCTGCACTTTTAGTCGATGGAATTCGTAACAAGCTAGTACTAGTGCCTTACATCAAATGACGTAGTTCTGATTTTTTATGAGTGACGACGGTGATCTTGAACATGCAGTAAGAACTCCTCTACCAGGTGACATGGCAAGAGTGGCCTTGTGGGACCTGGATATAGCTTGTATCCATAGTCCTAAGTAGCAAATAAGTAGTAGTAGTAGTGGTATTCAAGGCCCTGAACGGGCATGGCCCAAAATCTTTTGGACCTGGAAGATGTTCTGGAACATGCAGTTGTAGTAGTAGTAGTATTGCGTCGCAAAAGTTACTATGCGGAATTGGCCTGGTAAATACAAGAGATGGAACACATACTGATTCTACTGAAAATCCATCTCGTTTTTTTTGGGAGTTTAATTTGGACCCCCACAAAAGTGAAATTACTGGACCAATTTTAACAATTTTGTATGTTATGTACGCGAAATTTTGTCTTCTTTGATTTATTATACTTTTTTTAACAGGTGTTAGGTTTTCGAATAAAAAGTGAAAAACGGAAAAAGACCTTAGTTTTCATGAATTTCCAAGTTTTTGACGTGATCCGGAGGATTTTCGAGTTGAAAAATTAGATTTGTCATTACCCATTTCATCACTATCAACTCATAAAAAAATCAGAACTACCTCATTTGATGTAAGGTAAAAGTACTAATTCCATGGGCATATTTTCTGGGAACTAAATGAGTTTACAATCAGTTTACGGAAAAGGGGTAGGGTAGAGATTAAGTAGGTAACTCCCCTGGCTACGATCTTGGCTTATTTTCGCCTCAACATAATATCTACTCATTTTTATACTAACAAGAATCAAGGGTTTCATTGTGTATTCATAGATAGATGACTGCTCAAACTAGAGATAATTTCAGAACTGTGTATTGAACTGGACTTTCCAGAATCAGCTTACTCTTTATCCTACCACTATTTCACATCGTGTTCAGTTCTATGTACAAACCTCAAAACAATAAGAAACGGTGTCAATAGCAATGACATGCTTCCTCGCATAGTTCTGCAGAGCGCCAGTAAGGAAGGCTTGTGGGAAGTAGAAGCCAGATATCCAAAACACCTTCGGGATCCCCGAGTCTGCCCACGTCTGCATGAAGGATACGCGCTGACAGAGGTCCTTCACCCACGCGGCTGTCGGGAAAGTCATCCAAACTGATATGATAACCTAACATTGTGTCACGACATTTCCCATACAGGCTGGCAGAAGCACAGTTGGCTTGTGTCCAGGGTAATGCAATAAATCTCGGAACAAGTCTGAAGTTGAAGCATTATGTACAAAATGGCTTGACAGTCTCAGAATTGCATATTTCCAGCAATTGTATTTTATGAAGGCAATTTTGTGAAAAAAAGACAGCATTTGATACCACACGCCACGTGACGTCACGAAATTTTCATAGAACTCAGGAACAAAAGTACCGTTTTGACAGTTCTTAAAAAGTATCTATTTTGACTAGAGGGACGCAAGCCTATAGTGCCACTTTTAGCCAGTTATTCGACTCTTTATTGCGTGCAAGGAAATAAATTTTTATTTCCCCAAATTTTAATGTCAAATACTTGTCTTTTGCGGCCAGGATAGCATTCTTAAGCTGCGTACGAGCCATCGCGTACATTGGTACGCGTAGTCGGTTACGCGTGTCCTGGAACGCCATGTCCGTACGTGCTGCTACTCGTACACAATCGTGGAGAACGCGTGCCGCGCGTACTGGCTCGCGCGC
This sequence comes from Argyresthia albistria, assembly GCA_963457715.1. Classification (NCBI taxonomy): domain Eukaryota; kingdom Metazoa; phylum Arthropoda; class Insecta; order Lepidoptera; family Argyresthiidae; genus Argyresthia; species Argyresthia albistria. The sequence goes on from OY735259.1 coordinate 4,406,107, forward strand.
GAGCCGCCAGCAGTCGGTCTTTGGTGCGTCAAAGAGGACTCGCTCGTTCTGTATCGACAAGCTGTATCCGTATCCAATTTACGTGTAAATAAAAGCGTAACCGACTACGCGTACCAATGTGTCGCTGTCCGTACGCAGCCTACGGAGTTCATTAGAGCTATTCAATGACATATAAGACAGATCTTTATGAAAACCTTTTCTCATATGCGTATTTTTATAAAGCCTGTAGTTGGATGAAAGTTGTTTGTGGTCGTGACATGTTTATTGATATATGGAGGACTCACACAGTGGCTTCAATGACGGATAGGCCTTAGAGCTCCACAGGACAGGTACAGTATTAAGGGCCAGACTCCCGGCCATGCTCTCTAGGGATTCGGACATCACCACCAAACCCTTCAGGGCTTTTAGCAGATCCCTGTAAAATAACTGTGATTGTAAAGTTACATTCCATCGGTATGGATGGCTCGTGAGAGATGATAGCATCCGTATGCTGCACCAGTATCCGCCACCCGATATGCCCTATCCCTAGACTAAACCTTACTCAAGAGATTGTTGTAAAATAGTAGTTTATGAAACTGTTGCATAATGAGGGGTATTAAAATACGAGTGGGTGTTTAAAAACCGAGCCGTACCTACGCGTAGGCGAGGTTTTTAATAGTATCCCGTGCAGTTTCATACACTATTTATCTATTCTCATACATAATACAAAGTACGTCTCTCCCACAAAAATCAAAGATAAAACACAACAATATTTCCACATAAATCAGTGCTTAGACAAAACAAAACGTTGTCATGTCACGTCACGTTTCACTTTGACGTTTTGTTGCCGCCAAAACCCAGCATATCACAGCGCATGCGCGGAGCATGGGCCACAGTATTAAACTTAAGATCAATGAACCTCTTTGTTTAAATCTTCCAAGTACTTATCAAACACTGACCGCCGCACTCAGAGATTTAATCAACCATTAAGTCAGTTCCAAATTTAAATTTACATACAAAATCCTTTACTTAGTAATCCTTAATGACTCATTAAATGACTCTGGGTATACGACGGTAAGTGGCTGTTTGGTTATCAACTATAGTTAAAAAAAAACAACGATACAGACTATCAAACACCTTGGCTGTACGGTTTCAAGACCCTTGCCTTTCGCAAAAAAGTAGAACTGTATCGTTATGAAAAAAAAGTTTAAAAATAACATTAGTTTTGTTCGATAAGTAGTGTTTTTATTTTTTTATTTGCATACCTTCATTAGGAATTCGATTTCAAGTTTGTAATTCGAACTGTATGACATGAGAGTAGATAAAACAAATTATTATAGCGTCATGCCTTTCCCACACGGGGTGGCAGAAGCACAAAAGTGTCCACTTTTAGCCAGTTATACAATACCCCATTTTGCGTGACAGGGGGCTTCCCATCACCGCAGATATAGGGTATATAAAAGATTGTAAAAAAATGCTTTCTTGGAAGACGCCTTGAAATATTATACACTGTCAAGGAGCTGTTAAGCAAACGACTAAGCAATGGGGTGTGAACATAAAGAAACATATCAAGCTCTTTCCCTTATGGAGTGGCAGAGGCAAAGTCGCGACACATCCAGTGAAAGCTTATAAAAAAAAGATTATGTCTAGGTACCTACCTACTTCCCTGAAACTGTATAGGGATTTTGATTAGGGCTAAATCCGTAAAAAAATACGAATCATACTTATATCTTAGATTTAACTTGATAAATGTATGTACTCAATTTATTCATCAATGTTACATAAAAAAAACCGGTCAAGTGTGGGTCGGACTCACATACGTAGGGTTCCGTATCAGCGTATAAAAAACCAGTCTTCCTCATGCTCTAACTAGTATTTCGCCAAACCGATTTGGCTACGAGGAATTCAATTTCCTTGGGGCCAAACTCATTTAAAAATAATCAAAGTATATGTACACATACATTTATATACGGGCACATACATTGCTTCTGGCCCCCACACTAGGATACCCTGTGTCGTGGGAACCAGAAACACCGACATCACAAACATGTAAACATCTAAGACCTGGGGTTTTTTTTATAGATCAATCTTAAGACCTGGCGCCTTCGACACTTTGACACACTATTTGACAAGTTGCGCTTGTAGTCCAAGAAAAGGAACACAAAACAGGGCAATTAGCGGAAGTATTTAGGGAGTTAGAAAAAGCTTCAGGATTGTGTAGGGGCAGGTCTCCTGAAAAGGGTAAATAAACCCCTAACGGCACAGGTAAATAAGAGGAATATATTTGACTCTTTTCAAGAGACCTGCTTCTACACAATCCTGTAGCTTTTTGTACTCCCTAATTACCTCCGATGATTTTCCAATTTTTCCTGGACTATTGTGTGTGAATAAAGTGATCTTTTTATGGTCGTGTGACGTTTCACTCGGAGATGTTATTGTGATTATTACCACATTTCGATTTTTAAACATACTGTATAGTGAAATTTCATTAGTGTATTTTGAACGCGCCAAGATACGAGTATTATAACTACATATTAACAGACCAATACACTCGCCAGCAGCGCAGACGATTTTTTTGATTGCCTAACTATAGTTATGTTCATAACTTTACCATTTAAGGTTCATGAGATACAGGCCGCTGACGGACAGACGGACAAGGGAGGATTAATAAGGGTCCTGTTTGGCACCCTTCGGGTACGGAACCCTGACGTGTTTGGAGAAAATGAAAATGTGCGAGAAGGTGAGTCAAAGATTATAAACAATGATAGAACGACGACCAGGGACAGGTTTTATATTGTAATCAAATCGATTTAGTAATAAATGTTTTCTATTTGGTGGTTGTAGAATCTAAAATCGTCGATCGAAGGTAACCCATCAGTAACTACACGCAAATTGCATGACTCGTTCTATTTGTTTTTGGATTAATGGCACTAACGTTGTCGTGCCGTAATGAATTTATGAATTCCGTATCCCCGGTATATTTGACATTCTCTCTATATGATGTAACTGTACTGCGTTGTTATATTGAGATTTTGTTAAGCTAAGATAAGTCTGAAGTAAAGGTAGACTCACACACATATATCAGGGATCCCACCGACTGGCACAGGTCCGGCACAGGACAGTCCGGTCGACGACACTGACAAGTGTGACTACTCTCATAGAGAATGTATGAAAGAATATTTTTCACTGACACGGACCTGTGCCGGACCTGTGCCGGATTGGTGGGATCCCTGCATGATATGTGTGAATCGACCTTATAAAAGCCGTTGACGATCCGGGCATTATTTTGTATTTTGTACTGTGTTCGGGATGATTTATTTTACAACGGGGCGGGTCCGGGTGCGTCCGCAAGAGCTCCGTGGTCTACTGGGTTTCACCTTGCTTCCCACGCAGGTTCGAATGCCGGTGCTGACCACCATGGTACATACCAATGAGATAATTATATCGGACGTTCCGTGTTGCGGATGGCACGTTAAGTAGTAGGTCCCGGCTACTATCATAACTTGGTAGTATGTAGTAGTCGTACCCGCACTGAGCCAGCGTGGTGTAGTATGACTCAATCTTACTCGGATCCGGGTAAAGGCCTGTGCCGTGTACTCGAGACGAGAAATGGGTGGAGGGATGGATATTCACACGGCTTTAACCTTCCACGCAACTGCTGGACCAAGCTGTACCGACTCTGGACTGGCCAGGGCCGCTGCGCCGAACTAGTATTAGTGGCGGTACAGAGACAAGTCATTCTGCTCCTGCGGAGCTATTCAGAGCATGGCACACCTCACGGATGACTGTCCTCTATGGTCGATCGAGAGAGGACGTCAAAAGAGGTTGCTTGGTATGATTGTGAAAAAGGCGACAGCGATCAAACGCAAATTAATAATTAGACTCGTAATCAACCGCATCAACATAACGTTACGTGCCGTTTCCCTGCGGGGTGGCTGAGGCACTGTATTGCCTTCTTTAGCCAGTTTCTTTTATTTATTTATTTTATTTATACTTTATTGCACACAAATCAATATCTTATGACAATTACAAATGGAAATGACATGTACAAAGGCGAGCTTATCTCTATCGAGAGATTTCTTCCAGCAAAGTTATTCAATCCGACACTCCAGTTATTCAATTTATCAATCTTTCGTTATAGGAGGCTAGCCAATAGCCGCAGCTATGGAGTACCTAATTAAGGTAAGAACTTTAAATTATATTTACTAATAGCCTCGTGATTAAGTTTAAGTACCTAAGTATTTGTCAGCACAAGTTCGTTTTATTTCCGACGAAAATCTAATCTCGCGTGTATCTTTATTCTTCCTGGCTTAGATAAATTTAACTTAGCGCGTAGGTATTTTCGTTCACAGTTTAACATGCAAATTAATATGCAAATAAGTTTATCACGAGAGAAACGTGGGCGTCTTTGTTCGCATCAACAATCATAAGACACCAAGTATAATGCCTTTATAAAGAGGAGTGTCTGTTCAAAAGGACCTATTTCACTTTGGCAAGATTATTTTTTTATATTTTTTCCGAAACTGTAACTTAAATCTCATCCATTTCTGTTATGTATAATTCTGTGCGAAAATCACGTATTTCCTATAAAAAAAAAATTGTCGTTCTGAACAAAAGGGCTTATTTCTCTTTTTAGAACATCTTTCGATCAAATTAACCTCTTATTTAGTTTTTTTCGTTTCCTGTGAAATTTGTAAAAATGGAAATAGGACCTCTTGAACAGACACTCCTCAATTATGGTTTGAAGTACGCTGAAAGCTAAGCTACTTCGAATATTATTGACCCCTCTTACAGAAAGCGGGGTCAAGTCTTCGAATCTTAGCCCTAACAGGGAGTAGAGTAAAGAGGTTTAACCTGTTTCGTCCCGTTCAAAAGTGCACAAATATAGATAATAGGGTGGGTGTTTGATTTCTATAAATGTTTGTTACCTCAAAGAGCTGCCGATGACCCCGAGAAGCCTGTTGTATCTGATGGCCTCCTGTATCAGCACAGTATTCAGAGACTCCTTGTACGAAACCGGATACCTGAAGGGAGCACATCGCATAAAATAAAATTACGTAGGTAGATAACGCCAGGTGACGCCACCTGTACGTAGAGTGCGCAGCCGAACACTTAAAAAATGTACTCTCAAAGTAATTCTGTCACTGTTTGTAGAAAAATGACGTATAACACAATAGCAACACTTTATTTGAGCAGTCTGTGTATTAGGCCATTAGTTACCCGATCCCCCGGTCCCGAGACACCGATCAAAAGTTAAGACGATGATCGACGACGATCGACGACGATCAAAAGTTAATTCAAAATAGCGGCACGTGATTGGCTAAAATTCTGTTAGCTAATCGTAACCCCTGATCAGCGTTTCGGAAACTGGGGGAATAAAACTCACGTCTTCATAATGAACTTCAAATTCAAAGCCGCCGGCATAACTTCTAGGATATCTTTAGCTGCGCTCTCTGTCATCTCCTCGGCCGACAGCCCGCCCTCGCCACTTGCTTCCTTCGGCTGGAGTTCGCGTAGTATCACTGTGAAATACATCATTATCAACGTAGTCTTAGGCTAGTAATAGCCGCTCTCAGCTCTGAGCGTTGTCTCAGCTGTGACAGTCCAAAACGTGGACTTACTTATCTCCTATTCTCTTCGTCATATCAGATGTAAGTTATCAAACAGCAAAAAATATATATTCTGTAACTGTTAACGTACGTAAAGTTTGGTTACGAAAGTGGACGAAGTAGTCGGAGGTATGTACTCACTAATATTGTTGTTGGTCTCAGACATGGCGTATGAGATATTGGCATTGCCGTGCAGCCCGAACAAGGCCGGGTCATCATTCAGCGGCAAAGTCCGGATGTATTTTGTGTAATCATCGATATTCGCCGAGGACAGTTGCTGAAAACAATTCCTGTGGTCTTTTAAAGGTACTTTTAGTCAGGTGACATAATGATTATATTCCATACGTGGCACGTCCACGGCCACATTCACTGAGAAGCATGTATCACTTCATACAAAAGTATACTACAGATGTAGATGTTTGGCCACTTATACCCTGAATCATCCTGCTCACTCCAAAAATAGGTACTGCCACAGATACTATAATATTATACTAATACAAATAGAACACCTAGAACAAAATATGACACCGGCGTAAACTGAGATGCTACGGAGGCTTCTTTAGTTCGAGGCCATTATATCCTGGTGCAGCACCATCTAAAAACTGCAAATACCACGAGATGGCTCTAAGATATTATTAGGATTTATTCTAAGATTATCGCCACCTAGAAGTATGTTAACTGAAACCATGGCGTTTAAAGTACAAATGTTACTCCTCACGCCATCTTTTTTTTACGAAGGGTTACTAATTCTTGTATAGGATGAGCACCCTGTGGTACTACCATGGTTGGCAACATCATAAAATAATAATTTGTATGATCTAGCCACGATAGACTTGTTATACCTGCTTGTATTGGCCGTTCTCATCGAAGGTGTATCGATCGCTCAGCACTGAAAGCGTGTAGTAGTCGACCAACAGACACATTAGACAGCGGCGGTCCCAGTCATCGGTCACACGGCCACCGTAGTTGATGTGTCCGGTCACATATGTCAGCATCTGTAATGCAACATCGTCCTCTCAGTAGGAGCGGAGAAGTGGATAGGGCAGTTGACGGGCGCAGCGTTTAGTGTTTTTGGACTCAGTAGAAGTAAACATTAAAGTAATAGGAAGGGAGTGCGATACAGCAGAAGAAAATACACAAAAGTGGGATACAGAAGTTTGTAGGAAGTAGGATATCGTAGGAAGTACAACACCGTAGCAAGTAGTAAACTATAAAAGAATGTATAAGGTTTACAGAAGGAAGCAAGATGGTAGGACATACCTTAACCGGGCAGACCACCTCGATGGTCCGACATTAAGTACAATCGAGTCGACAGGATCTCAATCGATGCGGTGTGCACAGGACCGTACGGATTGGCGCTATAGGAAAAGAGGCCTATGCCCACAACCACAACGCCGTCAATCTATGATTAATATAATGATAACATACCCTGAGCGGCACTTCGACGTACTCGTTGAGGAACATGTGCAGCTGCGACATGCTGATCTTGAGGTCGCCGTCGGTGAAGTCGTACGCGATGTTGAACCCGAGTGGGCCGAACTTGCGCCGCTCCAGCACCACGCCGTGGAAGAGGCACAGCGAGAATAGCAGCCACTGAGGGGAAACGTCATTTGAAATCCCAACTTTTTGATGCTTGTATTTGCAATATAGTGGGACTTCTGCCCGGATGGTTGGTGTACTTTGTGAAAAAATCCTGATTTTTTTACCACAGTTAGTTCGTGTGCCAAGGTTCATATTTCTAAATTGAAGAAAGTCGGATTCGAGCTGAGAGGCCCGGGAGGGTCAATTTGAAAACGCACCCCGTGTCACACGAAAAACCTACCTGATTTTTTAGTATCGTTATCGTATAAAACAAGGACGAGGAATTCATTTTTATGCATAAAATACTATCATTCCTATAGCATAAGTTCCACTGTGCCGACGGACGACGTGACGCGATATGCGAATTCAATTTCAAGACACTTTCTTTGTCAATAATTTTGATCGCGCATTCGTACGAGCTTTGATCGCGCGAATAGATGTTTGATCTATTTTGACCGCGGGACCGCATCGCGCGAATTCCTATTAGGACACTCATCAGACATTCATGTTGATTGCGGTTTCACGCGATGGTCGCGTCGTCGCTAGCTCTCGCGATGATCGCGTGGTCGCGTAGTACTAGGACATCGCCTCACGGGCCTATCTGGGGCCCTATGCTGCACTGGTAAACCCATTGCAACTGGATCTCGACCGCTTCTTAAACGCTCGAAGTGGCGTCATTTGGTATTCCTCACATCGCAAATGGATTGCCAGTATTCGCAATGCGTTTTTGAGGCATTCTCTCGGCGTTGCACATTGCTAATGGAACGCTTATTTTTAGTAGCATTGCCCCCCAGTTCGAATCGGATTTTCCTCAATTTTGAAAGAACCTCACGTACTAACTGTAGTAAAAATCAAGCATTCTTTCACATATTGCACAAAAAAGTCTCGTTTTGTTTTAGATTGATCTCCACTAATATACGACAGAATCACTGAACAGATAAGATACGCTTAGCCAGGATTTTACCAACGAAAGAGTAACTTTTACTCGAGAGTATCTTCTACTTTTTCATAGACACCAGTGACACCTAGATCAGATCAACTCATTTTGAACTGTCATTTGTCATACAAGTTATCCCCGGGATAGTTATTCTCGGTATAACTTTTTGTTGGTAAAATCCAGCCTTAAACATATATGTTCTTCTTATGTTAAAGGCTTTCCTTGGTGGGTAATAGGTAACGTTGCTTTGTGTAAAGAATATTGTAAATGTAAATGTAGCCCAATAATGTCCCCACCGAGGGGCACAGGCTTTTACCCGGATACGAGTAAGTTTGAGCCATACTCCACCACGCTGGCACAGTGCGGGTTGGTGGAGGGGTTTTACGACTACTACATATTACCAAGAAGATATAGATAGTAGCCGGGACCTCCAAAATACGGAGCGTCCGAGAATGTACTTTAGACAAATTAATTATCTCATTGGTACATGGTCAGCCCGGGATCGAACCTGCATCTCCTGTGAGTGAAGCAAGCGTGAAACCCACTAGACCACGGAGCTCAGTAAAGAACATTACAATAACAAAAATCGGGGTAAACTGAATTGAAATACTCGTTAAGGGTCAGAATTGTGATAGCAAACATTAAATTTCACTTACGGCCGAAATTAATAACCTATTTTCTATCCATAATCTGCAGATTTGAGATTGCTAGTGTCAATTTTGGCATAAATCCCACACCGCAACTGTCAAATGTCACGCGTAATCTGCAGATCACGGATAGAGATAGGTTATTGGGATCGGCCGTTAGACTGGCTTTCCTATATGTAGCTTTTAGTATGTCACAAGAAATTCCATGGAAGAAAAATAACGATTGTACATATTATAAAATATCACATTCAATCTCTAGTGACATTTGATTTCTGCTCAGAATCACATAGTTGCTATCTTGCTACTCTCGAGAGTGCTAAAGTTGATGTAGAACATTTGTATATTCAATGATGTTCATGTCGTAAACGCCGAGCGAGAGCAGACATTAGGTGAGACCACCTCTTTGCCAAATTCGAAATCTTTCAGCACTTTCAAAATCGTAAAATAGCAAAGTAACCTTGAAATTGGGCACTTTCGCATCCGACGAATTGAAATATTCGACAAAATCAGGTACTTGGTTTATGTAGGCCTTTAACAGATTCGCTTTTATGCCTCGCGGAGGCTCCACTGTCATTTTATAACCTGTAAATAGAAGCGAAGTCAATGATCTGTATTATAGTACGGGAAATGGTGTCGTAACCTGCCAAATTTTGGTATCGGATGAACCACTAGAACACGGAGCTCTTTGTACCTCCAGGTTCAATTCAATTCAATTCAATAATTTTTACAGATGTTATGTTGTTAAATACAATGTCCTAGCGTAATTTTACCAATAGTGGCATAGCAATTTCATAATCATAATTATCAAGAGATTAAACTAATTAGGTACATAAAATTCATAAATTGTATACATCATCATTATCTCATGTCATTTCAATTTTAAACTTCTATCAAACACATCAACAATGGTTACTATATAGACAATGATTTTCCATATTCATAAAATTCTGTCAGCGTGTATGGGCACATAAGCATTAAATACTGTTTCAAGGCCTTCAGGAACCGATCACCAGAGAGACGCTTTATATTTAACGGTAATTTGTTGTAGGTTACCATTACCATTACATTAGTATTACAAAAGGGACATTAGTTTCCAAGTTTACCATACTAGTCCTAATTGTGACAAAGTCTAACCATTTTGCAGCAGCGCCACTGGGAAGTTTGGCGATGGCGTCGAAGTAAGCCACAGTCGGAAGTCTTTATGCACCATCTCAGGTTGGATCTGTTCCACATGCAACTCTAGCACAGGCATCCAAGATGGCGACAAGTGGCAGTTCTGTTAGAGGATACTTATATTTAATACTTAACTCGAATGCACAACTGCCCTTCGGGGCTATTTGGAAGGAAAACGCACGTCATCTTAGTTGTTGATATCAAAGTCATAATGACGTCATTTTAGTTGATATCAACTAAAATGACGTCATTATGACGTTTAGATGCCTTAGATGCCTTTTTAGTTCAAGTTCAAGTTCAAAATTTTTTATTGACCATAAAATCATACAGATTACTTAGCTAACGTCAATAGGTATAATATTAATATTTTTGTATACTGCCACCCGTTCGGAAGTTGTTGGCTTAGGGATGGAGAAAAGGGCAAGAAACTCCCCCGTACCTCTTTTAAAATGTCAGAGCTTTAAAAATACAATGTTATGTATTTCTACTTAAGTCTAAGGAAATACACCTAGGATAGACGTACTGACTCAGTCCATCGCCCCTCTTTGGATTTCTGTGCGCTGAGATAGTAAAGACCAACCGTTTTTGACATAGTTTTTGAACATCCTTTCTGGTAGGTCCGTTGCTTCATTAGGTATTTTATTATAAAAAGTAACACACACTCCCATAAAAGAGTGAGCAACCTTACTGAGTCTGAACGCGGGCATAGCAATCTTATTTCTAGTGCTAATACTATGATAATGACCTAAAGTCTTTAGTTTAGTGCATTTCCCTTCCAAATCGCCCCCATTATCTAAATTTGATTAACATTAAAAGTTATGCTGGTTTTCGGGAGTCGATCGCGCAATTATGACATTTAAAATACACTATATGTGAGTAGGTAGATCTTTCTGTCCTTCGAAAACCCGAGTCGTGTATGGAAATCGAATAGCAATAGCATGTCAATTGCTCCCGCGGTCAGTGGTCACTGGTAACGTAATCTTGTAATTGGCTTGTCGGATTGACTGTATGGATATTGTCTGATCTTGGTACTACTGCTACTCGGGTTCCTATTTCGAAACTCAAGGATCTCTAAATGTTGATTGTGGCACTGTTTTCACGAACCTGAAAGAAGACCCAGTTACCGAAGTCACAGCCAACCCTCATCATGTTCTCGGCTAATGGACCTTGTCCCTGACCAAGGGATATGCTCTCAAATCGTTTTCCCATCTTCATTTTATCAGCGAACTTTAGTAGATCTAATGATAAAATATGGTGGATAATAAAATGGTGAATAAATACTTTTCATTTGTATACTAATACTATATTTTACAGGTTAAAGAACATGACAATTTAATTCTGGTGGTATTTTATGTAGGCTCTGCCTTTATCCAAACATGCATCCAGTCAGTGTTCATAATTATCTTACAAAAATGTGTCTCTACTATCTAGATATAGACTCTTCTATTACTCCAGTCGTTAGAGATTTCACTCGAGAAAATTCCGAATTCAACGAAACTTAAGTATGTTGTATATGGCTATTTAGTAGTGCTACACCCAATTTTCCGAACAAATAAAGCTTGTGCAAAATATTGAGGGGGGGGTCAAAGACGTGATCTTACCAGCAGCAGGGTCAGTCCCAACAGACAGGACGAATATGATCGGCGCCATCGGGTCGGATTCGGCGTATAGGGCAGCCAAATCTGCCGGGTGAGGCTCCACGAACCTCGCACCCAGGCCTGTCACCACGTAGTCCTGTTGAAACAAACTTTCTTAGACAATTTTTTTACACCGACTGGGACGTGATGTATTTACTTATTTTGTGATGTTACGCTTATGTTCCGAGTGTAGAGCTTTAGTACGATTACATCGACTATGTCGCTCTACAGAACAAATTACAAAAACTTTTTACAGGAACAGATAGTAAAGTAATAAGTATAAAATTCTTGCAGAAGATGATTGAAAGATTTCGACATAATTATAATGTAACTGGCTAGAAGATATAGGACATCTACTTCATACTCCCTGAAATTAAAGATGATAATTCCACTTATAGCCCATGGAATTCGTACCAAGCCAGTACTGGTGCCTACATGAAATGAGGTAGTAATGATTTTTTCCACGAAGATGGTGCGGAAGCCTCCGTGTGCGAGTCCGACCCGCACTTAACCAATTTTTTTTTCAAATTTGGTCTTTGGTGAAATTGTAAACATGTTGTCGACTCCGCCATGATCATTTCACGATTAGTAGTTTCACAAAACCGAATTGGTTGCTTTAGGTCACTTTCTGTGCCAATACTAAAGATAGGTTGTGATAGGTCAAAACTTTATAAACCACCCGGAGCCGAGCGAAGCGGAGCAGAGCGAGGCGAACCCCATGTAGTTTCACGAAACCGAATTGGTTGCTTATTACCCTACCAAAGTTGAAATGCGAGGCAACTCGTTAAACGTTTCGTTCACTCACTTGTCTGATGGAACTTTAGCGACTTGGTTAAATGTCGATCTTTTATTAACGGTCTAGGGTGTTAGTTAAGTATCTGATTCGCTTTGCTCTCGGTGTGGCGGAGCCCTAAATCTTATTAAGAGTTAAACGCATCTGGCTAGTTTGCGACAACTCAATTCAGTGTCTATGTGCTAACCAACTCAGTGTATTCGTTGATCGCTCGGAGAAGAACAGAAAAGAGAAAAAGGTAAAACCTAGTATGAAAGAGTCTCGATACCTGCAACCCTGGTATAAGTTTGTCGGGTCGAAGACATTTCAGAATCAGAATTTTTTGGAATTGATCCATTTGTGTATCCAATGGTTTAGGATATGGAAGTCTGAAAGCATAGCAACTTGGTTAATAATATAAGTAGATTATTATTAATATCAATAATCTGCTACTAATCTATCTATCTGTTAATAATCTCATCACCATTTTTTTACCTGTGTGGGGTCCAGGCATCGTAGTATGTCTTAAAGAACTTGGTATAATTGGGAAAGTCTTCGACAAACCGTCGCATGGTTGGAACACTGGCCAACTGCTGCATATCCATCCACATACGAGTCGATATCCATTTTGGTTCAGGATTCTCACGCTCCTAAGATTTTATATTGATAAAATTAACGCCAACGACTTGAGCTTTGGCTACCATAATTAATCGGCTAAAAAGATCGCTAACAAGATCTTGCCTCTCGGGGTAAACTTCACTAATACCGATTTTCATATAATTCTATCTCGGGTTATCTGTGAAACCTCTGAGTTGTATTATGGCTCAAATTTAATAGGAAATTGAAACAATAGGATATGAAAACCAATACTAACATGTTCAATTTTCGCCCCATTCAAAAGGAAGTGGAACTCGGTATACCGAATGCCTCCTTTGTCCAGCAGAATCCGGGCGCACAACAAGAAAGCGAACAACAATTTGTGCCTCTCAAACAGACTTCTGCATACGTTCTGGTATAAGAGGAACGTGAAGTGCTCTATTATAACATGCACCCGTTCCATGATGTCCTCTGAAAAAATTATAATCGCTCTATAAAATCGAGACTCGTCTTCGAATTGTGCATCTGTTTTCGAACAACATAATCTTCTTTCCTTTTTGTTAATGAAAAGCTATTTTCAAGGATATTTGGAGTACTATCAAGGTAATCCCAGGCTTCTGAAAGAGGGATCAAATGTATCAGGCGATTAATATGTAGAAGATTACTTAAAAAAAGCGGCACGTGATTGCATTAAGTTTGACTTGAGATCAAAGTCTGTTACAGAAGTATAGTCTGCGAAAAACTTTATTGCTTTCACATCGTCAGTCTTAATAATTCTTTAATCTCCCGTAGAGGACATAATTGGGTCCTCAACTCCTCACAAGAATCAAACCACATCTTAGCTTAATTTAAAATATCACCTTACCATTCGGCTCTGTTTCTGCCATGCTCCTGATAAAGAGTTTAACGAACCACTCGAGAGAGTACTGATACATGGGATCCACATGGGCCATGCCAGAGAGACAGAAGAACAGGATTTGTCCTCGATTGGCAACTGGCACGTATTCCTCTCGAGCCTCTTCTATTTCTGCTGTTGTTTTTTCCATGTCTGCTACTTTGGCCTGGGTGTTGAAAATTAGTAGAGTTTAGGAGGCGATAGTCCTACGTTAGATAGAAGGCCCTCGTTTTTGGACAAAGTTGGAAAAGTTAGGAAACTTATATAGCATATGATAAATACCCCCTTGCAACAACAGTGTTCTTTAAGTCAATAAATTTAAGAGAAGAACGAAAATAACTGCCTAAAATGGCTAAATACAATCTGCTAACTATAATCTCCGTGCTTTTTATCTTGATCGCCTCCAAAGTCAATATTAAGGGCACATCGTCTACTGGTGATCCTTCACTATTCGACAGCCCATACAGAATGTCGGACTGCATCTCTGCTAACTGTGTACCCATTTGCGCGCTGGATACTATGAGCTGGCCTCTCAGCTCCTCAAGATCCGGCCGCTCTTGGGCTACTACTATGCTTAGGAGTTGCTCAGATAGGCCGCTGTGAAAAGTCAAGATTAGACATTATTTAGGTTCTACCGAACGGTGTACCTATGAGAAAGCATAATTACGCCTCAAAATGCTACATTCCTATTCCTTCAATGACTCGGAAATACCGTGATCATGCTGAGATCTAAGTTAACCTGCATGGTAAGATGGAAGGCCAAGTCTATGTAAGGAGAACGATATAAGGAGCTATAGTTATAGAAGTAGAAAGGCTACTCTCTTGAGCGTCTGCTTTTAAGTTCTGTTTAGCATATTGATGGCATAGATGAAAACAAAAAAAAAACTACATAGCGTCAATACGGTATTGACCTCATTTTCGAAGTAGTTTTAAAATAAATGTTATTACATTTTAAGCGCACTACATTAATATTTCAGGGATATCATCTGTAGTTTCGATAAATAATAATACTGAGTTGAATTTGAAAAAAAACCGCGCCAAAAACGCTGTATTTCTAATGGCGCCGGTCACATGACTCGCGTGACGTCACATGCTAGTGAGTGAACGCCCGCCATCATTATGATTCAGTCAAGCAAGATGTCAGAGACGAGCGTGTGACGTCACCAGAGAGATAAACGTCAGACAGAGCGTTTTCGTCATGTTTTCGTCACATAGTTTATGTACATTTTAATTCCCGGAATCCGCAAAAAAAAAAAACATATTTTACTCTAAGATATAAAGGAATATAGATTTCTACGCTACTATCTGATAGGATTACCACATTTTGTCGAATATTTTTAATGTTGTCCAATACCGTATTGTGCTAACAAACGGAAACCAATTCAAAGAAGTTCAACAGCAACGAAACGATACCTGGGTACAAGTGCAAAGTTGACCAGCTGCACTTTGACCGAGGTTTCGGGCGAATATTTCGGGTTGGGCAGCTTGGTGGTCATGAAGAGACGGAACCCAGGCACGAAGGGGATCAGGGAGTCACCCAGCTTCAGCACCAGCTGCCCGGCTTGACGGAAATACTGCCTCTGTTGGGGAGATAATCTGTGCTATTGTTCACGCTCAATCGATCGTTGTGGGCAGCACTAGTCGCGTGCGTGTCCCAACCCTATTGTTTTTTACTTTTAATAGAGACTGATATTTGATAAAATGGCTAAGATTTTGCACCCTGTCGGCCTTGCTCTAATATTAACAAACTTGTCGGAAACAAGGATTAGTAAACTAAAGAAGTTACCTTCAAAACGGGATCTAATGCAGGATCCAACTCTTCTCCGAGGTTCTCAAGCAAGATCGGCTTGCCGAAGCGGAGAGCTGACTCAAAGTTCCTCAAGAGATCTCTATCGTTTGGCTTACAGACCACCAGACCTTCTATTTTGCCCTGTGGAAATATGTATAAATTATCTATTATTATTAATATTTTATTCATCATCATCGCGTCAGGCTAGCTTGACTACGGTAGGGTATAAGAGCTTATTACATTACGCTGTCGGCAGGGCACGATTTTTATAGACGTCTCACTCATGATGGAACACTAGAAAGAGACAGCGCGTCAGACAGGGCCCTGCCGACAGCGTAGTCTAATAGGCCCACCAAAACAATCGGGCCCAGAGACTATATTATATCCAATTGACTGCGCCTGCGGGGGAATGCGGCTCGCCAAACGTTTGTTGAATTCAACAAACGTTCGCATACGCAACCTATGTCCGAGATGGGCCGCCCAGACAGTTTCGCAGCGGCTGACCAATCACAGCCCTCTTACCTCGTCCCCCGCCGCCCGTAAATTGATGAGTTGTGTTTCAAAGGAAAATGTATCTATGCGCTCTCCACTGGATAAGTGCTCCCTGTTCGGGCCCAAATTTCAAGACATCTTTTAAATATCTGCCTATCAGGCTAGTAAATGACACCATCATTGAAGATTATTAGGGTTCCGTACCCGAAGGGTGCCAAACGGGACCCTATTACTGAGACTTCGCTGTCTGTCTGTCTGTCTGTCTGTCACCAGGCTGTATCTCATGAACCGTGATTGCTAGACAGTTGAAATTTTCACAGATGATGTGTTTCTGTTGTCGCTATAACAAAAAATACTAAAAAAACAAATGAAATTTAATATTAAAGGGGGCTCCCATACAACAAACGTGTTTTTTTTTTTTGTTCATTTTTGCTCGATATTGATAATGGTAGCAGGTAGACGCTCAAAATGTTCACAATATATTAAGTATATCATTTACTTAAAAATAAACAATTAAATTAAAACATTGAAAGCACATGTATAAATGCGAGCTTATCTCTAAAAAGAGATTTCTTCCAGCAAACCGGGCGTGAAAGGAAAATGTATAATGAAAGGGTAGGCAGTGCACTATAACTACTTAATTTAAATAAAATACACAAGAATAAGTTAAATAGGTACCTATAAATATTTTAAAAAAATGCTAAATACATACCGATATACTACATTACACTTTACATAAATACAATAACTTTTAAGAATGTGAGAGTTAGTGCTCTATGTCTATTATATCATATATCTATTGAATAACGCTTACCATAGCTCTTATCCACTTGTTCGCTTGAGTCTGCGGGTCGATGACGAGCGGCCATCGTCTAGAGTTTGACATCAGCACAGCCGATTCAACTGACAGCGGATCACGGGGCAGACCGTACATTTGCCATGTCCTGCATTTAGAGTACATACATAAAACGAATCAAGGAGCATACAATCATGGCCCGAATTCTACTGTACACAAGCATACCACTTGCCTGGCACAAGCTTCAATACGACGCATTTGGTATTCTACTAAAACCGGAATCGCAATTCACAAGCGCCAGCCTGACGCTTGTGAGTTGTCGGACAGTAGAAAACAAAGTAGGCTGGCGTCAGACTGGCGCTTGTGAATTGCGATTCCGGTTTTAGTAGAATTCAAATGCGTCGTACTGAAGCTTGTGCCAGGCTTGTGGTATGCTTGTGTACAGTAGAATTCGGGCCCAGCAGAATATAGAATCTGTGACCTATATCAAGTACGGTCTCCTTGGTGCAGACAGAGGAGAGAGAGAGAGAGAGAGAGAGAGAGAGAGAGAGAGAGAGAGAGAGAGAGAGAGAGAGAGAGAGAGAGTAATCATAATCAATAAGAAAAAATTGGTCAAGTAAGGGTAAGGGTCGGACTAGCACACGAAGGTTTCCGCACCATCGTTGTGTGTGCCTAAAATGGCAATACCTTCACTATTGCAGTCAGTCGTCTCTTGCTATTAAAAATTTCAGGCGTATTGAAATTGACTTAATAACTTCTTTTAATTCTAAACACCGTTTTTTCATGTATGTCAGTATTTTTTGTTGTTGCGGCAATAGAAATACATATTCTGTTAAACATTTCAACTCTCTAGCTATTACGGTTCGTGCTGTAGGACCCGCGGACAGACGGACAACGGAGCCTTAGTAATAGGAACCCGTTTGGCACCCTTCGGGTACGGAACCCTGATAAGCTAATATAATCCTCTTTGCGGGCTATTAAGAATTTTGCTTACCTGATTAGAACTGGATCACCCAAAACTGATATTGGATTCGCCCCAGGGGTGTGCGGCACTTTGACTTTCTGCAAATCAGATGAAAGTTCATTCGGAAGTAGGTAATAATTCCAATCAAATACACAATACAAAATAAAAGTTATAATAATACTATCAGCTTTACCTCAATATGTATAATCCATTCTTCCAGTAGCTCTCGTCGGTATTCGTCCGTGAATGGCGTAATGTAGCCAACGGCACCTGTACAAGACCACAGATACTATAATATTATACTAATACAGATAGACCACATAGAACAAAATATGACACCGGCGTAAACTGAGATGCTACGGAAGCTTCTTCAGTTTGAGGCTTTTATCGCTTGGTGCAACACCAAGGGATGAGCACCCTGTGACAAAACCACAAAAAAAACAGAAATTTTCGATCGGTCTTAATGACAGCGTGGCTAGGTGGTCTAGTGGGTTTCACCTTGCTACTTGCTTCTCACGCAGGAATTGCAGGTTCGAATCCCGGTGCTAACCATGTACCAATGAGATGATTAATTTGTCTGTACATTATCGTAGTAGGTACCGGCTACTATCACTACTTCGTAGTATGTAGTAGTCGTAAAACCCCTCTACCAACCAGCACTGAGCCAGCGTGGTGGAGTATGGCTCAATCTTACTTGGATCCGGGTAAAGGCCTGTGCCCTTCGGTGGTGACATTAATGGGCTACTTTTACCTTTACTTATTGACAGGATGAAAAGTACGTGATGATGAAATCAAGGATCTTGAAAAATAAATCAAGGATCTCTTTAAACAGTTCTTACATGCGCTTATTAAAATATCTCCAATCAAGTTTACAATAGCAACCTCCAAATCAGCAATCGTATGGATCCAGCGAACTCGTTCGCTTGACAATCCGCTGAGCAATCTGTAAAATGCAAGGTTTTTATTTCAAGCACTATAGCGCTATGGAATTAAAAAGATGTTAAGACCCAGCTTTGCCCATGATAATTGAGTTGATTTATGAGTTTGTATATATATTCAGATTGCAATGTTACATGAGCAGTTTAGTTCTCGACTTTATCAATAACCGGTAAGAGTACAAACTGCGTGTACGAGAGTCACCTGTTAGCTCGATCCATCCTTGCCAGGCACGCATTGATGTCTTCCTCCATTCTCAATCTCTCCTCTTCTTTCTCCTGCAGGTAAGCGTTCAGCTTAGCGATGCCTTCCAGCAAGGCTTGCATTTTCGCTTTCGCACTTGCCAACATATCTGTGTTCAAATAAATATTAATAACAAGAACACGTAACCGGCTAGCGTGTATGAAGAGAGCTATGAACAGCGACCGGATTATATGCGACATGAACAGCCTGAAATATTTCGGGGTTTTTATGTTGCATATGCAAGCAAGATAATTGAAACAAAAAGTAAACTTTAGAAAAAACCGACTTCCACAAACCCTATTTGATTAGATTGAGTTTAATACAAACTGTAACCCCTTATCCCCCCACCCTTGGGGAATTAATTTTGTCAAATCCCATCTCAGTGCTACCCCACGCTACTAAGGAACCTCTGTACAAAGTTTCATGGCTCTAGGTCCACCGGTTTAGGCTATGCGTTGCCTGCCCTTCAGCCACGCATTGTATTTGTACCTAGTATTGAGCAGATCTGGTGGCCATATGTGGTCTTCATCAGCAGTTCCGCATCACAATATTATGCTTACCATGTGCATTTGCACGAGTTATTATGAAAAACACAAAAATCACTATAGGTCTGCCTATAATATTTGAAGAGTTCCCTCAATTTCTCGAGGATCCCATCATCAGATCCTGACCTGGTGTCAATGGGACCACCCTTGAGGTATTACCTATACGCCGAAAAAAGATTTGTTCATTGGCGGAGTTATCGCGTAACAAACATAAAAAAAAAAAAACCATACGGGTCGAATTGAGAACCTCCTCCTTTTTTGAAGTCGGTTGAAAAATAGCCGAAATATGCACGAAAATCCATAAAAAAGGCCAAAATATGCAACTTGAAATACAAAAAAATTCGTATTAGTCGTAAGGTATTATTTCTCAACAATAACAATCGTATTTACGAAAATATCAAGAACAAAATATATTTGATACGAACTTTCCAATTATTTACCATTAAAAATGTTACAAATGTTTTGCAGACAAATTCTGTCTACAATCGCTTAATCCATTTATGTAAGCGGAAGTTGACCGTTCTCCGTCCAGTAAGAGACCGAAATCGAGCGAAATATGCATTATTTCAACAATTTTGCTTCAAATATGCAACTACCGCTGAAAAGGGACTAAATATGCAATATGCAATATGCAAATGCATATAATCCGATCTCTACAGAATGAGGAGGAAAAGCAAGAGATGTATGCCAGGATCATAGCAAGTGGAGGACTTCACATTCCTTTGTGAATCTTCCGAGTCAGTTTCGCTTGAGTCGTCTGAGCGTATCGTCTTCTTGGTCGGGGTCACCAGTATATGTAGTTATGTAGGTGGCTGAGCGTTGATGATAGCAAATAACACGAATCACTGTTAACTTTATATTATTTATTTGGCCACATACCTATACCTATTGTTTATGTGCAGAATTATGCCGATAGCGTAGACACAGATAGTAGTTATCACAAGGAAGAAAGTAAAGTTCAAAGGGAAAGCAGCGAAGGCAAACTAACTAAATTAAATAGATCGCAAGTTATTGCGAGAGGTGCGCAAGCGTACAACCCACAGAACACAATTACTCTGACGAGGTACATACAACCGACACAGGCTTCGCATCTGAGATTAGATTCGGACGATTCCGACTGGCGCTGACGGGCGGGGGGCGGCGCGCGCGCACGAGGCTGCTCCTAGTGACGTCAACGACGAATAGGACCTAGCCATACGATGATCGCGTACGGGTTCGCTTGTTAATTTAATAATATTTTGTTATGTATTGTGAGAGTACGAAAGAGTGATGTATGAGAGTAATGAATGCATTAGTGTGAGTTAATAGAATACGTAAATAAGTAAGAAATTAATCATAATAAATGTTACGTACAGTATAAATAAATTATTACAATAAACTACATAAGGTTAAATATAACGAGTAACCTAGACCCTATATTATTGACTGCATAACTTCCAAGTGCCGGTCATACTTTTAGTCAGCAGTTGCTATACCTTGCACTTGCTTCAGACTGGCAGATGCCTGAGCTAGCGCAGCCTTCTTTGGCGCCACACCTTTGTTCACGTGATAGTATATGTACATCGCGTGCACCCACATGCAGAGGGACTGGCAAGCTTTGGACACCTGCAAAATAAACACACACGATTCTGACACTTCTGAGAATCAGTTTTGTAGATGTCGTAGCCATATCGTCATATTTGGTCATATCACGATATGGCCAGCCATTTCATGATATGGCCAAGCCATCACTGGCCATATCATGATATGGCGGGTTTTAATGAAAACTTGTATTTTTTCAAACATTTTTATTCAGCACTGCTACTGCTGCTGTTTTTTGTGTTATACATCTCGCCCCCTTTAGTCTTCACCTAAGCTGCCGCATTGTTTGCCCTTAAAGATTTCATCGTTTCATGATGTTTAACGTTTGGCCATTTCATGATACGGCTGATTCGATGATATGGCTACGACGACATAGATACCACGATAGCGTCAATTCTGATCATAAGGTTTTGGAAGCTGATAGGCTTTTCAAATAGTTAGTCCTCTCGACTGATCGACTGGTCTCTCGAACCCCCAATTAGGGATATTGTCTCTCCACAACAACCTCCAGAAGTTGGCGCTCAGCTTTCCACATCTCAGATCTTGGTAAGGTTAGACGGCGAACACCCTGGCCTCCTACTCCACCTGGTGCAGGAGTTAGGATGGCCGAACTGAAGTGCAAGCGCAGGGGAAATGCGCAAAGGCCGCGCCCAAGTGGGCCAGGTGCAGGCACTACTACCCCCTGATGATGAAGAAGAAGGTTAGACGGCAACAAAAACCTACCTTCTTAATCTTGTCGGGATTATAGTTGGGGTCGTTGATGAACTTCTTGAGGTTCTTGATCATGGCCTCGGTGATGGACTCCTTGTCGAACTTCATCAGCGATTCCAGGAAGGCGGTCGGGTCCGTCAGCATGAGCGAGCCCGGCTTCCAGTAGTTGAGCACTTTCTCGCCGAAGTTTGCCCCCGCTTCCTGCGGTCAGTCGTGAACACACTAGGCCTGGATGTCAAGCCTCCTAAACACATTACGAATCATTGATCATTCAAAGACCCGTTTTTGACATAATTGGTAGTCTTATTATGTCAAAAAAGGGCCTTTGAATGATCAATGAATTCTGATGTGTTTAGCAGACTTGACACACAGGAGTCGCGCACTGAATTGCACGCCAATAGCTATTACGAGGAGGCAAAATGTTGGTTTGTTTGTAGCCAGCAGCGCGGCGCGTTCCGGCACCACCGTCGACAAGCGAAAAGCGGTTTTTTGCGCCTTTCTGTAGCTATCTCCATGCCATACCTGTGCTCGACACCCAGCCCTGAAGCTTAATAAAGTACTTCAGACGTATAATAAAACGCTCTCGGCTCTGCGAGTTGTCTCAGCTATGTCTCAACGAAGGTTTCATCATCTCAGAATCTGTCTGCTGCTGGAGATTACCAAACAGAACAGGCGGTATCGGCGGTATATTAGAGAGCCACGATGTCTTTGCCTCTTATATGATCCTCCAGGACCAACTATCCTTATCCTTAAAATCATATGTACGTGCAGTCATACCTTCACAGGCTTGATGTCAAAGACGACGCAAAGCGACTCTATGACCAGCACTACACCAGCTGGGGGTTTCTTCATCGCTTTCACTTCAACAACGTCGTTCCTGTTCAACTCCTGAAGCGCCTTCTCGGCGGCAAGAAGCGCCGGTAAAGCCTCGTCTGTAGATTTAGAGATATTTTTTTTAAAATATAGCTAAGAACCGAGTCCAGAACAAAAGAAAAATCGAAGATGTAGCAGCGGCCGAATATATTGAAGTGGGACTGGGCCGGCCACGTTGCTCGTATGCAACCGGACCGATGGGTCAAACAAATGATACTCTGGGTCCCAAAAAACGCAAAGCGATATCGAGGCCGCCCTAGAATACGTTGGAGTGACGAGTTGAGAGACCACAACAAGAACTGGTGGGAATCGGCCCAGGAAGTGTGGAAACGGGGAAGAGAGGCTTTTGCTGAGCAGTGGGATGATATAGGCTAATAATAATCGAAGTGAAGTCTGAAGTCCGTCCCCCGTTGGAACGCCAGCATCAGCTTGCGCCAGGGTGCCAGGGACAGCCACACAGACAGACAGACGTATAAATTACCTAGATCCCGCTGGGCATCTTCAGCCATGGCAGACGTTTCTATTGCCATCTGCTCGGCAACTGCTTGCTCTTTCTCCACTTTAATGCGAGCTTCCTCTGCTATTGCCTGTTTGACATTATTTTCAATATTTAACAAAATATAAACCTTACAAATCGTACAACAAGGAAAGGAACCCTTATCGTGTCGTAAAAAAAACTGAGAATTATGAATATTATGATTTATTATTATTATTCATTTGGCGTTACGTGTCTTATGCCCACTATTACTTCAAACGCGGGTCAACACTTTTTTCTGAATAACGTAAACAAACAAATATCGCTCTCGCATACAATAGGGACAAAGGTGCTTTGTTCGTTAGGTTTTTCGGACGATTGTTGAGAAAATTTTCACATGTTCTGGAGAATGGTTGTCTTGAATTTATACGTACCTGTATTACTACTTCCACAGATTCTATAATATTAATACTAATACTACTAGCAACCTAACTTTGAACGAGTATTAATAAAAAGTCGATTCACACAGACACTTTTAGAACCATTTTTGAATTGTTAACAATGCTATAATATAAATGCATAAATTAATGTTTATCAATCAACATCAACACCACAAGTGTAACCTTATTGAAACTGTTGCCATTATAATATCTTCGTAAAACCGTTGTTTCAATAAAGTTATAATTGCATTTCTCCCCCTTTGAGTCCCAATTCCCAGTACCGGCAACTTAACTCACCGTGTCGATGGCAATTTGATCAATTACTTTTCTCGTCTCCTCGGCCGCCTCTTCCATAAGAGGCTTCAGTTCTGCCAAGTCTATTTGCAGCTGCTTAACTTCGACTTCGGTCTGATTCAGCTTGTCGAGACCTGTGTTATGAAATTAACCTATTTTGAATATCTTTATCGAAGAAAGTCCGTTAGGACTTCGTAAATGCCGAGGTAATAATGAAAATTCAAGATATGTGCGGCAGAAGAATCAATGGAAAATTGCATAAAATGGTTATATTCAATATACCCATTTTATGATATTTTCCATTGATTCTTCTGCCGGTAGGTCACTGATCTTATTGTATGCTTCTGCAGGTCTGGCCTCCCTAATATGGAGTATTCATAAATTTTTGATTTGTTATTTGCTATTATACTATTCTATCATTTATATCAGCAGTTATAAAGATTATTTGACTTGCTCACCAGTCTTCAAAGCATTAGACTCGGTGACGATAGCCAAGCGTTTCTTCTTGAACATCTCTGCGTATGCGCCCAACATCTCCATGTAGGACATGGGCGTGACGTAGTTGAGACGGTTCATTAGATGGAGGAAGCGTGTGCTCGCGTCCATCACGCTTTGATGGGCGAAACAGCACACGGACTGGGGTGAGGGGGTGGGGGAGGTGTGAGAGATATACCTTTAGCCTTAAGGGCCCCGGTAGACGATCAAGCATGCTTGACAAGCATGTTGGTCAAACTCAAACAGCATGTTGGATGGTTTGCGGCCATGCTTGACGTGCATGTCAAGCAATCTGCGTGCTTGATGTGCTTGATCGTGCTTGAAGGAAATTTTGTTTGACGACGTGCTTGACAAACATGTCTGAACGTCTTCGGGGTTGCTTGATCGTTATCGCAGTAGCTTGAAGTTTGACCAACATGCTTGTCAAGCATGCTTGAACGTCTACGAATATGGTTTGAACAACTTGCTTGTTCATTTTGCTTGATCGTTATCGCGGCTGCTTGATGAAAACGTAAACAACATGCTTGTCAAGCATGCTTGAACGTCTACGGGGCCCTTTAGCATGCCGAGTTTTGTCGCTATAGACTAGACGCTGAGAGAATGCGATCCTGACATCTATGTCTCTGTCTGTCCCGCACTATTTTTCGCGTGGTTTTTGAAGACCACCCTGCCCTCCCTAAAGGATTGGTGGATGGGGAAGTTTTATTTTTATGGTAGACCATTGTGTACCATGAAACCGTATTGAAAGGAGTTACTTCGTCTATATTTAGTGAATTCTGTATCTCCGGTCTTATGATCAACAAAATAAGAATGTGTATGATAAATAGATAAAACAGAAAGATATTCATAGTGATTGCATCAACTTTGGGTATAACCTTAATATAACTTTAACCACAATAGGACAATTAAAGCAGTTGATATGCGAGCACCGAGTCATTAGTATCGTCTGCTCAAAGCAGTCAGACCCAGGTCTTTAACCCTGTTCAGAACTTAGCACAACAGAAACTCACCACCATAGCCTCAATCACTTCATCGGGAACACTCAACAGCTCAGGCATCTCAATGAAGAAAGAATTCGCGACAGACTCGAGGGCAGACTTAGGCCACTCGCTGAACCAATCGATCGTGCAGCAGTTCACTAGGGAGGGGAACTGTCGCAGACGGGAGCGGAATACCTGGAATCATTTATTTAAAAGATACCCGATATAGTACGTCGATGAAGGCTTCCAGTCGGGTTTGGTCATGTGTAATGTACCCACGTAGGTGTAGGTATGTCAATAGCATTACAAGCCCTTTATCCTTATTTTTGTTGCACAACAGATTTACAAAATGAAAACGGGTGCCTCGAGGTCATAGAATTGTCATACCCGTGATTTACCGTAAAGACATGTTATTAGAGGACTTGCAAAGTGGGCATCTGGGAATAACAAAAACAAAGAGTTTAGCGATGTGGTGACCGGGCATAGATGGCGATACAAAAGACGGGTGCGAGCCGCTTCCCCCGCGCGCAACGCCGGTTTCATGTCCCACATCCGACAGGGCCATGGCAACGGGTTCACTTCGACTACATGTCGGTGGGGCAAAGTACCTACCTATATATATAGTTGTTTTTGAGGTAATCTTTATTAATCTGTGTTGAACTGTTGATGCATTTACTAAATAAACTTAAACACGTCGGACACCTGCCTAAAAAGCACATGCTAATGCATATTCCGACAAAAAGGCGAAAAAAGCCAATA
This sequence comes from Argyresthia albistria, assembly GCA_963457715.1. NCBI lineage: Eukaryota > Metazoa > Arthropoda > Insecta > Lepidoptera > Argyresthiidae > Argyresthia > Argyresthia albistria. Next base: position 4,432,307 of record OY735259.1, read on the forward strand.
AACGGATCTACTCGTGACTGTATGTGTAGAGTAGACGGATCTCCCTACAGATACGAGTGGACACCGACATGATAAGGTTGAAAAGACCGAAAGAATTTAATGGCCTACTTAGACAAGATATTGACAAAGTTTGTTTAATAAATCTGGTTGTAGAGTTGATTGGGATTAACCTAATCCTCAGCAGGTGAGCAGATATCCACCTACCTCACCAATGGGACTCATCACCACTACAATATGCAGGTTTGTCTTCACCCGCCTCTGGTAGCAAGCAAACAGGTTTGTCTTCGTAGCGGTGAGGTTCATCTCCATCACTGCATGCCGCACGGACATGAAGATCTTGTCCATGTCTTCCACTTCGTAAATGTTGGGCACGTCGCCGGAGCTGAGTATGTTGTTCAGGTCTTCGAGGAACGACTCCATTTTGATCTGGAATCGACAGGAATTTTAGTGTAGAAGGCATCTTTAGCTGTGGCCCTAAAGAACAGTATAATAGGTCGGGTAAAAAGTCTTTTCGTATTTTGTATGTGTATGTTTGTAAATGTATGTTTGTAAATATCTTTGGATGTATTAATTGTATCTGGCTGGTTTTGATGTCATTAAAAAGGTTATATTTCAAAAAAGGATTCAATATAATCAAATGTTATATCCGACAATTTTTCATTTGTTCTTCTTTCTGTCAAAATGAGTGAATCTAATGGAGAAATTCAATACATTTTAAAGTTGTAGAAAAAAAGGAAGACGTGCAACGATGGCCGTGATTTATTTTATGATGTTTATGAACCTAATACGGTGTCAGTTAAAGTAGCACAAAGTTGTTTTAAGCATTTTCAATCCAGAAATATTTAAGTCAAAGATGCACATACAAAATACGAAGAAACTTTTAACCCGACCTAATATTTTCAGCTGTTGTGAACTAAGTAAACACTCTTAGCCAAGTCCCTAGTTCTAGGGTCTCTGTAGTGCACGTGAACGATAATGATATCAATTTACTCTATTCTATGGTATGCAGTACCTGCAGACTGCGTGGCATACCAAATAGTTTATATATCTAAAACACCATGAGACTCTTTATTTTTGATCCCCATTCCAAACAAATCACCTGAGAATCAGAGAACAGAAACACGGTTCCTTTATTATCAGCGCCGGCCTTCATCATCGTCTGCTTGAGATCGTCGCGCCATTCCGTCACTCCGTACGCCTTAGAGATCTCAATCTGGATGCAGTTCAGTTCTGCCATGTTCGCTGCCAGCCTGGACAGGCTTTGACGACCTGCATGTGAGGAACAGTGGTAACTATAACAATAGTGGTAACTATAGCAATAGTGGCAACTATAGCAATAGTGGTAACTATAGCAATAATGGTAACTATAGCAATAGTGGTAACTATAGCAATAGTGATAACTATAGCAATAGTGGTAACTATAGCAATAGTGGTAATATAGCAATAGTGGTAACTATAGCAATAGTGGTACTATAGCAATAACAGATATTCCCTTTGCAAATTCACCACAGAGTAGTACGAATATCCTACAGAGATTATGCATGCCATTTCCATATCAGTATTATAGGCATAATGTTTGTAGCATAACTAAGTGCATTAGTTCCTGCAGTAATGGATCAGCTCGGGAGGAGTGCATAATCTGGAGCTAGACTTTAATGAGGAGTCAAGTGTATGGTTTAACACAGGGAGCACTTATCCAGTGGAAAGCTCATAGATACATTTTCCTTTGAAACACAGCTCACCAATTTACGGGCGGGGCGGGGGACGAGGTAAGAGAGCTGTGATAGAAACTGTCTGGCGGCCCGTCATCGTACATAGGTTGTAGGTTGTGTACGTTGAATACAACTAACGTTTGGGCCGCATTCCCCCTCAGGCGCAGACAATTGGATATATAGTCTCTGGTTTAACATTACCCACCCCCTCCACTTAACTACCGCAGGAACCTGCATATGGGTGTATATCATCGTACCAGATCCGCCCATCCCCAGCAGCAAAGCATTGGCCATCGGCTGTCTCATGATGCGAGCGACTCGGCACAAGTGAGCGATTGCGTCCTCAAACAGCACCAGGTGCAGTGGAGCCGTGGTCATAGTCAGGTTATAGTCTTCCAAATAATGACCCAGTACTTCTTGCAACTTGAAGGGAAAGAGCGGTAAATAAGGTCATTTAAAATAATTGTGCCATTGCTGGTAGGGCTTGAACAAGTCCTTCATTAGTCCCATCACCGAAATGGTGGAAGATTTAAGAAGAGAAATAGATTCTTACGATACGAAAATCTGTTAGGTACGTACACGGAACACAAAAAACAATGGAAGCCGCATACGCCTCGATTACTATCAGAACCGATGTCGCCAACACTCACTATCAAATCGTAAACTACAAAGGAATCTTGAACATGATTGGCCGTAGCATATCACTAAAAATGAGTTTATAAACCACTGCCACTTAATGTTTTTTAATCCTTATATCTGGGTGATACTGTTCACTTTACATTGAATATGTTTGTTATTTACGACGTTCGGGTACAAAACTAAAATATGCATGCTACGTACTTTCTGTCACCTAGCGTAGAGTAGTGGAAGTAGTTTAGCCACTCGACCCTAGATGGCAGCATTGAGCGCGCGTGGAAAGGAAAATGAGAAATTTATTAAAATTATATTAATTAAGTACTAGATACTTGCCGATGGTAAGAAATGGTACTTTTTCTATTACTCGGTTTTGAGATTTGCACAACTGTCACGCACAAATCACTGTGACGGACTACGGCAATTTATAGTCAACGACGCTTAATGATGGCACACTCGCCACGCCTACTTGACAGTTCCACTGTTTTTTGTGTTCCGTGGGTACGTAAATAAATCGCATACCTCCTCTTTATCGGTGATCTCAACGTATTTCTTTTCGTCGGTGCCGGCATCCATAAAGTCACCATACAGCATCAGTCTCCCGCCGACCACGTCGGAGGCTTTCTTACCGAATTCAATTTTTATCTTTTTCTGCAGCAAACTGTCGACAGAATAACCAATATTGAAAGACCCATGGATTTGAAAAATCCTTTAAAAATAAACAAAATAAAGTAAGGAGATGGCTAAATAGTCTATGGGCACATCCCCAGACTAAAGGCATCGCAACTAGCCATACACATTGCTGGATGGCCAAATATCACTATTTCATATTTAAAAAGTTTCACGAACGAACGAGTTATTCACAATTCTGAAAATAAAATCGTAAAAATCCGTTAAGAAAAGTTGTTTATTTATTCAAAAGTCGTCGTGAAATGCCAGAATATATTTTTTTTAAGGGAAAAATAGGTCAAGTGCGGGTCGGAATCGCACACGAAGGGTACCGTACCATCGTATAACAAAACCTAAGCACTCAAAACAATAAAAAAAAGAAAAAAGATTATGCCCTCACGATGATTTGAACCCACGACCGGATTGAGGGCCTACAACATAACAACACTACTGAGCTACTACAAAAATGTGGGTTGACGCAAAATATACCATCATATCGAAATGCGTGGGTGTATCAAAACAAGTCTCTTGTATTGTATGGGGACCCACTTTAATTTGTAAATCTCCCGTATTTCAGTATTTGTTGTGGTTGCGGCAATAGATATACATATTCTGTCAAAATTTCAACTTTCTAGCTACTACGGTTCGTGCTCTAGGACCCGCTGATGGATGGACGGACGAACGGACAGACGGACAGCGGAGCCTTAGTAATAGGGTCCTGTTTGGTACCCTTCGGGTACGGTACCATAAAAGTCCTTCAAGATTATGTACAGACCTCAGATCAATAAAACTCTTTGTTTAACGATTTAGATTTCAGATTTAGATTTTGTTTATTTAAAGTCTCATAGATGGGCGGTTTATTTGGATAGAACCACGTCTAAGCGCATTTAGTGAAACATCACCTTCTTATTTCCACTGTAATTGTCTCTTGTCTTATTACAAAGAATAGAAAGTAAGTAAAGGATTGAAGAACAAAAAAAAAATGCATAAAATGAAAAACAATTTCACATTTTTTTACAGTTTCACAACTATCATAGGTATGTTGAGGTTCTCACTGAACACTAGTTGAACCCTCAAAACCTTATTTACACATATACATACATAGTGTATACATACATACACACAACACGTTTAGGTTTAATTTGATTTGTGCTTGACGACACTGACCACAGAATCACACATATCCACACACACATTTGTGCAGCAATTACATGTACATGTATACACACTCGCTCATACATACATTACATTATTTTATTAAACGACAGTGCTAAGGTAATTAGCAGTGATTGGAATAGGTAGAGCTAATGTGCCTAAAGTTTGTGGAACAGAGGTGAATAGTGGAGACTTCAATTTTTGGAACAATAAATTGTCCTATTTTTGTTTTGCCAAGTGCTAAAGTCTCCACTTTGCGCCTCTGTTCCACAAACGTTAGACACATTAGCTCTATCTATTCCGATCACTGGTAATTAGGTTGCTATGTTACCTATAAAAGTATACATAAGCAATTTACGGTGGTTCAGCAGATCGTTCGGGGCATACAAAGAGTTCCTTCCTCCAAGATGCAAACTTCCAGATGGATATTACTATGAGTATGCGAGCATCTGACGTTTTTATTAACATACTTCCGGGGAAAATAAAGCTTCCAACTATTAATTATTTAATTATATCGTAGAAGTTCTACTACGTAAATAGACGTTGTAATTCATGAATTAATATGTAAATGCTGTTGGTTTTAAAGAAGTCTTTGTAGGAGTCTGGGGATGATTTGTAGCCATCTCCTTTTGTCTTGAAACATCCAAAAGGCAGAAACATATGGGGCGATGTTATATTGTCTTATACAAGGTGTAAATGAATTAACGCAAAATGAGAAACTATACTTTGTTAGGGACATCATTCTGAGCATTTTTCATTATAAAACCGATTTGATGAAAGTAACTTTAATTTTCACTTCTCCATACAAATCAGCTGACCCACTCAGGCCAAAATGTACTGGGAAGTGAAAAAAAAAAATTGCTCTGATCAAATCGGTTTCATAGTGAAAGTTGCTCAGATGATGTCGCTAACTAACTAGTTTCTCATTTTGCGTTAATTCATTTACACGTTGTATATGCAAGTACCAAAATCAATACTTACTTGACAAACCACTGTCGATCTTCGTTGTTGACTAGACGGTCTTGGTATACCCGTTGATGCTCGTGGTACCATAGCCTTATGACGTCATCTTCATCCTAAACATGCCCACTTTTTAACTTATTTTGATCCTATATTAATTTTCATCATAGATACATACATACACCTAAATTTTTAAGTTACTATTTGGAAAGATGAAGGAGAATTCTTACCTCCACACGACGAGGATCATACATCAGCATTCCCTGGAAGACTTTGCTCAAGTCTCGCAAGTTGAAGGTATAGTGTGACTTGGCCGGAGTCGGCAGCAGCTCTTCCACCAAGCTGCTGAATATTTCCAGCGAGGCCTTCAGGAAAGCAGGTTCGCGTACCGTTACCTATAATAAGATAGCTTTTTTTGCATTTACATTGCTTCTGGCCCCACACTAGGATACCCTGTGCCGTGGGAACCAGAAACAGCGACATCACAAACATGTAAACATTCAAGACCTGGGTTTTTTTTGTCTCCAGCCGGGAACGAACCCGGGACCTCACGCATGGTAGGCAGATGCGCAACTGCTGCTACTTCGTACTTTTCTAAAAAAAAACCTTAATGAATAATCAATTCAAACAAGGTTTGCAGACCCTTAATTGACTTGACTTAATTTACCTTGTCGAAGAGATGCGTCCACGAGGAAAGAATTGCACTGAAGATGCTATACTGAAATTAAAAATATGCTGGTTAGACAAAATTGTACCATAATAATAAATAGGTAGCAGTAAGCAGTAAATAAATAAGAAAAAAATCATATAACAGCAACTCGGCAACCAGGGTCGCCACGAATCACCAACTTACATTACAAATTACTGTTACCGTGGACTCCATATATACAGGGTTACTTACAAATCGACCTACATAGGTTGGGAGATGCTTGCATGGATCAAAACAAACCATTGATGCTATGAAACACCCTACCCAAAAAGTAACTGTTTCCGAGATAAGGAACTTTATAGGTTTTTGAAGAAATTACCCCTTTTCTAGGTTGTTCTGTCCAAATATTTTGCTGGTATTAGGTTGAAAAAGAGTACATAATTAATAAACGGTCAAGTGAGAGTAGGACTAACGCAGCAAGGGTTCCGGTCACACTTGGAGCGCTTTACATATGTAATTAGGTTCCCACATAAAAACTAAAGTATAATGTCATCCATGTAAACCAAATTGAATATTTTTGTAGAAAGACAGAAATTTGCAGTTTTCATTTTCAGATTGTTTCCTTGTTTAGTGCCAAATTTAAAGATTTTAGGCCTACGGGAAGTACCCTATAGGTTTTGGGTCCATTGCGATTACTATGAAAATCCAAGAATTTTACAGCATAAACACGGACGGACGGACAAGTGATCCTATAATGTTCTTTTTTTTTCTTTTAAGGATCAGAACCCTAAAAACAAATAAAGAACCAACTACCTATAACAAAAAAAGTCTACTGGTTGAAAGTGAAAATACAAATTTCAGTTGTAAGAGCAGTTTCAATGAGAATAAGAGGCACTCAAAAACATGTCAGGGTCTTTCAATGTGAAAATTGAGCAGGAATACTTTAGTAACAGCCTGATCACGTGAAATAGAAATACCTACATATGTTTCTTTTATATTTTAATATATGTGTGCAATATATTATTATGTAACTCTGTGTTAATGTAAATAAACGTATTCTTCTGATTATTTAAATTCAAAATCCGAGCTTCCTCTCTATGTGATTGTGGGTTAGAGCAAGGATCCATTGATCTTATTTTATTTAAGTACAACAAAAAAACGCTTAAAACAGGCTTATGGAGAAAATAACATATCACATTAAGTAAACTAGTATTTTGCGATTTTTTGTTGCAGTTGGTTCTGTTTTTGTTTTCAACTAATTAATTAACTCTTTTTCTACCTAATACCACACAATAATTCATTGTTCACGATTGTTTTCTCTAATAACCCATAAAGTCCCTTAACTCGAAAACGATAACTTTTTTGGTAGTAAAAATTATGTAGTAGTAAAAATGGTTCTTTTTGATCCATGCTAGCATCTGCCAACGTAATGTAGGTCAATTTACCAGTAACCCTGAATACAAAAAAAATGCAGACTATTTACTGCACCCTTACTGGAGACCAAACACGAACAGACTTGTTCTATCCTAATGACAAATCTGTCGTAGGATTTAGCGTACCTTGCTGGCATATTCCATCTCAGTAAATGAGATGTAATGGAAGTGTCTCATTAGTCTCATAGTGATCGGGTTGCGGCCGCCGCCGGGTGGCCCCATCGCTGCCACAATACTACAGTCCACTATGGTCCGGAATTCACCGATGTTCACTCGGTCATACCAGCCTGGAGTAGAGATGATTTGGAAAATTATTACAATCACAGAGTAAAGATTACATTACCTTGTCATGATCCTGAATAATATTGTCCAGAATAGCTAGCATCGAAACGTCATCCAACTGTCAAACGCAACCAACCAACTCGATGTTGGTTGTCTCTGGTGCATGTCGCACTCAATCTGTCAGTGACAGCCACATCGATTCGTGTTTGTAGGAATCGGAACGGAGCTGTTGAATATGGTTTGGACACGTGACCGGTTCGACCAATCACGTAAGAGAACAGCTGTGGTTGGTCGACTACTTTACGCGCCTAATAATTTTTACGACGTTCGAGGGAATCGACTCGGACGCCATTCCACCGCCATTCTTGTTTGGTACGTGAAGAAGTCGACAGCAAGTAGGAGTCGTCACATTTCAGAAGTGTTCAAAATACTCGCCCCACAGAGTGGATAGCCTGAGCCTGATTGATTCAAGTAAGTAATTTCAATATAGTTTTCTATAATTTGCTAGTTTGGAGTTATCAAGAGCCATGTCACAGTTCAAACCAGATAGTTGGAATGAAATATTTCTCTTTTGACTAATTCGTTTCTTATCTCTGCCAGTCAAAGAGACTTTCACTATTTCGAGTGTGAAACGTAGTACTTTTGAAAAATAAGCGCCTCAGACGAATGTTCATTGATGAAAGAAAGAATCCCATGAAATCAAAGAATGAATCAATTCATACAAACCGTTATTTGTACAAAGTGATTCGAACATTGAAACTATGATGCAAGTATATTGATTGGTGAAGTGTATTAAACATTTTATGCATAACAGTTGGATGATATTTGAATTTAAACAAATAAATGTTGAGCTACCCTTCATTATATGATATTTATTCTTTCTTCTAGAATAAAGATATAATCCTCTTTGTACATTATGTATCTAGTGGTTTGATGGCGTTAGCGTACGTCTAGCATTTGTACGTGAGAGTGCGTACATAGATGTGTAATGTTTGATGGCGTTAGCGAACGTCTAGCATGTGTGTGTACGTGAGAGAGCGTACCTATATTGATATGTGGTTTTTATGACGTTAGCGTACGTCTAGCATTTGTACGTGAGAGTACGTACATAGATGTGTAATGTTTGATGGCGTTAGCGTACGTCTAGCATGTGTGTGTACGTGAGAGAGCGTACCTATATTGAGATGTAGTTTTGATGACGTTAGCGTACGTCTAGCATTTATACGTGAGAGTGCGTAGTGTAGTGTTTGATGGCGTTAGCGTACGTCTAGCATGTGTGTGTACGTGAGAGAGCGTACCTATATTGATATGTAGTTTTAATGATGTTAGCGTACGTCTAGCATTTGTACGTGAGAGTGTGTATATTGATGTGTAGTGTTTGATGGCGTTGGCGTACGTTTAGCATGTGTGTGTACGTGAGAGAGCGTACCTATATTGGGATGTAGTTTTGATGACGTTAGCGTACGTCTAGCATTTGTAAGTGAGAGTATGTATATTGATGAGTAGTGGTTTGAAAGTCGGTAACGCACGTCTTATCATTTGGGAAAAGAATAACGTGAGAGCGCGTTAAGTAAAGCAATCGTATCGACGTTAGCATACGTCTATATTTTTCTAGCGAATATACGGTGGAGTGTTATGAATTTGGACAGATGTGTTACCATCGTTTTGCTTAAGAATCAGCGTGTAAGAATAAGTCATATGGTATTTTTGAAATGAACGTAACGAGTTTTGTACAGCATTAATAAGATTAAATGGTAATGGTTTGAGTAACTGTACAAGTATGTATGATGTGGAAACAGTAGAATGGAATGACGTTACAGCATGAAGTGTAGATGTTAAGAAGCATTTATTTACTATGAAAGATTACCAAAGACAAATATTAACTTGTTATTGAAACGTATAGTTCAATAGTATGAGATAAGGTGTAACGTAACAGGAAATAAAAACAGAATGTTGTTTCAGACTATGTCAGAGTCAAGTAGATCAAGTGGCATTAGAGGGCTTAGATTGTTGCCGAGACGAAACAGGATTATCAGCACCTCTAGTGCCGATAGTACAGAAGATCCACCAGTAATCACACCTAGACATGGACGTCGTCGCAAGAATGATAATACTTTTGATTATCAAACTCCGTCCAAGCGTAGTAGAACTGAAGATTCTGTAAATATGATTGATTTGTTGAAAGCGTTTAATGTAAAAAACAATAACTTAAGCCCTCAACAAATGCAAAAAGCGATACCAGAGTTTGATCCTGAAAACAAGTCTCAGAATATTGAGTTATGGCTCCACAAAGTTAATGAGCTTGCACATATTTACGACTGGGAGGACCGACAGACTTCACATTTTGCGACACAGAAATTGACAGGAACCGCCAAGAGATGGCTATTCTCGTTGCCTAGTATGAACTACACATGGACTGAATGGGAACATAAGCTGAGAAATGCTTTTCCAGTAGAAGATAACTTTGCTATCTTATTAGAAGAAATGTTTTCTAGGAAAACCAAACCTGATGAGAGCTTAAGGATATATTTCTATGACAAGCTGGTCCTACTTAATAGATGCGAGATTACGGGAAAGAAAGCAGTAGACTGTTTAATTCATGGCATAACAGACACATCTCTAAGAAGTAGCGCACAAGCGCTTAGATGTCTACAACCGGAAGATTTACTGAAATTTCTGGTAATACAGCAGCCGCTAAGCAGTCGTGACCCAGTAACTGTTTTAGATAAAATATACGATCAAAAGAAACGCGTGACTAGAATTATTCGTTGTTACGCCTGTGGCATAGAAGGACATACAGCAAATAGATGCTTTCAAATCAAGAAAGAAAGGACAGCAAATACTGTAAATTTAACATGTTTTAATTGTAACGAAGAGGGACATCGATTTGTCAACTGCCCTAAAGTCTTACTCAAATGTAATACTTGCAAGAAAGTCGGACACAGTGAGGGAAGTTGCAATCGAGGTACCTCTTCGCAACCATCAAGCTCAACTAGAATGGCTAAGGTATTGAATATTGAAACTAAACGTTCAAGTGACAAATTTGTAAAGAATGTTGAGGTAAATAATAAAAATCTGAAGGCTTATATTGATTTTGGTAGTGACTGTTCCTTAATGAAACTTTCTGAGGCAGAAAAAATGCAACTGTCAAAAGATACGAATAATTTACCAATCTTGAAAGGTTTTGGCAATCACCATGTGTATCCACACTATAAAACACAAGTTCGATTAAGCATAGATGAAGTCGAAGCTAGTATATGCATTCATGTTGTAGATGATACATTTCTCCAAGTGCCGGTATTGATAGGACAAAACTTTACAGAGCTTTCAAATATCATGGTTATCAAAGATAGCAATAAACTGTCATTTTTAAACACTCCCATTACATACTCTGACAAAACAACAGTAAAATTATTTAGTGTGGATAATGTGGAGCTAACAGGAATACATCTTGTACCAGTGTATAGTAGCGATGCTTACACAGGTGATATTTATGTGGAATCTCAGATGAGAAATGAACCAGGCAAAGAATACCGTGTCCATCAGGGTATTTACAGTCTTCAAAACGGTAAAGGGGAGATATTGCTGTCAAAGATTGCACAAAAATCTTTCACGCTTGCTGGCCAAACACCTGTAACACGAGCTCTTGTTTTTCAAGAAACAAATGTATGTCATGTGAGACGCATTGATAAGACCGACTACAAAACAATACCACCTTTAAATTTAGGAGATATTAAAATTGGATCAGATGTTGATGGATGCACAAAAGAAAAGCTATACAAATTATTACAAAACTATCGTGACTGCTTTGCCTTGTCACTTGATGAAATTGGACGTGCTCCAAACGAATTTGAAATGAAAATTGAACTTAATGACAGTAAACCTATTGTGTACAGACCTTACAGGTTATCTATTTCCGAAAAAGCTAAAGTGCGTGAAATGGTTAATGAATTGATTGAGAATGATATTATTCGTGAATCTACTTCCGACTACGCCAGTCCAATACTGATGGTAAAGAAAAAGACAGGAGAGATGCGTCTATGTGTAGATTTCAGATCTTTGAATACAAAAACTGTTAAAGATAGGTATCCTCTACCGTTAATTGATGATCAAATCGCAAATTTGAGCGGAAATAAATTCTTCACAACGTTAGATATGGCGTCAGGATATTACCAGGTTCCGTTAGCTGAAAATAGTAAACATCTAACTGCTTTCATTACTCCTGACGGACACTATGAATTCAACCGCATGCCGTTTGGTCTAGCGAATGCACCAGCAGTGTTTCAGAGGCTAATTAACAAAATGCTAGGATCAAGTAGATTCGATTCCGTATTAGCATACATGGATGACCTATTGATACCGACAAAGACAATCGAGAGTGGATTTGAGAAACTCGAAAAAGTTTTGATGCTACTCAGAGAATATGGTTTGACGTTAAAACTTTCCAAATGTAATTTCTTCGCGACATCTATCGATTATCTTGGCTACGAAGTGTCCGAAGAAGGCATAAAGCCCAGTGAACGTAAAACTTCCGCGATAAAGAATTTTCCTACCCCTAGAAACGTGCACGAGACAAGACAGTTTTTAGGGTTAGCGAGTTATTTCAGGAAGTTCGTGAAATGTTTTGGTGAGTTAGCACGACCATTAACGAGACTTCTCAAAAAAGATTCTCCGTGGCAATGGACGGATGTAGAGACTGAAGCTATGTCTAAGTTGAAAGATGCGTTAAGCAACAGACCGGTTCTGGCTTTATTTGATCCAGCATTAAGCACAGAATTACACACGGATGCTAGCTCAATAGGGATTGGCGGAATTCTGATGCAGTGGCAAGAAAACCCTAAAGTCCTCAAACCAGTGGCATATTTCAGCCGTCAAACTTCTCCAGAGGAAAGATATTACCATTCATATGAGCTTGAGACGTTAGCAGTTGTATGCTCGTTAAAAAAGTTTAGGAATTATTTGATGGGGACCCATTTCAAGATATTCACAGACTGTAAATCGTTACGATTGACATTTGGGAAAAAAGATCTTATTCCGAAAATTGCTAGGTGGCTGTTACAAATGGAAGAGTATGACTTTGAAATAGAGTATCGACCTGGCGAACGAATGACCCATGTTGACGCTCTTAGTCGCAATCCAGTTGACCCATATAATGACGACTGTGCACCTGAAAATATAATACCCGTATTACACATACAGCAGAGCGATTGGCTATTGACGTTACAACTAGGTGATCCGGAAATAGACAGAATATCTAAAATCTTGAAATCTAATGATGAAAAAGAATTTAAAGACGTAAAGAAACTGTACATTATCAAAAATAATGCATTGTACCGCAAAATTGATGGAAATCCTAACGAACTGCGATTAGTAATCCCAAAAGGAGCCAGATGGCAAATTTGTCGCTATAATCACGATCAAATAGGACATTTCGGTCTAAAGAAGACTTTGGATCGTATAAGAAGTCAGTTTTGGTTTCCGAAAATGGCAAATTTTGTAAAAAAATACGTACGAGCATGTTTGGAATGTGCCTATCATAAAGATAATATTCCTACCAAGCAAGGGCATATATTCCCCATTGAAAAAGTGAGTGTTCCGTTCCAGACTATACATGTTGACCATTTGGGCCCTTTCGTTAAGAGTAAACGAGGCAACTCATATATACTAACTGTGGTCGATGGTTTTACAAAGTACGTTTTCGTTAGACCAGTCAAAGACACAAAAAGTTTGTCAGCAATTAAATTACTGCAAAATATATTTCAAGATTTCGGGACACCAGAAAGAATAATTTCTGATAGAGGAACGGCTTTCACAGCGGACAAATTTAAACAGTTTTGTAGACAAAATAACATAAAACACGTTCTTAACTCTGTGGCTTGTCCTCGCGCTAATGGGCAAGTAGAAAGGTTTAATCAGACGGTATTACGTTCGTTGGCTACACAAAATGACGGGGAAAATGAAAAAGATTGGGATTTAGCTGCATCCAAAGTACAATTCGGTATCAATAACACTGTAAATACTACAACTGGTAAGACCGCAGCACAACTACTTTTTGGTGTTCAAATGAAAGGTATTTCAGACAATATACTACGAGAAGTACTATATGAGACAGATGATACAAAGGACATAAGTGAAATCAGAACTAGGGCTAAAGCAGCTATAGATGAAAAGCAAAACAAAATGAGAAATGTAATAAATTCCAACAGAAATCCAGCAAGAAAGTATAATATCAACGATTTAGTAAAATTAACTAAAGTATCATTTAATGAAAACATCGGTGAAAGTAAAAAGCTTTTGCCAAAGTTTACTGGGCCTTATAAAATAATGAAAGTATTAGGTAACGACAGATATGAAATATGTAATATCCCGGGTTTTGCCAAAATCAAAAAGTATTCTACTGTCGTAGCTGCCGATAGAATGAGACCGTGGATTAATATCAAAGCATTAGATGTCGAAAGCGATGATAGTGTAGATACGGCATCGGATGAATAAAAGTTAATATAAATTGAAGAGCTTGTAGAATTTATAGAGTCTAAACTAAAATGACCAAATGTCATGATGTAGTATAAGTTTGTAATGTATTGTTTAAGTATATAAATTTGGTACCCATACTAATTGCTGTATTATGTACATACCTGTGATCTAAATTAGTATGTTTTTTTGAGTTTGCCTGTAGTTATGTTTATATAATAAACAGAATAATTGAAAGTAATTATTTGATTGCTTTTAAATATTTCCTCCAGGAACATTCCTCGGGTTGATTGAGTTGATGTGTACGTGCGCCGGAGTCTGCACGATGTCGTATGGCCGAATGTCATGATCCTGAATAATATTGTCCAGAATACCTAGCATCGAAACGTCATCCAACTGTCAAACGCAACCAACCAACTCGATGTTGGTTGTCTCTGGTGCATGTCGCACTCAATCTGTCAGTGACAGCCACATCGATTCGTGTTTGTAGGAATCGGAACGGAGCTGTTGAATATGGTTTGGACACGTGACCGGTTCGACCAATCACGTAAGAGAACAGCTGTGGTTGGTCGACTACTTTACGCGCCTAATAATTTTTACGACGTTCGAGGGAATCGACTCGGACGCCATTCCACCGCCATTCTTGTTTGGTACGTGAAGAAGTCGACAGCAAGTAGGAGTCGTCACAACCTATTGGTCGATGGTTGTTAGGATCTTTTTAGGAATGTCGCATCCCGATTGTCTAAAGTCATTAATTTTATTAAAAATATCGTGTCTTAGGCCTGTGCCCCTCGGTGGAGACATTAATGGGCTACATTTACTTTATCTTGTCTTTTGCTACCAAAAAATATGGTGGGTTCTGGCCTAGGGATAATAATTAAAGCGTGATTAGTATCTTACCAGAAAAGTCCATATACTGCCTAAGCAACTCAATAGGAGGTTGCGCGCCATAGACTTCTAGAGCTGGCATGTTCAGGTCGTCAATAAAGAAGACCTGACGCTTCGTCACCGGCGGCCCGAACACGCCACGTCGCCGACGGTCTAGCTTGCTGTCTATCACGTCCTGTGAATAAACATAGTGTCACGCGATTACCCATACGGGATGGCCGAACCGCGCCTGTATGTACCTTCGTTGATTCCTGGGCGCTGATGAAGTTTACCGTTTCGGCCAATCACGTGCCTCTATTTTGAATAATAGCGGCACGTGATTGGCTGAAGCTGGTTTAAACAAGGAAAACCGGGCGGTAATGTTTGCGTGATAAGATATTAGGTCATTGCCGAATTTATGAGATATAAAGCTTTGCAGGCGATTATACTACATTGGATACGAGGCCGAGTGATAGAAAACAAGACTAATGCCGGCCTATCACTGCGAGCGGAACGGACTCCGTACGGAGTCCGCTTAACTCGCAATGGCGAACTGCACATAAGTGCTTCCACTGAAAAAGAGAGATATTTTGTATGCAGCCCGGTCCGCTCAGCTTGCTTGCTTTTTTAGTGGAAGGCCGGCATAACACTCGTTTGTACTAAACGTAAGTTAGTCTTGTCCTAGCTTAGATACCTACGCCTAAGGCTACGAACAGCCTAACCATAGACACAGATTAAGTTTAGTGCATTTTTTTTTGCTAGGAACAGCTTAGACAAGTTCGGAAAGAACTTAGGCGATTCTTATTTTTAGTGCAAACATGTGTAATACGCCCATGAAACAAGGGGAGCTAGACTCAATTTACGTTTTGTGCCGGTTAAGTTCCCTTTTGACATCGCAATAACTTTATGCAGAAAAACATCACCTGCGTCTGATTAGCCGAGGTCCTAGCAGAGAAGACGATGAACTCGCAAATGAACTTCTTGTGCAGTCCGCGGGAGAGTTTCGAAGTGATGATCACAGTCTTGCCGGTGCCAGTGGGGCCGACGCAGATCACGTGGTTGTAGTTCGCAATCTTGCAGCCTAGCAGCGCCGCGCTTCGCACGTTGTCTAGCGTTGGGACTTCGATGTCTGAAGTAAATACATCGTCGGTTGTAGCGCATAGCATCACGCGGTTACCCACCCATACGGGTTGGCAGAGGCACAAATGGAACAACTTTGAGCCATTTATTCAACACTCCATTTTGCGTGACAAAGGGCTGTCCCATCGCCGTAGCTATGGAGTAGTGAAGGTTTCCTCGCGATGTTTTCCTTCACCGTTAGGACAGCCGTATAATACGCTATACGTACTTCCTGCCTATCTGATGGTATAATTTTGTTAGCTTCGCTGAGTAGGTATCTACGACCGGCTACACGCGCCAGTCGGTCTTTGTCACATGGTTGTCGCTCGGCTCTCGGTGCGCGCGCTAGCCGCGTGAAAACAATGACGGCGAAAACAACTGAGTGCGATTCACAACCCTGCGTGATCGGCATCGTATCAGCGGTGTCTAATGGAATATGAACGCTCGTGTCATACGATAAGTTTCAATTTCACAAGCGAGCATAAACAAATATTTTTTGCACCTAAACTTGACTTTTGTTCGGGAGTGGACCTTCTGTACGTAGTAATATTAGATATTCTGTGATGATACCTGAGAATTGCCCCTCCGGGTTGACTACGTAGGGTTCCAGATTCGCCATCCAGTTGTACCAGTAGGGGTTCGCTGGCTCTCCGTCTTCGGTGAGGTCGGTGAAACCGCCGTCGTGGAGACTGCAATCAAACATGGATTTAAAACTACTTGCTCGCAGTCTTACTCACCCATTGTCGAGTACAGGACGTACCTATCCGAACTTATCATATCAAGGTTGAGATTTAACGATGCGCAAGTTGACATTCATCTTGCGCATCGTTCTCAACCTTATCTTCTTCCGCCAAGATTGTTCATTGCCATGAATTTCACGACAGACAAGCTTGACGTGCATTCATGTACATTAAAGGTCGCCTGAAAATGTTGAGGTACGTAGTTTAAATTGAAATTGAAATTGAAAAAGACTTTACTAGTACACATTATACATGAACAGACAATAGATTACAGAGACATAGTTAGTGCTAATAGGACCCGGCTCCAGCAATGCCGAGCTGAGACGGTCTCAGCTCAGCGCTGGTTTTCAGCCGGACCTTCGGTACGCAGGACTACCACAAACACAACACGTAATTTTGATAAAAGGAAAATAAAATTAAAAAAAAGTGGTGGAAAACTTCACATAACGTAAGACGTAACATAGCGTCACGCCTTGTCCCTTACGGGTAGGCAGAGGTACAACTGTGCCCACTTTCAGCCAGTTATTCGATACTCCATTTTGCGTGACAGGGGGCAAGCCCATCGCCGCAGCTATGGAGTAATGAAGGTTTAAGGAAGGACAGTTAAGGGACACTTAGCTCTTTTTCTTAGCTGTATACCCTATCCAATATAACAGCAAACCTGACATTTGTCAATTTTTTTTTGTATTTTATGGCCTGGTTGCAAAGACCTTTGAGCCACGTCTTAATTAAATATTGACATTTGTCAATCTTAGCCTGTTAGTAAGGGGGATATTGCTCATAAAAATCGATTAATCAAAATAATCGATACACCCTTTAAACATTTGTGAATCGGAAAGTTGTCTAACATTTTATTCTTGATTCTACAGTGACCTTAATATGGTTGAAAATGAAATGATACTATCTTTAAGTGCAAGTTTAATACCAGTGATGGCGATGACAACTCTTCTGTTAGTTCAACTGAATAAACAATTTCGATTCTTTCCGATTGTTTTGGTAACATCCCTAGTGTTTAAAAAGTGGAATCTATGAAGTTTTAGGTTAGCTGTCAAGTTGGCTGTTATATTGGATAGAGTATAGCGATTGCTTCGGTGGCCGAATTCTTATATTTAAAGGGTCCCTTAGGAGCCTAGATGACCCTTACACTTAGGGCAAATCAAAACAACCGCTACGTGGCCCCTGAAAGAAATAAAGTGTCCCCTAAAATAAATAGGGATCGTTTTGAAATCGGCCATTAGACTAAATAATACGTACGTGTAATCATAAACGCGTCCCTCCTTAGGGAAAAGGGGCTTGGTACCAGCTTCCACCATGATGCTCCTGACCAGGTCTGAGAAGCCTGCGCGACCGTTGTGGTCGCAGGTCGCTCCGACCGACCAGATCAAGGCCCACACCACCCAGCACGGCGCTAGGCGGGCTGCGGATACAGCGGGTCGATTCTCGTGCCTTCGATATACGGATATCGAGACCTATATTGACAGATTCCCCTACAAAATCACTCGATATAGGTGTAGATATCGTATATCAAATGCGCGAGAATCATGCTCCTGATCCAATTATTCTCGCACACATAAAACTTATAATATGTTGATAGACAATGTACAGAGGCGAGCTTATTTATCGCGCGCCGTGTCGTGACTAATGTGGATTATTGTACGGAAATTGACCAGCAGCCGGTCGATTCTCCCGCCTTCGATATACGGATATCGAGACCTATATTGACAGATTCCCCTACAAAATCACTCGATATAGGTGTAGATATCGTATATCGAATGCGCGAGAATCACGCTCTACTGGCATGATATATAGAAGGCGCGAGAATCGACCCGCAGGAATGTCCATAGAAACTTAGCTAAAACAGATAGAGAACATTATAAATGAGGCACTCTACACTAGAACTATTAACTTAACAACATAACAGAACATAGCGTCACGCCATTCCCCATACGGGGTGGCAGAGGTACCACTCGGTGCCCACTTTCAGCCAGTGATTCAATACTCCATTTTGTGTGACAGGGGGCTAGCCCAACGCCGCAACTATGGGGTAATGAAGGTTTTCTCACGATATTTTCCATCACCGTTAGTGTCCGCATAACGTACATAAGATAAATGACACTATCTCATTGGTACATGGTCAGCACCGGGATTCGAACCTGCACCTCCTGCGTGAGAGGCAAGCATGAAACCCACTAGACCACGGAGCTCGTATTAACTTCTATTACAATAATGTAGCAGGTAAATTTTAAGTCTGTTTCTTTCTAACTTACTTGAAGGCTTATCTATTTTCAATCATGTACTAGAGTCTTCAGTCTTCTTCCTACTTTATCAATCGAGCGTCATGTATGCAAGTACCAGAAACTCACGCATCAAAGCCAAGAACGGCGCCGCAGGCGGGGGCCTATCGTCCTTGCCCGTCAAAGGCCTGAATCTATAGTCCAGCAGTTCCAAGAACTTCAGTACCAAGGCCGAGTCCAAGGAAGCCACGATTTCAACGCAATAGGAGCGAACAAACGTAATAGCTGGGTATAGGTAGGTTGTTATCAAGCCTGGGAGGATTTTACGTATGGATTCGGCGATCTGCGTATAACGAAATGATGAATTAACACACATATTTTCAAATTTTTGTCTAATTTACAAAACCATACACCTCTAATAAGACATTCTAACATGACAAAAAGCTGGCCGTATGCTTTCAACACGAAAGGGTTCAAAATGCTCGCACAAAAAATCTTTGTGGATACATAGAGCGGTGGCCATAACAGAACTAACGCCGCCGCGAGTATTAAATCTCATTCAAGTGCCAAAGACGCTAGTGATACACATGTCAGTAAGTATGTTGCGCTCTAGAATGTACAAAATACTCTTTTTTACATAAATCCAAATCGCTCAAACATCAAGACTCACAGGCGGCACATTACTCTTCAACCAAGCGTTGACCAGCGGCGGTAGACCCACAACCTGGGTGTCCAGGTATACCATCCCGCATCTGGACACAGTGGCCGGAGAGGCCACGGCCAAGTCTGCCACTTCGAAGATCATGCGCTGTCGCTCTGTCATCTTCATGATCTCGCCGCTTGATAGGCACAGTTTCTTATTATCGTCTAGCACCTGGAATTGAACAGCAGCAGTTACTCAATAAGTAGGTACCTACATAAGTTTTTTATAGTTGCTCATTTTAAAGGAGTAGAATAAGATTTGAAATATGATATTGATTCTCAAACCCCGCAACAGGAGCTATATTTCGAAAAGACTTGTGCTTTTATCATAGCGCTTTTTACAATGTCCAACATTTACAATAAGGAGGAAAAGGGAGGAATGAAATTACAATTTCTTTTGCTAATTTACCGTATTCATATTCTCGATCCACACAGCATCAACGGGTCCGTCAAAGACATACCAACGCTTGTCCATGTCTTCTACGGCAATACCAGCGCGCACCAAGCTTGACAGAATGCCGTCGGTCCTGCAAATAGAAACCTTATGATTAACCTAGATCCTACTGCTACATAAAAATCTTAATTGGCATATGAATGAACCCTCAAATGACGATGTTTCGAATAAGTCGAAGGAAGCATAGGTATATAATATAGGTAAGCTGCAGGAACAAACAATGATTCCACAGTTACGGCTCGGACAAAGTCCGAAGAGAATCAGATCCGAACGTGAAAATACGGATGATTCATATGAGATAATTCACGGATAACGGACGGATCTAGTGCTTAAACTTTACTCCGGTCCTGACCGTATTTTTAACCCCCGCCCGACAAAGGAGAAAAGGGTTGTTATAAGTTTAACGGGTGACTCACTCTGTGTGTCTGTCAGTCTGTCTGTCTATCTCTCAGCACGTGGAACCCGGGGAGCCCGTGCACTGGGAGCACCCTATGATGCTTACTTGTAATCCTATCGAATTTGGGCTCAAGTAGTATGAGAATATGCGCTGATCTGATGATGGAGTGCGAAGCTCGAAGGTGGGAGCTGGAACTCTGAGATGCTTACTAGTAAGCCCATCGAGTTTAGGCTCATTAGACTCGTAGTGACAAGACCTTTGAGAATATGGTACTATCGAGCTGATCTGATGATGGAGTGCAAAGCTCGAAGGTGGGAGCTGGAACCCTGAGATGCTTACTAGTAAGCCCATCGAGTTTAGGCTCATTAGACTCGTAGTGACAAGACCTTTGAGAATATGGTACTATCGAGCTGATCTGATGATGGAGTGCAAAGCTCGAAGATGGGAGCTAGAACCCTGGGATGCTTACTAGTAAACCCATCGAGTATAGGCTCATTAGACTCGTTGTGATGAGACCTTTTAATTTCACCTAATGATGAGACCTGGTGATGAAACTGGAAGACTGGTTTTATGCAGGGTTTTTTTTAATGCTTAAGTTATCACGGGGTGGATTCGGATCGGATGTGGTGCGAACCCACTCTTACTCTTCGCGAAATTTTACAAACCATCAAATTAACAGATAATATTTGTAGCTCATCGGACAGCAAAGGAATAGTTTATTTCTAACTCTCTTGTATTTAAATTGCAATTTACCACTCGTGGGTGTTCAGGTCAAACTCTCCATACAGCTGGCCCATGGTGATGGACTTGGGGTTGACGACGAAGGTGTGCACCGGCGTAAAGGGGAAGCCGTCTGGGGCCAACTTGCCTTTGATGGCAGTTAGCGCGTCGCGGAGTATCTCGTAACACTGGCGAACGTAAGATAATGGGAACTTTTCAAAAACCATTAAAAAGTAAAAAAAACTAGTACCAAACGACTCGATAGGTGGCGGAGCCTGCGCAAGCGATGTCAAAAATTACCCAGATTAATTAGTTTCTTGTTCTGTGCCACAGACCGTTTTTACCTAGGTTCTGAGCTCAGATCAATGAAACTTTTTATTTCTCTTCTAATCTGGGTAAATTTTTGACACCGCTTGCGCAGACTGCGCTACCTATCAAGTCGTTTGGTACTATTTTTTTAGAGGCCTCATTGAATGCGTAACTGGGTTAAAAGAGCTCCATCTGTACCGTACTTCTTACAATACAAGGTGTAAATGAATTAACGCAAAATGAGAAACCACTTTGTTAGGCAGGGATAACATTAACATAGCATTAGAGCTCGTCTAAGCTGAAATGACGCGCCCTACTCCTTGCTTTTGTATGACAAGTAAACACGAAACCAAGGAGTGGGGCGCGTCATTTCAGCTTAGACGAGCTCTACATAACGAGTTGATTTAGATATTAAGCAAATGATTTTAATATTTTTAGTCATCAAACTTATCACACTTCTCCGTACAAATCAGCTGATCCACTCAGGTCAAAATGTACTGGGAAGTGAAAAATAAAGTTGCTCTGATCAAATCAGTTTCATAATGAAAGTTGCTCAGAATGATGTCCCTAACAAATTAGTTTCTCATTTTGAGTTCATTCATTTACATCTTGTATAAGAATTGCGAAGTGGTGGGTCAGGTCAGGGTAGGATAAAGACTTTATCATTCGTGTTAGGTTGACATGTAAGCATAGAAAAATAAATGCTTAACCTGTCGGTGTCATCACAGGGTGCTCATCCCATACAAATTAGAATTGGTAACCCTTCGTAAAAAAGAGATGGCGTGTGGAGTAAGAATTGTACTTTAATCGCCATGGTTTCAGTTAACATAGATCAACAGACGATTCTTCTTATTTTCCGTTGACTTTATCTAACCCGTTGGCTTGTTCTCCATCGTTACCGGTATGAGGTTGTGTGGAAGTGGGATGTAGTGTACTTGAATGGTGAAACTTGTCGTTTGGGAGATGTTCTGTGGTCATAAGGAACGGTATGAGGTTGTGTGAAAGTGGGATGTAGTGTACTTGAATGGTGAAACTTGTCGTTTGGGAGATGCTCTGTGGTCATAAGGGACGGTATGAGGTTGTATGAAAGTGGGATGTAGTGTACTTGAATGGTGACGTTTGGGAGATGTTCTGTGGTCATAAGGGACGACCTCTGTGGCGTTGGGGCTCGAGGCACATTACAGATGTATCTGTTCAATAGGACTTATCGAGAACGTTTGAGACAAGACCTAAGGGTAGCTGTAGGATAGTGCTTATATTGCTAGAAAGGTTTGAGAAAGAAAGCGCAATAGAGAACATACCTTCGTTTTACCAGCTCCTGCCGGCCCGACCACCATCAGACCGTGTCTCACCACAGTCGTTTCATACAATTGGATGATCTTGAAGATAAATGCTGCAATAGGTTAGTTCCATCTGAGTCGCATGCACATACAGTTTACGGATGGATAACTTAACGTATGGGTACTTAGCGTTAAGTACGTGGACTTAAAATTTTGATAATATTTTGCATGGAATATAAATCATAAATTATTAAAGAGAAAAGAGATAGTGAGAGAGACAAAATAACTGTCTAGAAACCAAGTCGTACAATCCAAGAACCATATACATCATACATTCACACATACCCAGATAACCATACAAGAGAAGCATACAAACAATCACACAAGAAGCGTTCATATAATCATACAAGAAGCAGTCCATACAATTGAAGAAGCATCCATATAATTCAAGAATGTCATACATATAACAAGCAAACATGGCCTACGCGCCCTGTACAAAGCAAAAACGAAAAGCGACTGCGTCGCACTGTACCTATGCATCGTCCCACGTCCCATTGCATCTTGAGATTCGAAGCACTCCACATGAGTCGCATATAGTCTTTTCATACAATAGTAAGTGATTTTAGAAGTCCTAACAGAAACATCAAAAATAACTTACTGTAAAGATCATCATATCCCCTCTTTACCAGCATGTTTCTGATAGACTGCTCCATGATGCCGTAGTCTACTACCGGTATCTCAATACGGGGGAACAAGTCTGATATTATCCCTGAAAGCAAGCAAACCGAACAAAATACATTAAATTACCTCAACATCCTATCACGACGTGTCACCAAAAACACACATTATATTTAGTTATTCTGTGGTTACAGTGCACTGCAAGCACTTACCATCATTGTCGAGACCCACTCACAATCACATGCATCATGTTTTAAAATATCAGAAGGAGAGGATCATTTACATCATTTTAAACATCGAAAAGATGATAAGGCCACAATGGTGATGATGATGATGATTATTACCATTGAATAACAGCAAATCATCAGCCAAGAACTTGGGCACGTTAACATCTCTTAGAGCACGGAGCACAATCTGCCTCTCGTCCGAGTCCACCATCTGTCTGATCAGGTTCCCAGCGACGACGATCACTGTCTTCACAGCTCGCATGCCGAAATCGTAGTGGTCCTTGAATCAGAATTGATGAAGGTCTATAAACGACTAGGACACGTTATATTGTACATCCGACAATACTAGAGATTTCTAAACCCATGGAATTAAGGCTAAGAACTATGCTGACTGACCAAAATAAGACCCAAATGGAGGATTGTGTGCCATTTCAACCATTGATGGCCTTATAGTGTGTTTGGAGACCCGTCAAAGTGCTGATTGGTTTACTTTTGTGCTGATATTTATCGCCGCCGCCAATCGCCGCCATCCAGAATATTTTTTGATAGATCTACACGCAAAGTGGCACTGCCCAATGGGCTTATCCACAACTATAGTCAGATAAAACCCTGAATTGACTGACGATATGCAAAAGGAAGAGATGCAGTCGATGTATTATAATATTCCAAATGAGCATGTTCATCTAATATGGGGAAAAGGCAAGTATTAAACCTGGGGCCCGATGCTGCTCTGAGAAACGCACTTATATTGGATCGCTATCGCATCTAAAACACCCAAAATGTCGTCATTTGGTATGCTCCTAAAGAATCGCAAATAGATCGTAAATACATTGCAAGAAAAGCGTATATTGTATTGCTTGCAATCTATTTACGATCTATTTGCGATTCTTTAGGAGCATACCAAATGACGCCATTTTGGGTGTTTTAGATGCGATAGCGATCCAATATAAGTGCGTTTCTCAGAGCAGCATCGGCCCCTGTCATACCTGTGCGCTGAGCTGCTCCGAACTCAATCTGAAAGTAGTGGTGATCTTGCCAGCTAATATCTTAGCTTCATAAAATCCGAATGAGAATAGTGATATCTCAGCTATAAGCGCGTAATCCGGCACCATCATTGAGATGGGGCGGAAGAGCGCCTTCAAATTGTCCGGCAGCTCGGTACGACCTGGTCAATAATGAAAAACATAAATGAAGCTGACGCCTTTGTGTACCCGGAAGCTCGTTCACATAGCGTCACGCCTTATCACAATAAGAAGTGACAGATGCACATTTGCTACTTTAACCCCTGCACGCGCCGAGCACACCGCTCGAACGACCGAACAATGGCGAACTATTGTAATATACGGGTTGTAACAGAAAGGGGTGTACAAGCCGAAAGTGGGTTGTTAGGGACGTCATTCTGAACAACTTTCACTGTGGGACCGACTTGATCAGAGCAACTTTATTTTTCACTCCACCCATACAGATTAGCCGGGCTCTGGCCCGAAATGTACTGAATTAATAAAAATAAAGTTGCTCTGATCAAGTCGGTCCCATAGTGAAAGTTGTTCAAAATGATGTCCCTAACAACCTTCTTTCGGCTTGTAGAACCCTTTCTGTTACACCATGTATGTAAAGGTAAACCCATGCTACTCTTTAAACAGATCAAAATAAGAAACAGTTATAAAATCGGGCACGCCAAACTAGTACGTGTGCAATTCCAATCACGCATTCTAATGTTATTTTTAAAAACGTGATCATTACAATACCTGCATAACCAGGATTCATTGTAATGAATACAGAGCACGATGGTTTCAACGGCAGCAGGACGCCTTCAAACATGAAATGATCCAAACGAGCCACTTGAGCCTTCTGTATTGTCACTACCTGGAAGGTAAGGAAGGGCATTCTGAACAAGGGTATTGGATGGTTGTAACAGAATATTTTTAGCCGACGACGACTAAAAGAGGGGTGTTATAAGTTTGAAGCGTCTGTGTCGGTCTGTATGTCTGTCCGTGGCACTCAAGTAATTCAAACGTAAATGAAGTCAAAGTACACTCGCACGAGCACTGAACCGCAATATCTCCTATATCAATCGCAATCCTTTTTAGGGTACCGTAGAGAAACAAGGAACCTTTATAGTTTCATCAAGTCCGTCTGTCCGTCCGTCCGTCCGTCCGTATGTCACAGCAACTTTATTCCGAAACTATTAGGACTACACAGTTGAAACTTGGTATGTTGTAGATCTATTCTGTAAACCGCTTTACGATTTTTATACAAAATTTCAAAAAAGGTCTTTAAAAATGACGTTGAGGATTCTGGAACCATTTTTCCTCAAAGTAAATCTTTAAAGAGACAGACCCTTCCAAAGTGGAAAAAGTTATGTCCCCCCTCTAACTTTTAAAGTACTAGAGTGAAAAATAAAAAATAAAATATATGCTGTGTATCTCAATACACACTTTCAACGAAAATTGGTTTGGACAAAATAAAATTACGTAGTTTTTAACATATAAAACATTAATTAAAAACCGCAAAGATAACTTTGTCATTCATACAAACACTATGAAAAACAAAGTAATTATTGCTGGTGAAGAATGATAGTGATATTTAGGCTAGGTGTATCAGGTGTATATTGTGATGCTACTACGGAATCCGTCATGGGCGAGTCCGACTCGCAATTGGCCACTTTAAAAAAATACCCTATCGAACATTCAGATTACGGTTATTTTAAGCGATCTGTGATGTGATTCGCCGATATGTCAATTAAGCGGAAAACTGAAAGCTAAAACCCAGATGGCGCTTTGTTGACTGTACCTTATTTACATTTGAAAGCACTGCATTCAGGTTGGAAAGTTTCAAGACTTTGTTTACAAAAAACTACATACAATTTGACAGTTCCCGTGTCATACTAAGGTATAATCGCGAATGCGCCACCTAGCGTGAGAAATTGACAGTTTTCTACCGAATTGCGATTGGTGTCATAGATACAGAAGGACACGCTGATATTATTAACAATGAAGGATCCAAGACAAGAACACTACCTGTTGCGCCACCACAGAGAGCACTTCAATGTCGATTCGATTGAACTCATCAAAGCAGGCCCAAGCCCCGGACCTGCAGAATGGGATTTGAATCAGGTAACTTGACATAAGGGTAGGTATTAATTCTGCACTTTAAAAATATACTCTGAGCTGTTTAACATTATTTTACCAAGAAGGATGTGTAAATGAGAATGAGCTTGCTTACGCCGCAAGTCCTTTGAAGAACTTCCCCATAGCCCTGTAGTCGAGTTGATCCGAGCAGTTAAACACTACACACTGCACTGCCAGCGCTTTCGCTAAATCCTGAACAAGAAAGTAAGTATAGTAGCCGACGCACATACAGAACCACGAGACACGTATGTGTATCTCTAGACTAAAATTTCAAGAGTGCAATCCTCTTCTGATTACTGCGTAGAGACAGTGCTGGAGTTGGGTGGGATGGCTAAAGAAGTGCAGAAGACATGTAGAAAGGCCCCTTTCAAACTGTAAGGTACAGGCACTACGACTGCGTGCTAAAACAACAGACGAGAACTTTTCTACCTTGGTGGTTTCAGTCTTGCCCGTCCCAGCCGGGCCGGCCGGGGCGCCGCCGAACTTGAGATGCATCGCACACATGAGCGTTATGTAACAGCGATCAGTCAGCGGGGTGATGACGAGACGACCACTACGGAGTTCAGGATTATGCCATTTAGTAACCTGTTGCTGGGGAAAGCCCTACCGATGTTGCAAGGAACCGCAAACCCCTGTCCTTAGCCAGTTGTTATATTAATTTGATTAGCTAACCAAAGCTCCTCATCCTTAGGCATTCCCATAGTGGATCGCGAATTCCCTTATTGTTGAGGATTCCTTCCAATGGAACAAAAAAATACTCGCCACCAACGTTCCCATCCGAGGTAGCAGGGACACAGTTATACCCACAATTCACATACATCCAGTTAATAAATACCTTACTGCATAGTTGTTTATATTGAACAATAGATCTCTCAAGAAGGGATTAGATCCTTACCTGTTGCCCAAATACTCGCATTGGTAGATAAACACAGAGTTCAATGCCTTGACGTGCTCTAAGTTCTGACTGAACTGCCGGTAGTAGGCTGACGTATCTAGGTGTTCTTCGTCCTGGTAAACTTCAGGCGACTCATCAGGCTCTAGGGGATACATGGGCTTCACTACTTCGTAATATCTGAAAGGTGCGATAGGAATCGTCATTATCAATGTCATATAGCTTTCCAGCGATCTTTTGGCTTGCAGTGACAGGTGGTATTGATGCTTTTTGACAGGTTGTTGCAAAACGGACTCAGGGACTCAGGAGGTTAAGTTGCATATAATGTAACTGGTATTCAAAGCCCGAAACACCCACAACCTTTTGGACCTGGAAGATGATCTGAAACATGCAGTAGGGATGTAGTATTGCGCTATTGAGTTAACGCATTACTCTACAAATTTTAGGAAACTGATCTGAAACCATCCATTCCTAATGTCCAGTCCGAACCAGAATCTAGAAGTGGTCAACACCATAAGTGGTCACCGACTGTCAAAGGGCATTCACACACCTCAACTGACAGATCCACTGGAAATCGGTCACATTCTTCACGTTCTCTTCGACCAGCATCTTTGTCACGTCACGAGCGTGCACTTCGATCACGATGAGCGCGCACACCACCTCGCGCTGGAAGTACGTCAGGTCGCCCTTCACCAGCGAGCGAAGGCTGTCCAGCTGGGGGAGAGTTTCAACATCGTAAGGTCTACAGTCTATACTATAGCATCATCATCATCATCGTCATTGGACTTTTCTTTTCAGATGTTTATACACTATATGTAGCATCAGACTCAGTCAGCATATTGCCGCAGGAAACCCTGTGATGCTGTTATTCTGTCCAGGATTACAAAGTTACAAATAATATGATATACAGGGTGTAACAGAAATGGGTGTACAAGCCGAAAGAGGGTTGTCAGGGACATCATTCTGAACAACTTTCACTATGGGATCGACTTGATCAAAGCAACTTTATTTTTAACCGACTTCCCAAAGGAGGAGGTTTACAATTCGTCCGGATGTTTTTTTTTTTTTTTTTTATGTCTATCCCCCGATAGCGCCTAAACGGATGGACCGATTTAGAAAATTATTTTTTTGTTTGAAAGGGTTTACTTTCCCATTGGTCCCATTGACATCAGGTCAGGATCTGATGATGGGATCCTGGAGAAATCAAGGGAACTCTTCAAATATTATAGGCAGACATATAGTGATTTTTATGTTTTTCATAATAACTCGTGCAAATGCACATGGTAAGCATAATATTGTGATGTGGAACTGCTGATGAAGACCACATATGGCCACCAGATCTGCTCAATACTAGGTACAAATACAATGCGTGGCTGACGGGCAGGCAACGCATAGCCTAAACCGGTGCACCTAGAGCCATGAAACTTTGTACAGGGGTTCCTTAGTAGCGTGGGGTAGCACTGATATGGGATTTGACAAAATTAATTCCCCAAGGGGGGGGGGGGGGGATAAGGGGTTACAGTTTGTATTAAACTCAATCTAATCAAATAGGGTTTGTGGAAGTCGGTTTTTTCTAAAGTTTACTTTTTGTTTCAATTATTATTAACTCAGTACATTTCGGGCCTAGCGCTCTGCTGATCTGTATAGTGGAGTGAAAAATAAAAATGCTCTGATCAGGTTGGTCCCATAGTGAATGTTGTTCAGAATGATATCCCTAACAACCTTCTTTCGGTTTGTGCACCCTATCTGTTACACACTGTATTGATTCTGGTTCCAAACTAGAATACCCTGTGCTGAGAACCAGTAACAGCGTTGTCACAAACATGTAAACATCCAAGACCTGGGGATTTGTTTTCCTTTCCAGCCAGGACTCGAACCTACAGGACATCATTCATGGGAAGCACAGTCTCGACTGCAACGCTACACAGACCATCAAAGAACTTTGACGGAGTTAAAATTGTCCAAGTCATACCATGGCCAGATTCTCGTAGTAGAACTCCTCCATGCGGTACTCGGTGATGCCCTTCTCCACGCTGGCGGTCCAGGCGGTCTGCGAGCCAGCGATGACCACCTGTCCCGGCCAGCGGAGCACCCACTCCGCGCGGGGCAACTCCCAGAGCTCCTTCAGACCATCCACCAGGGTCAGCCGGACTGGGGAAGAGATTGTATTGTGAGACAAAGCGCGACGTGTTGTACTCGCAGGTTCCCCCGCTCAACAATCTACCATTCCCTTTCCCAATAGTTTGCTCGTCTTGGTACAGTGTCTATTATAAGATTTCTGCATGTCATTGACGATGTTCTCCGACCGCGTTCGGTCATGGCGACTGTTACGGCTGGTGAAGGCGTCATTCATGTGCCCTCGTCTGGCTCACGTAGCCTATTTTATTGGTGAAAGTGCGATGGCACTGGCTACATGTCAGCACGCCATTTTGGTAGTTATACTGTATTTCAGCAGGTGTTCTGCCTCGCATTTCATCTCGCTTGGCATCAAGAGTAGCCCTTCGTTGGGCCTCAAAATCGAAGATCTTTGTGTGCACCGTATGTCACCTATTTGCCCTGTCTTCCGCGAGTTCTTCCCAAGTGGAGTGGTCGATGCCGCAACTCTTCATATGTCGCTTCTGCACGTCCTCGAACCCCAAGAACTGACCGCCTTGTTTGCGTTTTCCGTTCTGTAGTTCGCAATATAAGAGACGTTTTGCAAGACGGTCCTCTGGCATCCGTCGCACATGGCCACACCAACGCATTTGACGCCTCATCGTGTATGCTTCGATACCTCCAACATTAGAACGTCGTAGTATCTCTGTATTCCTGATACGGTCAGCCCACTTGACGTTCAAAATGTTTCGAAGACACCTTAGATGGAATCTGTCTAAAGCGCGGATATGTTTACGGGTATGGACACCAGGTCTCGGCAGAGTAGAGAAGGTTCGGAAGAACTATGGCCATATAGACGGAGATTTTGGTGGATAGCTTGATGTCATGCGATCGAAAAACTAATGTCATTAATGTGTATGTGTAGTACAATAAAGAAATTACGAATTACGAACTGACAAAACATAGGCGTTAAATCATCATACATCGCATGCCAGATAATGTATGCATGCACTGCGCCTTATAGAATAGAATACTTAAGATAGAATAGAATAGTTTATTTCATGAACATTAATGTTACATTTAATACAGGTCTTAAATAAATTTTATTACCGCTATGTCCTACCAGTGAAATGGTGTATGAATATTGTTTTCTATGTACCTACATATTATTAGAACTTACATATAGATTAGATTACGCATTTATTATTACAAATTTAAAATGTCAAACTTAATTACACCTTATGTACACCTATATTCAAGAAAATAAACGCTACTTTACTTTACTTTACTTTACTTTACAAAATATTACAATTATAGAGATTTATCATTTAGGAAGGAGTTTATATTGTTTACCGAGCAGATGGAATAATTTATTTTTAAACGGTTGTAAATTTAAATCTTTTATGTCGTTTGGTATTTTATTGCAAAATATACTTTTATGTAAGAGAGCTGTCCTAGACGGTAGCAAGCAAAGTCTGAGCTGACGTTGATGACGTTGAGAAAAGCTAGTTGTGGACTTTCTTTCTTCTCAGTCGTATCACTCTTGGCAGAGTGGTCGTGGTGGTCATTTCGAGACATCCAGTGCTGCCTTGATTTGGTCCGTCCATCTCATTGGTGATCTACCACGCACGCATTAATGGGATTAGTTTTTACGAAAACTGCCACCTCAAAAATGTATAGACAGGGTAAGGTCAGTGTTTCCTGAAGTATGGTTCACATCTGTCTGTAGTTTTGAGGCTAAACATAGCTCTGAGGCATCTTTTTGTGCCTTAAAGATGGTTTCTCTTTCAGAACAGTTGCCCCAGAAAATCACACCGTACCGCAGATAGACGACACAAAACCGTGATAGGCGGCTGATGCTGTTTCGATGCTAACGATTTTCACTAGTTCGTAGAGCAAGAAGGCAGGCGATCACATACTTGTTTTGGGTGATGTTTCCAATTTAAATTGTTATCTACCTCTAAACCTAGGAACTTGGTTTTTTCGACTACTTCTATTGTTGTGCCTTCACAACAAACACTGAGATTATCTAATTTTGATTGTCTTTGACAGAAATTCATTAATTTGGTCTTATCTAAATTTGCAATTAAATTATTAGTATAACGAATATCATCATCATCAGCCTATCAGGGAATCAACTGTTGAGTGTAGGTCTTCTTATATAAACGCCAGTCTGACTTATAGCACAGGGTGCTCATCCCATACAAATAAGAATTAGTAACCCTTCGTAAATACGAGATGGCGTGAGGAGTAAGATTTATACTTTAAAAGCCATGGTTTCTGTTAACATACTTCTAGGTGGCGCTAATCTTAGAATAAATCCTATATATCTTAGCGCCATCTTGTGGTATTTGCAAGTTTTCGATGGTGCTGCACCAAGCGATAATGGCATCGAAACTGAAGAAAAGCTTCCGTAGCATCTCAGTTTACGCCGGTGTCATATTTTGTTCTGGGTGATCTATCTGTATTAGTATAATATTATAGTATCTGTGCTTAAAGACATACTTTACACACACGTTTTGACACGCAGCTTGGACTATAGATTATCAGGCTAAACGTATGTCACTGCCGGCGTCATGTAGGTATTGTTTTGTTGGAATAATATTCAGGAGAAATTGATACAAATCAAGTGTCTGTTAAGTTGACTTGTTGAATGATGGAAACTCACTAGAATGCCTCATTGTATCCTCGAGTAGAAGCAGCCATTGTTCTACATTCGATGACGGGTAGAATGTGTACTTGAGGTCCACGATCTCCCCTTCACTGGAGTGCATTTGGGTGATCCTCAGATCTGGCATGAATGTCACCTGGAATTTTCCAAAAACATTTAATACAGTAAGAAAGACCAAGATGTAACAAAAAGGTATTCATATTTTATGGGACTCACATGACTACAAATTTTAGGAAACCGATTGATCAAACCAGCCTTATTTTGAATAAGTATCTGACGAGCGTCAAACCTTGGCAATATTCTCGAAGCACTTCCTCAAATGCGGCTGTACGGCCCTCGGATTGCGCGACTGCGACATAATCTCTAGCAGCTCGTCATCGCTGAGGAAGAAGAAGCGCGGGAACCGGAGTCGCTTCAGCTCCATATACTCGTTGAGGCCGCGAGCAACCACAGCCATTAGGTGGCGTGCCTCAATCAAGCTGTCGAGGAGGCGGCTGTCCGGGCAGACTATCATTATCTGGGAATAGAGATTTGGAGTATTAAAGTGGTTCATATTGTTAGAAGTATCCCAGTATTCCCAGTATTGATAATTGTTTGGATAAATTCCTGCTTTGCTCGTCACGCTTAAAATTATTTAGCTTGCAGCTTATGGACTTGGATACATATTTTTACAAAGTTGAAAGTCCTGTGGCGTTGCAGTACTGCACAACAAAGAAATCTTCGTTCTTACCTTTGGACACGATTGTGCGGTAGTCATTATCCTTCTCCAAATTCGTTCCATGGTGCCGTACTTCTTAGCTTCCGCTGGAAGTTGCCGCGAAATGTCTTCGGAAGTGAATATTGGTTCCAAATACATCCATTCTCTGAAAACACATAATAGGTGTAAAAAATACCCTAGAGACAACCCAATATGCAAACGAAAGAACGCTTCAGCTACTCGCGGCGAAAATATTATTATCGATAACCGTAGCATTCGACCCGAAGAGTCACTATTTAGATTATCTACTTTAGGTACGTAAAAAGATTAATCATTTTTTAACAGCGGTTAGTCAAAACTGTCGAGCTTTGAAGGTCCTAACAATGTTTTTCATCAAGTAAGATCATCCGTATAATGACGGAGTAAGTGCAATAAATCAGAAAACTAACTTTTGGCATTCAATCCATTCATCGACCACTTTCTGTGTGAGTTTCAGCTTATCCTCCCATTCCTGGATGCGAAGTTCGAAGGCTGCCTTGAACGGACTGAAACCGAGCTGTTGAGTCGTCATCATATGCTCGTCCAGCAGTTGCAGCGTCTCGTCTGCTATCTTCATTATATGTGTACCTGTGAACAACATTATTTACTCATTATGTGAGCCTGGCCTGATGTGAGTCGAAACCCTGATTCCTTTAGACATGACATCATCTCCATAGCTGATAAGCAATGGATGTGTGGTGCACGGAACCAGAGCAGATGGCGTGGTGAATAATACGCCAAGTTAAAAACTTAAAAAAAACTGACTTCATGACCTATTACTTGGTCCTCCCCGCTTGTTTTACAGTGTCGTCTATAGACCCGAAAAAGAGCCTACAAAATCTGTCTCCTGACTGTGAAGTCCATACGTATTACTTAATGTAAACGAATATGCGATCCTATCAGCCAGGACAATGACTACAGACACCGAAAAGTCACAACAAATCTGGATGTATAATGTCATCCATGTAAAAACAAATTGAACTTCACAGTTTTTTCATGTAGAAACCTAACTACTGGACCGATTTCGGGTTTTCAAATAATGGGACCAAACTATTGGGCTTCCCTTTTGAACAAAGAAATATTTTTTGAATTCGATTCATAAATCGTTTTTCGAAGTAACAAAAATAAATAAAAATGATAAAAAAACAACATTCAACCGAATTGATAACCCCCTCCTTTTTTGAAGTCACGCGCACTGATTGATTGATTGAGACAGAGAATCCTTACCTGTTGTCTTGTACGCACTGAGTTCTAGAACCTTAGTCGCCCATTCGGCCTGCATCTTGTCCAACGACTGCTCAATGACATACTCCTTGCTAGCTAGTTCCCCGATCTCTGCGATCAGTTCCCCGTGTGCGGCCACCCCTTGCTTGAGGCACAAGGAGAACGTCTGTTTTTCGTTCATTGTGACTGTTATACCTGCAAAATAAAAACTAATATTGTCACAAATGTCCACACAGATCACGTTGCCTTTACAGTTACACACGATTCTAGTACATATAACTGTTCAGGATGTTTTGTTGTCGGTAGGTACCTATGGTAAATTAATTATGAAACCCGCCAAGGTGGAACTAGGTACACGAGTATCCGAGGTTTCTATTAGTGTTTATGTCTGCAAGATTCTTAATACTTATTTGCTACCTGCTATAAAACGCTACTTACATTCGATTGTTTTAATAGAGGATTTCTGACAAGTTCACAATAGAAATACCATAAAACTTACCAGCTTTTTCCATGAATTCGTTCCAATGTCTTTCCTTCATTCCAGGGTTTCTTACTGCTTGTATGATCGGAATCAACGGTCGGAAATGATCAATTTCATCCTGTAAATTTTCCGATGTACTGTATTATAATAACAGTGATAAACTGTGTATAGTGCCCTATTTTTGACTCGAGTGATGTCGCCTCGTTACACTCCTCTAGAATCCTTCGGTCGCTCTGGATTAAAACCACTCTCGCCTTAAAAATAGTTCCTTACTCTCTTGGCAAAAAATCTACTATTTAATCACATCTATTCGAAAAGAGCTACTTTAGTCCCGGAAAACTAGAACTAAAGTAGCACTTTTACCTCATAGCACAATCCAACTACATCTGGTACTGATATTTTATCTTTGACTACATCTATACATACAAAGAGTTTCATTGATCTGATCTCAGAAGAGGCCGTGTTGTTTTTTGGCTCAGAATATGAAACAAATTAATCTGGATGATTTTGGACACCCCTTGCGCAGGCTGCGCTACTTATCGAGTCGTTTGGTACATTTTTTTAACTTTTTTTTCTAAACCCTCATTACAACTTCATTAAAGCTCAGTACCTGTTACACACATTGTAAAATAGTTTTATGAGCTACAAAATGATCTGGCCCCCAATTTTACAAACGGACGGCATGACGGTTGCTGTAGCAAGGACGCAGAAACCCGTTTTAGGCTCGGCGAACGACGCCGCTGAGACGTGCGCCGCGCCGGCTACATACAAAACCGGTTTTTGCGCCCTCGCTATAGACACTGCCAAGCCATGCGATTGTAGAATTGGGTGCCTGATGCTGTGCCTTAACTTACCCTGATGACAAGTGCAACTTTTTGCACTTTTGGCAAATCAGCGAATGTCCTGATGCATCTTATGATTGTTTTGTAAAACTCATTGATCATCGGCTCTATACCATCAGCGTCCACGTACATTAGAGGATTGTCGAACCAGACTTCTTTCTCTTTTAGGAAATCTGGGATGAAAAAGGATAAAGTCTATAAGGCCACGCCACTTAAGTCGCCAAAGTGGCACCTGCGACTCAAAAAAGTGTGCACGCATCGTTTTACCAACTCGCAAATATCTTTCAAAATTTACACACAGCCACGCAAAACTGTCAAGAGGCGCAACTCGAGCATGAAACGCACCCTCCGGAGATGTTGTCAAACTTGTCACACGAGTCACACGAAACGTCTAAATTCGCGACTCAAATTCGACGTCTTGCTCGATGCTACAGGTTACCGGAGGCACGCGACGCGAAACGTCAATTAAATCGCGAAATTACACGTAAAATTATGGTAGAATGTGCAACTGAGGTGACTGGCTTGCCTGATATGGCAGCCCTGCCTAATGCCTAACCACCATTTTATGGTTATGTTCGCGCTAAGGTCAGAGCATTGCATGAGCATTCTGTACCTGAATTGGGCCCCTGATGTCCTGTAATGTAACATAACGTTAGATAAATACATAGAGTCACGCCTTTTCCCAAACGGCGTGGCAGAGGCATGTTTCTTTTAAAAATATTTGATCCAATGAGAATCCTGCCCATATATAATTATACCTATGCAGCTGACCTATTTATCTAACGTCCCAAATATATTGTTGACGTATTATTAAATTATTAATTATACACAACGTACCAGAAGCAGTAACCCAAAGGTTTCTATACGGTTCGAACTCCTTCACCAGTTTGTTCAAGTCAGTAAACGGCACCACCGGTTGGCCGAACAGCTTCTGCCGTTGATTGAGGATACGGCCCCAGTCTTGTGCATCTCTCATGCCTTTCCACGCCTTCCTAATGTCGTTTGCGATTTCGTGGACCTGGAGTAATTAGATTATTTCCAGGACGGTTTCCTTCAAAATCCAACAGGGGACTCTGAAACTCAATGTTTTGTGAATATTTCAAGCGTCTACCTGTTACCATTATCAATATCGAGCAAAAACGAGCAAAAAAACACGATTGTTGTAAAGGAGCCCCCTCAAATATTTTATTTTATTCTGATAGTATTTTTTGTTATAGCGGCAACAGAAATACATTATCTGTGTGAAAATTTCAACTGTCTAGCTATCACGGTTCATGAGATACAGCTTGGTGACAGACGGACGCGGACGGAAAGACGGACAGCGGAGGCTTAGTAATAGGGTCCCGTTTGGCACCCTTCGGGTACGGAACCCAGAAAGCACTATATCTATAAGCAGCAGTAAAATAAAAACAATAATTGTCTCTACTCATAAGTTTAAACGCGCGCGAGAGAGACAGACATTAGGGCCCGTACGCACAGCGAATTTTCCCCGTGATTCAAACATGCAATACAATACTAATGGGAGTGGCCGCACTGGCAATTTTTTATACTATTTTGTGATTTTTTCCCGCGGAAAGAAATCGCTGGGCCCTTACTGTTGCCCATGCAGTGCAACGTCACGCCGCCGCCGCCGCGCGTTTATTCACGGCCACTAGAGCTCGTCTAAGCTGACATGACGCGCCCCACTCCTTGGTTTTGTATGACAAGTAGATACAAAACCAAGGAGTGGGGCGCGTCGTTTCAGCTTAGACAAGCTCTACACAAGCGCAACGTGTCAGCTTTTAATATCTGATTTTATGTTGTTTAGAATGGGATGCGTGACTATTATTGATGATCCCGATAACTTACTTTACTGAAGTCGTTTTGGAGCGTCAACTGCATGCATTGCGCCGTATAGATATCAATCTTGTCATACAACGTCAGCTCGTCCTGTTGGTGAAGCTTCCAGAACTTTTCTTGTTCTTCTTCGAGAAAGTCTGTTGTTGCCACCACCTGTTTGTGTAACATGTTGACTGGTAGCGACCTCTGGCGACACGACACGCGCCGGTCGCATCCAATATACCGGGTGTATGGAGTATGGAGCGACAAAACATTTTGGGGAGTTAGGGACATCATTCTGAACAACTTTCACTATCTAACCGATTTTATCAGAGCAACTTTATTTTTACTTCTCAATACGAATCATCTGATAACCGCTCAGCCCAAAATGTATTGAAATGTCAAAAAAAAAGTTGCTCTGATCAAATCGCTTTCATAGTAACAGTTGTTCAGAATTATGTCTTCTACTCCCCAAAAAATTTTGACGCTCATGCTCCATACTCCGAACACCCTGTATAATAGACCATCCATTGCAATTTGTGGAGGCGAAGCCATATCTACGAGTATTGCGCGCCGCTAGAGAGCTGACGTCGGGATGGTGCGTTCAGATTCGCAGCAGATTACTACTAGCCCATAGGATCCACGCTGTCCTGAACCTTCGCCAGCACTTTTTTCAAAGGCAAGAGCTCCCAACCTCCGCGTGTTATATTTATAGACATAGACATAGAAATAATTTATTGATAATATTCATTACACGTCATGGATCATATTTTATGCATAGTGTAAATTGGTACCTACTTACATAGGGATATGCTTATCATAATTCATAATGTCTATACAATAATAATAATTAGACATTTGAATAATAACATTAAATAATTTACACACAGTAAATTCAATAAGTCAAAATGTAAATAATTAAACACAGAAATAAAAATAATTAAATTGTAAATAATAATGTCATCATAGCAATAAAATTGTAAATAATAATGTCAAATTATGTGACTAATTCACTAGTTACATGCCTAATGCTAAAAACTCATCATATCTGTACAGGGACTTCTCAATAATACATGTTCTTATTTACATTTAAAGATGGACACACTCGGAGCATCAGTGATAGCCCCAGGTAGCTTGTTGTACACTACCGGACCCATAGAGTGGATTGCTTTGCGTGTTTTTTCTAGTTTGTGCGCGACTGCAGCCATTTTGTTGGGAGTTGCGCGTCTCGTACCTATACCTTTCTCCAAGTCGTTTGTATAGGTGAATATTCAGACAATTTCCTCTCCAATTAAAATTAAAATGGTGGACTAGAAGATCCGCTTTGGTCTGAATGAATGGACGAATCTAAACGCACCTTCCCGACGCCCTCTACGGCGCGCGGCGCGGACGCGAACCACCAAGCCGCTTCGCAGATTGCAATAATGGCTTCGCCTCCACAAAATGCAATAGATGGTCCATTACCGGAAAGCAACCGGCGCGTGTCGCCAATGTCGCTACCAGTCAAACAATGTAACATTTAGGTTCAACTTCAAAACTATTTTTGACAAGGAAAATGAAATACTTATACAATTAGGAATAAGTAAGTTAATTTCACGATTATCTGTGAAGTTTTTACGCTCGCTTAAGTGGAAGCTTACCTGTTTCGTGATGTTCAACGGCCACCCGATGGCTTCCCATAGTGCCTTGAAGTCGTCGTTTTCAAGTGGTGTGTAAAACTGGTCTAGAACTTCGTAGTCCTGTAAATGTCGAATATAATTAATTTATTTAACACGCTATTTTAAAAGACTTTCACATATTCATACATTTATGCTCACACCAAAATCCCCTTGAAAAGGGGCCAGGCAGGACCTCCACGTGCTACGAATGATTGCTTCGTATTTAACTCTACACGATATCTTTTTGGTCTTAAGTTTATGACCAAACCATTTTTTACACTTACCGTGAGAACCTTTCTCATGAAATCTTCTTGTGTCTTCAGCGCAAATGGTATTCCCTCCATCCACTCCCTGATCTCGAACACATGTTCAATAGAGTTGGGTTTCTCGCCCAGTTTCCTCATGATATTCTTGTAGGCTTGTATGACATCATCTACCACTAGCCGCACCTCCTCCGCCCACATCACAAGCAATGCTTTCATTATGTCCGAC
Organism: Argyresthia albistria; assembly: GCA_963457715.1. Classification (NCBI taxonomy): domain Eukaryota; kingdom Metazoa; phylum Arthropoda; class Insecta; order Lepidoptera; family Argyresthiidae; genus Argyresthia; species Argyresthia albistria. The sequence continues at coordinate 4,472,037 of OY735259.1, forward strand.
CGCTTTTGGACTAGTTGGTACTGGGAAAAAATATATAAATATCATTCAATGCAGAGGTGCCAGGTCGTGGAGGTCTGCAACTGCCGTCGACACCTGAGTGAGTGACAGCGCTAAGTATACACGTACATCACCATGCTTGCTATCTCGTTTGCTCGCTAGCTATTTACGTTCGCAGCGCTGTCGCACTCACACAGCCGCGCGCCACGTCGATAGTTGCACTCACACAGCCGCGCGCCACGTCGACAGTTGCACTCACACAGCCGCGCGCCACGTCGGCAGTTGCATTCGGTTTGCGGATAGAAACTAGCCTTAGGGCCGCCACATACAGAATTATCCCGAACGCAGTAAACTCATACAAATCTATGTATCTACCACATACATACGGAAGTTTTCCGTTCGGAATTTTCGCGGATTCATATGGGATTGAATCCCGTTTCAGAATTCCGAATCGGAAAAATTCAGGCTGTATGTGGCCGGCCTTAGAGAGACATTGGCGATGCGCAAGGATTTCAACGCGATGTATGCCACACGGGCGGGCGTCGCAGCTCCGTTAGGTCTCCGTCGTCGCTGCATTATTGAATATGGTAACCATACCCATATCAGAGGCACATCTTACCAAATTATAACAAATTCTATTCTCTTATTTTTCAACAGATGTCACTAACTTTGACACACTATTTTGACAGGTAACACTACTGTTGACAGGTGTCACTAGAGTCACTAATGAAATCAGTCACGGGGAGGCAGTTTCTCACGTCCGAAGGAAATACTTGGTATCAACGCCCTTCACGTCCTTCCCGGGTAGTGCTAACGAGAAACAAATCAACACTAAAATTTCCAGGTTCTCGAAAGAGAACATAACATAATAGCAAAAATGAGCAAAAAAATCACGTTTATTGTATGGGAGCCCCCCTTAATATTAAATTTCTTTTGATTTTTAGTATTTTGTTGTTATAGCGGCAACAGAAATACATCATCTGTGAAAATTACAACTGTCTAGCTACCACGGTTCATGAGATACAGCCTGGTGACAGACAGACGGACGGACGGACGGACGGACAGACAGCGAAGTCTCAGTAATAGGGTCCCGTTTGGCACCCTTCGGGTACGGAACCCTAAAAAGAAACAACGATAGCATGACTTTGATACCAGTCAAACTTTTAATTAGGTGTTGCTTATCTTGCATAGATCGATGAGTCTTCATTAAAACTTACTTACCTTCAAAGTATCAACGTTTAATGCAAATGGCCCAATGCCGATATACTGCGGCAGCCGCCATATTAAATCCTGTTTTTCATCGTAGTGCTTCTGGACCTCTTCTTTCATTTCAGAGGCGGAATGCTTCTCTACACGGTAAGCCCTTAAAACATATTCCCAAAAGTTAGTAAGTTAATTAAGTTAACATAGACGGAGGGGTTTGAAACTTTTTGTATGGACGCTGGCATATCGACCCGCCGCCATTTTGATTTTTTTTTTCAAAATCGCGGCGCACGATGAAAGTGGTATGTATGGATAGAGGACACATAGACGAACAAAAAATGTTTCATAACATGGTACCCTAAAGCGTCACATTACCGAGATATTTGGAGGTAAAGATCGACTTAATGAGTACAAGTCGATCTTACCATTACCTAAAAAAAACTTTTGCTGTATGGGAGCCCCCTTAAATATTAATTTAATTTTAATTTAATTTATTTTTTAAGTAAATAGTATCCCAACAAAAACATGCATAGGCATATACAAAAACGCCAGTCTCGCAGCCTGCGCAGTTTATTCTACCGTAAAAAGTTGTGAGATCTAATTTTAAACCAAGTCGGTTAATTTAACCAGTATCTGTGTATGGTAGAATCTTTCCAACAACTTTATTATCGTATACTGTTAAGTACCTACCTAATTAGTTAACTAATAACATTTATGGTGATCGGATAAATATAAGACATCTTTATTTCTTCAATAATAATTAGAATGACTTGGCAATCGCACGTAGAAAAGTTGTCGACTATAGGACCGTGTGTGCAACGTAATGTACCTATTGCTCTCGCTCCGAAATAATTCGTTGTTTTCTTATTAGTTAAGTTTATCTTTATTTAGAGATGTGTTGTGTTGAGTAATAATATTCATTTGTGCTCTGGGTGCTATAGAGTGGTCAGTTGAGCGCGATTGCCAAGTTATTCTAATTATTATTGAAGCAATAAAGATGTCTTATATTGATCCGATCACTATAAATGTTATTAGTTAACTAATTAGGTAGTTACTTAACAGTATACGATAATAAAGTTGTTGGAAAGATTCTACCATACACAGATACTGGTTAAATTAACCGACTTGGTTTAAAATTAGATCTCACAACTTTTTACGGTAGAATAAACTGCGCAGGCTGCGAGACTGGCGTTTTTGTATATGCCTATGCATGTTTTTGTTGGGATCTCATTTCTTTTTGTAAGTAACTTTCCTTTTTAGGGTTCCGTACCCAAAGGGAAAAACGGGACCCTATTACTAAGACTTCGCTGTCCGTCTGTCCGTCCGTCCGTCCGTCCGTCCGTCCGTCCGTCCGTCCTGTCTGTCACCGGGTCCACCTGCACGAACCGTAATAGCTAGAAAGCTGAAATTTTCTCAGAATGTGTATATCTGTTGCCGCACCAACCACAAATACTGAAATACGAGAGATATTACAAATTGAAAGTGGTCTCGGTACAAGATACGTCTTCACAACACGCTTGAAAAGTTTATACCAAGGCCATTTTGTTTTGGCAGGTAAGCCTTCTTTTAATGAAACTAAATTTAAATGATATGGCAATGTCGTCCCCGGACTTCTACAAATACTTTAAATATTAATTGATGAATTACGACGTCTCTATTTATTCTGTAGAACTTTTAGAAAATAATTATAAAATTAATAGTTTTTAATTACTTTTGTTTTCATACAAAGCTCAGAGCTCAGAAATTCATTTTTTCCTTTTGGCCACTACAAGTTTGGCTGCCAGTGATGTTTTAATTAAATACTCTTTGGTGCGTTGAAATGATGTTTTGCAGTCTGCATGACATTGACATAATGAGTGAGTGAACCTCATTGTACGGAAATTGTAGATGGGTGTCTCACGTTTTCCAGTAGGTTGTAGACAGTGCTGCTTACGGCGGCGTTTAGTAGGTACTCAAGGCCCTAAAAGCGCGGCAAGCTTTGAATCAATTCAAATGTTATTTTTCAACTAGCTACAAAGTTATTCTGACATAAGATGATAATTTGAACAAAACTTTTTGGGTATTTCATGAAAAATACAGTTACAGATCACACATATACAGGGTGGAACAAACGAATGGGCCCTGGAGGGAAAGTACCTTAAAATCTCAAGATATCCGTCCGTCCGTCCGTCTGTCTGTCACCAGGCCGTATCTCATGAACCGTCGTGGTAGCTAGACAGTTGATATTTTCACAGATGACGTATTTCTGTTCCCGCTATAACAACAAACGCTAAAAACAAAATAAATTTAATATAAAGGGGGCTCCCATACAATTAACGTGTTTTTTTGCGGTTTTTTTAACCGACTTCCCAAAGGAGGAGGTTTACAATTCGTCCGGATGTTTGTTTTTTTTTTATTATTTTTTTATGTATGTTCCCCGATAGCGCCTAAACGGGTGGACCAATTAGGAAAATTATTTTTTTGTTTGAAAGGGTTTACCTTCCCATTGGTCCCATTGACACCAGGTCAGGATCTGATGATGGGATCCTGGAGAAATCGAGGGAACTCTTCAAATATTATAGGCAGACCTATAGTGATTTTTGTGTTTTTCATAATAACTCGTGCAAATGCACATGGTAAGCATAATATTGTGATGCGGAACTGCTGATGAAGACCACATATGGCCACCAGATCTGCTCAATACTAGGTACAAATACAATGCGTGGCTGACGGGCAGGCAACGCATAGCCTAAACCGATGGACCTAGAGCCATGAAACTTTGTACAGGGGTTCCTTAGTAGCGTGGGGTAGCACTGATATGGGATTTGACAAAATTAATTCCCCAGGGGGGGGGGATAAGGGGTTACAGTTTGTATTAAACTCAATCTAATCAAATAGGGTTTGTGGAAGTCGGTTTTTTCTAAAGTTTACTTTTTGTTTCAATTATATAGATAATGGTACGGAACCCTTCGTGCGCGAGTCTGACTCGCACTTGGCCGGTTTTATTTTCTTTTCGGATACTATTTCTTGTGCGTTAGATACCGACTTTCTCAAAGCCCACTCCCTATCTCTATGGGCTCTTCTCTGTGGCTTTGATATTACGATTTGTGACAAGTCTGGGCGGTGAATTATATAAATATAAATCATACCTCAAACCAAACCATACCGCGGTCAGGAAATGCACACCTAGCGACATCTAATGGGGAATAGCGATATTAGACAATATTGTAACCGCTTTATTTAAATCATAGCTGGAACCAAACCATACCGCGATTCAAGATACACATAGCGACTAGCGACATCTAATGGGGAATAGCGATGAATCGAAGTAGTCGTGTACTGAGCTTATTGATAATTAATATATTATGAAATTGGGGCTAAAATTGCGCAATGTTTGAGTTTTCCTTGGCTTTGCAGGCTAAACTCTAACCATGCTCAAAATTTTAAGCTTGTGGGTTCGCTAGAAGTAGCCTTTAGAGTTTTCATGATCGTGAATCAGTGAGTCAGTGAGTGTCAAAATTGAGGAACTTTGAATTGCTGTACCTTCAACTCTACTAATTCAAATTTATTGAAATTTTGAGAATATGTCTTATGACATGGTGCCTTTTAGCCGCCGGGAATTCAGGTTTCTATCTTTATCCACAACGGAGTAACAGGTAGGTCAAATATGCTCTGAATGGCTTCCTGTAAAGGATGTTACTGCTGCGCCCGTATGTTTTTTGCTCGACTTGGCTTGGGGGCGCTGCCGCGCCCCCAGATACTCTATTGTTAAGTAATATATTGTGTACATTTTAAGCGTCTACCTGCTACTATTATGAATATCGAGCAAAAATGAGCAAAAAAATCACGCTTGTTGTATCGGTGGGTGTTTCTGTCCACACTGGTTTACAACAAGACCCCGACTTCATTGTGCTGTCGACTCCCGCGCAGGGAACACGTACACTACTGGCTCCGTATTGTAGCTGGAGCGCAACTGCCTGGCGTTGGTTGGCAATGGCTGTCCACACTGCATGCAACGGCAGCCGCCGACGCCCCGGTAGGCAGCACGCGGCGCGCCCGTCGACAAAAGTCATTGAAAGACAAGTGGACAACCGCCGCCGTTCACACTGCAAAAATGGCGCCGATCTGAAGCGGCCGCTGAAGAAAGACTTGTTGTACCTATGCAGTCTGGCGCGGGTTTTAATATTGAATTTCTTTTGTTTTTCAGTACCTATTTGTTGTTATAGCGGCAACAGAAATACATCATTTGTGAAAATTTCAACTTTCTAGCCACCACGGTTCATGAGATACAGCCTGGTGACAGACGGACGGACAGACGGACGGACGGACGGACGGACGGACGCACAGCGAAGTCTCAGTAATAGTTTCCTGTTTGGCACCCTTCGGGTACGGAACCCTAAAAAGTGCGCGCCATTTTCAGTTTTCATCAAATAAAACTTTTTATTCATTGTTTATATTGTGAAAATGTCGAGTACCGATAATTATAAATTTTACTCGCAAATGAATTGAAAAACGTCGTATGAAACTCGTGAGAAATTCAACTTGGGTCACTTGTTTCATAATTTAGATACTATAATGTAGTCTGAGCGGAATCTCTACTCAAGTCAAGACAGAGACGCGACTTTTGTGTTTTGTCCGTGTCATATTTAGTAGAGTCAATATCTACATCCGTGCTTGCATAAGATCAGATTTTCTGATAACCGCATCATGATTTGTCAACCAGTTTGAAAACTAGAGTGCCTTGGACACATTATAGAACGATTGAAAGAACGACCAACCGACAGACAAAATACACCGACGGATTCTGATGCGGTTTTCTGTAAATGGTTGTAAACCTGCAAGGGTTCTTGTATAAGTTTTGCTAAAATGGGTTCAGCCGTTAAAAAGTTATTGGCATAAACCTAGGCTCAAGGCACAGAAGAGATAATAGTACTCCGTACAGAACGGCCACTCCCTTCCCCGCGCTGATTCAGATACCGCACCCCACCCCTGGCGTCTAGGGACTGGTTGAAAGTTCAATAGACGCGGCTGAACGCCTGACGAGTGACCGCGCGTATACGGTGAATAATAACCGGCAATGGTGAAGTTTTGTGCATTATTTGGGTGTCTGTCGTCAACTAGAAACACCAAAGACAGGAGATTCTTTCAGTTCCCGACTGATGAAAGAAGGTAAGCAACAGCAACTCTATTGTTGTTCTTTTGAGAAATAAAAATTCTAATACCTTAACTCCCGGAATGTAACTTGGTCAGCGTTTGCTGTGTGTGTCTCGCTCTCTCACAAGGACAGACTTTGTGCGAGACAGAGACAGAGTTATGTGTTTGTAGTACTTACTAGCTACTGACTACGATAATTGATAATAAGTCAGTGTCGTAATATTTTATTTTTAACCGACTTCAAAAAAGGAGAGGTTCTCTAAAGGTTCTCTTTCATATTTTATTTTCTAAGATACCTAGTACTAAACCTTCCGTAATACATAATTATCAATTAAGTACATTTATTATAGATTCATTTAGTGCTATTCGTTGTTGGTGCGATTCAACAACGCGAACGAAGCACTTCGAGTTGAAAAGTAGTTAGCAGGTGGGTCAATCAACTATTTTACCCACACTTTGCAGTCCCCGACCATTTATTATTAAAATAGGTACGCTAAATGGTTAAATTTACACAATTGACGAATATAACAATAGTATCTAAGCTAGCAGGCACTAGGTACGGGGAACTTGATTACGTTCTCGAAGATCTTCGTTTGTGTTTTTTTTTTTGCTCGCATGGCGCGGTATGGTGTCCTTTGATAGTGCCGTTGAGCTGCTAGTCCTCGAAGAACTTTCAGAGGGAGTGCGTGCGTTGACAGAAAAGTGTGGGTTAAGTTGATTGACCCAGGTACGCACGCACTAACTTTGTCGCGGCGGCGGCGGCGCGCCGCCATTAGCTGGGTCCACATACAGCGAGCTTCGGCCGGGTCTCGCTCGAACCCTGTAGTGGTTTGGTTGTTTTGAATCTCTCAGAGACTAGGTACCTACTTAACATAAAATTCGAATATTGTACAATCCTAACTATGTTTTTACATAGGTAGGTACGAGTACCTACCTACAGTTCACGCCAAGTGTCTCTTACCTACTTCAGAATAAGTAATAGTAGGTAACAACAACATAACATAGCTTCACGCCTTTTCCCATAAGAGGTGGCAAAGGCACTGTGCCCACTTAAAATAATTCAAAAGTGAGTTCGAAAATGGAATCTATGGCGACCGCATAAGAGCTGTCGGACTTAATATTGTCAAGTAATTTTAGTGAGTGTAACCTAGAGAATCGGCCACATTGTCAAGTAATTTTAGTGTGTGTCTCCTAGAAAATAGGCTCCATTACCTACCTATTTTGTTATTTATTGATTGCAGATAGATATATATTTTAGTGTCAGTCTCTAAATAATCTAAATAATTGATTATTACTTACATCGCATTTAGTGTAAGCAATATTTATTTAGTTACCTACCTATCTTGTCATTGCTAAATAAATAATAACTACCTATTACAATATATATTTTTATTTCAATGAGAACCCGACTAGGTACCTGTTAACGGCAGCGCCCCTACAAAGTCACTTCATAATAATGCAAACGCTTGTGTTCGGGTCGCGCCGTCGTCGTCTTTCGGTTCGCCCGACGCAAATCGCTGCATTTGCCGCGCTACCAGCCCTAGCAATATTTACGCACACATTTGCACGTGTACAAACATCATTTGGTCATTAGTAGTAACAGGTGATTATTTTACGAGCGTTCTATGGAGTGTCCGAGGTGTGCTCAAGGAACAGCGGGTGACCAGCCTACTTTTGACAAACTGTACCGTAGGAACCAATAGCTGAAAAGAGCCCGACATAATTTTGTAGCTAATCTAGTCTTCTTTAAGGCATGCAAAGTAAATATAGCAATTAGATCCTTCTTTTACTGACATGTTGAGCAAAACAACTGAAAAATGACCAAAAATTTCACGGTTTTTTGGTACACCGCCCGCTTGCACAGCATTTGGGAAATTGCAAATCTGGCATTGTAATGCTGGTTTAAGCACAGATTAATGTTTAAGCCCTAACAACATGTAAAAAAATCAGAACGATTTGACCTTATGCAATCAGGACCCCTATCTCATGTTTAAAATGACTGTACCAGTTCTATTTTGTCAGGGTTCAGAGTTATCAACTTATCACGCTTTAATTTTGTACTAACTCAACATATTCCTCAATGTCCAATATATAGATTTCCCTGTAGCACTCGTACTGTCGACAGTACGCTTTCAGTGGTATGATCGCTTTCCTGTAAGCTTTCAATAGTCTCTCTCTGTAGTCTGATACATTTGGCTCCATGAGACCTGAAATATCAGTCAGTGAATCCCCCATTTAGGTCAGGCTAGAGAAGACCTGAAGATGTCTGACTAGACAGTCAGAACATAAATGAATGTAAAAAAGGATGCAAACAAACAAATCTGCGATATTTCCAAGAGAATAAACCCTTTAAAAAAAATGGAGGATGGAGTAAAAAATAGAGTATTGAATCTTGTTATTATAAATTTAAAATCAACAAGCATTAATTACTTTCTGAAATCTGCACACCTTGTGCGGCAATCTGCGGTAGCTCTTTTTTTGCATTTTTGAATACCTATGTAACCTGCATCGCTAGCGTGCAGGTGTACATTCAGAACACAGAAAAGGCTAAGCCGGCCTACATTTTATGTTAGTATATAATATGAAACCCACACGTGTATAACTTTACCGATAGAAGTCAGAAATAGCTCCTTGTCGAATACCAGGCCCGTCATGATCATGGGGTGCACTTGTGGAATGAAATGGCAGCGGTAGAGGACTTCACGGAACAGCCTTTGTATAACAATCTGAAACCAGAATCACATTTTTAACCGACTTCAAAAAAGGAGGGTGTTATCAATTCGGTTGTGTTATCATATTTTTATGTGTGTTACCTCGAAATTGGTATTATATGTTAACCGATTTAAAAAATTGTATTTTTTCTCCATACAAGATTACAACTTGGCTTTTATCACATCCTTAGCATCGGAACCATTGACAATCCTATCCTATTCCCGCCCTCAAATCAGCAAGATAATTTACCTTTTTAAAAATCATTTCGTGCAACACATTGTTAGTCTACTAATTTGCAGTCTTTTGATTGTATACCAAACTAAAAGATTGCGCCTCTGTCAACCCGTTTGGGAAAAGGCGTGACGCCATGTATGTTCTAAAGTTATATACCTCAAACTGCGCTGGATCCGTGCTAAAATACGGCCCGGTATCCGACATAAGCAGGAAGAAGTAGAAGAGCGTGACAGTCGGCGACCTGAACGGCGTATTGATCAAATCCAGAGGGTCCCACTCGAAGTTGTCTTCACACCAGTAGGTGCAGAGACAGGGCGTCTCGCATAGGTAGACGAACATCGCCATGGACTGTTCGATGCAGTAGCGGAGGGCGTACTGGAACATAATAGTAGAATATCCACCAATAATAGCACTGTTTTGTGAAACAGGAGTTTATTCACGAGTGCAGCGAGAGTTAAGACTGAGTCCAGAGTGCAGTGAGGGCTTCAAGCGTGCCCAAGTCAAACACAGCTATAAAGCTAAGAAGTATGCTCTACTTTTATAAGAGGCTAATCACGCAAAATAATCATAATCATAAATGATCATAATCATGCTATGTTAAAGCACCATGTCGTACAAGAGGCGTAGCTATAGCGTATATCATAGCATATCGCATTACGGTATCCTGTACCGTGAAAATACATCAAGACCCACCTTCATCGATAGTTTGATTCTAACTAATGGGTATACACCATTCCGTTTCTTGCGAACTTACGTCTGTTCCAGTGTGTTTGAGGCCAGTTCTATACTGTTGGATAGTGCCCTGTCCAGTCCAGTATACAATTTCACATACCTGCATACGAAACCTGACGAGTTGCATGAATCTGAACAGCTTGCTAACACCATAGAACTCCCATTTTTTTTCGTAAATATTGAACCACCTGGAAAGCAACACCAAATCTTCTATGAGACAAAAGACCAAAACCCAAACTCTTTATTACACAGTACATTGCCCCGATCAGCTTTCAAGTTATTATGGGAGCACCAATTTTTTTTTGGTTGCGACCATATGTTCCATGGGAAAAGTTCTTCATAATGATGGGTACTATCATCCCCAAAATATGGTCAGCTAATTAAATGTCACCATGTATTAAAGGACGCGATACAGAGTATCAGTGATTAATAAGTTCTATATTAATATAACGTTACCCTTTGCCGACATCGCGGAATGACATCCTTATGGCATGAGCTGTGTTATTGAGCCACGTGATATTCAAATACTTGAGCATCTGAGGAAATAGTAGAAGAGTATATTCGATGTGTGTATGACACGGCGCACTTAACTTCAGTACCTACTTGTTTATTCGGGCGAAAAACACGTAAAGACTTACCATAGATGTGCAATGTTGCTGGGCGGCATCAAACTCTGCCAAACTGACGTTCCTTCCGTAATTTGCTGTGAAAAACAGCATTGTCTCTACCTGAAAATGTCAAATTCACAAAGTTAAAAAATGATCTGACTCTACTACTTAGTTTCTACAGATAAATGATAATTTGTTAATGATAATTTGATAATTTGTTACTAACTATCTAGCAATAAGCGCGATTTGGTAAATAATTACTGTAAGCCTTATTGTAAACTATTAAATAAATAAATAAATAAATAAATGTTACTTGTACCTATGCTTTGTTTAATACAGAGTATGACTTGCAAGACACTCTAAAGCCGAACAAAAAGCACTGTCGAATGGCACCATTCATTTTCAACTTGGAGAACTTAATTTGTAATTTAATCTCGACTTAATAACTATACAATTTAATATCTAATCGCGATACCATGATGAGCCATCGTAGAGTGGAGTCTATATAGGGTGTAACGGAAAGGGGTGTACAACTGTACAGTACAAGCCGAAATACCCCAAATCTACTGTTGGTAACAAGCATGATGGTACCATTCCCAGCTCTCTACGGTTACTAGTAGTAGTACTAGTTCTGGATTTGTCTTTGCAACGGTATTTTCTCGCAAATTGGAGCAACTAAAAGTTGACTCAATTTTCGAGTTTTTTTTTCACCCGACAATCGAAATTTGTGCCACCAATAGGCATCACGAAAGATTTTAAAATCCTCTGCCATAATGTGGGTACACATTTACTATTTACGAAAGAAACTTTATTCCGGTAATAAACTAAAGTTTAACGAAGTTTAAAGCCATTTTTCTAATATTTTGTAATAGTGCGCGAAAAAAGCTCTCAGGTGTCATGGCGTCGTCTTTGATGTCACGCATAATTAAATATGTCAATGTCCAAATGAGTAATCAGCATAAATCAGATGATGTTTACATTGTTATGACGTCATGCAGCGTCATGCGCTATGATTTCTGTTTCGATCAAAATGGCCGAATGCAGTATTTTAAATTTTCGTTTTATTGAAAATCATATTAATCTCAATGTTTTTAATCAAATTAAATTAGTGTTTTAAATCCTTTTAATATTTTCCCTTAGAATCATTAAATCTTTGATTATTTATTTGATACAGTCGTCAGGCCTATGATAGTGTCGACTGTCTACACCAACCAGGCTTCGGCTTCAGAGTGTCTTAAAAGTCACGGTGTATTAGGATACTGTTGATTTAAACGGTTTCTATTCGAGCCAACATTCTGTGCAACCTTCTTTTGTCGGCTAAAGATAGGAATAGTTTTCACCATAGATAGCAAGCAACACTTTATGAAACTCACTCCATCGATCGTTCTGTGAGAAATATGGAAGGCGGTTGCAGTAGTTCAACAACACAGCGTCACGCCTTTTCCCATACGGCATGGAAAAAAGTTTTCATGTTTTACCAGTAAAATCATCAGTTGCATTACCTTGAGGCATTCCTCCACAACAAGGTGTATGCAGGACACTGATTCGGATAGGACGTAAAGTGAGAACCACTGGTTGTGCTTCAATCTGCCGTCGAAGTCGTCCATGACACACGGAAATCTGCCTGCAGACACAAACATTAACAAACACTCACATACTTCAATATCTTATTCAACCGTGGTTTGTTGAAAGCTATCTCTCTGTTAGAGATAAGTATACGATCGCTTTTGAAAAATATTTATCTGTTATGATTATGACTTATGACATGTAGCGCGAGAAAACACGCGGTATAGAAAACACGCGGTATAGAAAACACGCGGTATAGAAAACATGCGGTATAGAAAACACGCAGTATAGAAAACACGCGGTATAGAAAACACGCGGTATAGAAAACACGCGGTATAGAAAACATGCGGCATAGAAAACACGCGGTATAGAAAACACGCGGTATAGAAAACACGCGTTATAGAAAACACGCGGTATAGAAAACACGCGGTATAGAAAACACGCGGTATAGAAAACACGCGTTATAGAAAACACGCGGTATAGAAAACACGCGGTATAGAAAACACGCGGTATAGAAAACACGCGGTATAGAAAACATGCGGCATAGAAAACACGCGGTATAGAAAACACGCGGTATAGAAAACACGCGTTATAGAAAACACGCGGTATAGAAAACACGCGGTATAGAAAACACGCGGTATAGAAAACACGCGTTATAGAAAACACGCGGTATAGAAAACACGCGGTGTAGAAAACACGCGGTATAGAAAACATCGTGAGGAAACTTTAAATCTACGTAGCTGCGGCGATTGGCTAGCCCTCTGTCACGCAAAATTAAGTATTCAACAACTGGCTAAATGACATATGTGCGTATCTGCCCCCCCCCCCCCCCTTATGGGAGCTGGCGTGACTCTAAGTTATATTCTGTTGTGTAATGCAAGAAATTATAGTTTGCGCGTGCATATGGACGGGCTTACACTGTAACTGTTTAACAAAAGTGTAACTGGGGCCGGATTCTACAAGTGAATTGCATGTGAAAGCTATAGCGGGGGTGCCAAATGCCGGTTTGTTTGTAGCCGGCTCGGCACGTCTCGGCGCGGGCGACAAGCCAAAACCGGAATTCTGAGCCGTCGGTCTATCCACTGTGTCATAAGATTCGCTGGCAGAATCACAGCCCTGTTTAATTTCAAAATCAAAAAATTATAAAATCCAAATCAAAAATCATTTATTGAACAAAAGGTGGGTAAATCGTGGGTAATTTGGTGTTGATTTTTGTACACTTGGATCTACCTATTGTTGATTTATTGATCCTTTCCATCCTGGAAGAAATCTCTTGATAAAGATAAGCTCGCCTTTGAACATGCTGTTTCCATTTTTAATTGTCATAATGTTTTGATTTGTGTGCAATAAAGTATATTGATATTGATAATTTGAGTCAGTATACTGCATACCATAGTCCGGCACTGGCGGCATATAGTCAAGTGTCGGGGGCCGGATGAAGTTATACTCTCTCGGTTTTCTTCGAATCATGTGAATGATTCGCATCTTTCCCTCCATTTTCCTGTACGCAAGCTCAGCCTGAAACCGTTAAAGGACACCGATTTCAGAGGCTATTTAAAATCACTTTACGCTCCAGCTCCAAAGCATATACATTTTTGATATATGCAGTGAATAATAACACTGCTTGCTGCACATTGAGATCTTTGGAAAAAAACAGCTTCACCCCGTTTTAATTAAATCTCAAGGAAAAACCAATCCATGTTCTTACTTTCTGGTATTTCATTTTACTATGGGGCCTCGATTCAGTAATGCCAGACTGATGTGCTTTTTCACCACCAACATCTTTAGGGGACACTTTATTTCCTTTCAGGGTCCACCTGCCGGTTGTTTCGCTTTGAATTAAGTATTAGGGTCATCTAGGCTAGGGACGCCCTAAATTTAAGAGGCCGGCCTCCGAAACAGTCGCTAGACAGCTAAGAAAAAGAACTAAGTTTCCCCTAAACGTTGCTGAAGCCTCAAGCCATGTTTCATTAAAATTCTGCTTTCTATAATCATTAATCAGCTATCTTCATTAAATAGTTCACGAGCCATCGAACTTTGGCATCGAATTATAAATTCAACTTTAGTATAAGCAAATCAAACCAAAAGGAATTAAGGGCGGGCCCTAGGCAATCAGAACTTAGAATTAAGGGCGGGTCCTAGGCAATCAGAACTTAGAATTTCATCCTTAACTTATTTTTAGAGGAATTGAAATAAAAAATAAAAAGGTTAAAGCCAAGCTAATTAAATTTTATATTAATTAGTATTTTTTATTAAAATCCTAAAGACGATATTTTGATGTCGAAATTATTGTAAGAACAATGTATGGTTCCTTGGAATGTGAATATGATCAGGATTGATATTAAAATGTAACTAGTTGCAGAGTAATCGTGTGTAATTTGGCTTGTTTACATGATTGAGTAATATAAATGAAATCAGGGGTGCAAAGAAATGGTTAAACTTGTACCTCAGAAATAAGACTTTTGAAGTGCTGTTCGTCAAGTTCATTTGCCTGCTTATGTATGCGGACCATCTTTATAATCTTCGGCATGTAAGGTAGCGGCATACGCGGCAAATTGTCGAGAATTAGACAGTCCAGGTATAAGTAAAACCTGGAAAAAGACCGCTGTTTTATTTTCAAACTAAAAATGAATACCTATTATACCAAGTAAGGGCAACACCCTGCCCATTTTTTTATCATCACTGTGGATTTGGTAAGTTGTTAGGTGATTGTATGATAGACGATATGCGTGGAATAGAACGTAAGGTGCTTTTGACAGATGATACGGATGACTGAGAGGGAAAGAGAGAGGAGATGAGAAGATGGACGACGATTGCTAAGACGTGACGATTGATTTCTAATATTTTATTATTTTGCGTTTGTAAAGTTCAAAGCCACGAAGGAAGTGAAATAAACATTGAAACAGTTCATCCAAGGCTCTCTCTTAATATTCCCACATTTTTGGGGGCTCGTCCGGGATTGGAGGAGTCGGATGATTGTGGATATTTTTTTTACACACGAAATTTATTTTTTTGCTGAAAAGACGCTTCCAACGAAAGGAAGAAAACGAAGAACGACGCGAAGACGAACGAACGACGAAGAATGCAAGACGAAATGATGGAAAGGACGCCAGAAAAGATGCTCTCCTTGCTAGACGGCGCCTACTCCATGACCAAATTTGATGGCGAGGACGACACATATTCGTCTGTCAAGTGGGCTGAAGACATTGAAGATAACGCGGAAATTTTTGCTTGGTCCCCTCAGCAGAAACTTATTATTGCGAGAAGGTCTTTGACAAAGACGGCGGCGTTATGGCTGAAGACCGAAAAAGTCTTCAAAACTTTCGAGGAATTAAAGACGGCGATGTTAAAAGAATTCCCCGAGCATGTAAACACAAAGGAGATGCACGAATTGATGGCAGCCCGTAAGAAGAAGACTGATGAAAGCTTCCATCAATACATGCTTGTCATGAAGGAGATGGGAAAAAGAGGCAAGTTCCCCGACTATGTCGCGATAGAGTATATTGTAGAAGGAATCAAAGACAGAGAAGTAAATAAAGCAGTATTGTATGGAGCAACTACCTATCCCGTGCTCAAAGAAAGACTAAAGATATATGAGAAAATGAAAGAAAGGGAAAAGACAGCTGCAAAGCAATATAGTGAGCAAACTAGGGGACAGGGCGTGGCAACTCAGTCAGCACCAGATCGAAGACGATGCTACAACTGTGGAGAAAATTCTCACATCGCCAGTGCATGTCCGAATGGCATCAAATGTTTCCGGTGCAACGAGTTTGGTCATATGGGTATGCACTGTAGAGCAACAACTACAATGACCCCCGCTAGGCGAGATGGCGGCGCTGGCATCGCAACCGGAACCGGGGCAACCGGAATATCTACGGCGGGGCGGTCGGTAAAGCAGGCACAATATGGCGCGAGCACAGCTGGTGGCTCCGCCAATATGACTTACGTACCGGGGATGTCGGCAAAGCAGTTCGGCCAATCAAACACGAATCAACGAGGTGCCATGTTCGGAACTGCTATACCGACAGGGACTTCGACAAATGAGGACGAATACAACTGTCAAGTTCAAAACTCAACGGACAGATAGCAAAGGTGGACGCGCACCTAGACGCGCCGCAGTAGCCGAACGCGCCGCAGTAGCCGAACGCGCTGCAGTAGCCAAACGCGCCGCAGTAGCCGAACGCGCCGCAGTAGCCGAACGCGCCGCAGTAGCCAAACGCGCCGCAGTAGCCGAACGCGCTGCAGTAGCCGAACGCGCCGCAGTAGCCGAACGCGCCGCAGTAGCCAAACGCGCCGCAGGAGCCGAACGCGCCGCAAGAGCCAAAGGCACCGCAGGAGCCGAACGCGCCGCAGGATCCGAACGCGTCGCAGGAGCCGAACGCGCCGCAGGAGCCGTACGCGCCGCACGCGCCGAACGCACCGCATGCACAGTGCTGTCGTCTGTCGTAACACTGTCAAAATACGGATGATGTCATCCGCGCCGTCCGCGCCGCACGCATCGAATGCGCTGATGACGCCATCCGCAAACGCTGGTGAAATCAGTATACCTACAGCATTTTACTGAAATGCGATTCGGGCGGATTGGTGCGCGGCGTTGCATACGATTTCATATAGATTTATTAAATGCGATGACTGCGGCGCGTGCGGCTCTTGCGGCGCGTCTAGGTGTTCCTAGATAGTATCGGTACATTGTAAATACTATTGAACTTGCCTCAAGTTATTTTCCACTTCTTTCCGCAGTTCTACAGCAAATTTGACCCTATCTGCGAATATTTCTGGGTCATCCGCTGTGTAAAGAGAAACACGTATAATAATGTTATTATTTCCACAAGGTATCATGTGATCTAGGCCTGTGGCCCTCGATAGGGTCATTAATGGGCTACATTTACTTTTTATGATGTAAAAATATATCACAAATAATAGCTTAGCGCGTTTCTCATGCGTGGTGGCAAATGCACAGAGTGGTGAGGTTAAAATATGATCATAATACTAGTTTAATTACTAAATAGTTAACTCAACATACCTTTGAACATGAGTCGAATTCGAGGGACCAAGAACTTCCGCTTGGTGCCATCTAGTGCCATAATGTCCCACATCTCTGTGTCTTTGTCGTAAGAAAAGGCTGCTACATTTGACCACTAAACAACAAATAAATTCATATTATATTACTTGTTATTAAACAGACAAGATTTCTTAGACCCTTCGAAGGGCTACGGGGCGCCCTGTGAGACTCAACACGAGGTGTTTTATACATTTACTAATAAAGAATATTTTGCCTTTGGTTTTTAAATAATTAAATCAATCTGTAGTATCAATATCCACAGCTCCAGGACACCCTGGACATACTATACGTACGGTCGCCTGCGTTTAAAAGTATACGGGCAGGTCATATAACGAGTGAATCCCGCTTATACTGCTTGTGTACTTTTATGCGCAGGCGACCGTGCAAAGCGTACCTCATACATATTGTTCAGCACTTGTATATATTCGGAATGCAAATTCCTGGCTTTGCCTTCCTCCTTGGGGATGTACGCCAGGCCCGGACATGGGAACTGCTCTCCATCAATCATACCGAGACCGATCCATTCATCCGGTGACCTGAACAGAGGGGATACCGTAACATAGCGTCACGCCTTTTCCCATACGGGATGGCAGAGGTACTATTGTGCCCATTTTTAGCCATTTATTCAATACTCCATTTTGCGTGACAAGGGGATAGAATATACCTATTTAGTGAAACCAATGTTAAATACTTTTTGAGTTTAATACAAATACTAACCCCTTATGTCTCGCTCCCCCCCTTGGGGAATTAATTTCATCAAATCCCATCTCAGTGCTACCCTACGCTACATAAAGAACCCCTGTACATGGCTCTAGGTCCATTGGTTTAAGCTATGCGTTGCCCGTCAGCCACACATAGTAGATTGTATTTGTACCTAGTATTGAGCAGTTCTGGTGGCTATGTGTGGTCTTCATCATCAGTTCCGCATCACAATATTATGCTTACCACGAGTAAATGCATGAGTTATGATGAAAAACACAAAAATCACTATAGGTCTGCCTATATTTGAAGAGTTCTCTCGATTTCTCCGGGATCCCATCATCAGATCTTGATCTGGTGTCAATGGGACCAATAGGAAGGTAAACCCTTTCAGACAAATTATTAAAAAAACCCGACGAATTGTAAACCTCCTCCTTTTGTGAAGTCAGTTAAAAAACAAATATAAAACGTGGTGCACCCGTTGGGTCTGTTATGTATGATTAATGTTGTAGCGTTTATGAATTTTCAATTTCACTCTTGTTAAAACGAGGTTCGGGTGCACAGGCTAACGAGGTTCGGGTGCACAGGCTTACGAGGTTCGGGTGCACAGGCTTACGAGGTTCGGGTGCACAGGCTTACGAGGTTCGGGTGCACAGGCTTACGAGGTTCGGGTGCACAGGCTTACGAGGTTCGGGTGCACAGGCTTACGAGGTTCGGGTGCACAGGCTTACGAGGTTCGGGTGCACAGGCTTACGAGGTTCGGGTGCACAGGCTTACGAGGTTCGGGTGCACAGGCTTACGAGGTTCGGGTGCACAGGCTTACGAGGTTCGGGTGCACAGGCTTACGAGGTTCGGGTGCACAGGCTTACGAGGTTCGGGTGCACAGGCTTACGCCAAGTGCTAATGGTAAACTAAAGACCATCAACCGTTCCCATGAATTTTCTTACAATCCTACAAGATCCTACAAGCCTTTTGAAGAAGCATTTATCTATGTCTGGGTATGTTAGGTGTCTTGAGGCTAGCGTGTAAAGTGGATGGGATTATTATTATTGTTTACACAAACCTGCAGTCAAAGTCCGTATTGTCAAATATGTGCAATTCCAACTTCGGATATGGGCTGTAGAGAGCGTAATACTCCTGGTCTGTCAGCTTGTACTCGGAGATCGGCAGCAACCAGTAAGGCTGGACTTCGCGCTCGCGGAGCATTTTCTAGTGATAAACAAAGGCAGTGAGTCGCGTCAGAATCGCATTGCAATGTCAATAGCGAGGGCTCAAAAAGCTGGTGGAGGAGCGCGGAGCCACGGATGCCTAGAAACGCCCGCTATAAGTAGTTCAGGAGGAATTACCTCTATCTGGATCGCGGCTACTGTTCCTAGGCAATGGAGTCGGTAGTTCCGGTCCTGGTTATGGATATATATTGATGGTTCAGGGTGTATTATTATGGATTGAAGAAAGTGGAGTATTTTAATGACTGTGTGCGTTGCGATGCGGTTTGACAGATACGATATTATGACAGAAAAAGACAGATGATAATAGATAATACAGGGTAACAGAAAGGGGTGTACAAGCCGAAAGAGGGTTGTTAGGGACATCATTCTGAACAACTTTCACTATGGGACCGACTTGATCAGAGCAATTTAATTTTTCACTCCACCATACAGATCAGCTGAGCGCTAGGCCCGAAATGTACTGAGTTCATAAAAATAAAGTTGCTCTGATCAAGTCGGACCCATAGTGAAAGTTGTTCAGAATGATGTCCCTAACAACCCTCTTTCGGATTGTACACCCCCTTTCTGTTACGCCCTGTATAAATTTTAAAGCAGGTAATATACATGATGATGAAGGCGTCTTCGTGGTGCATCACCGAGGACTAGTAGACGATATCTAGCCAGGTGGTAGCCCTCGTTATCGACCTACAGGAGGCGCAGGCGCAGCCCAGGCATCCTAGGCGCTAAACTGACGCGAACAGCCGGTTCTGGATTGTTGACAGCGACACCGAGATGCCGAATTACAAACCGGAACGTTGCACCGTCGCTTTAACTATTGAAATGCGAATTCTGTCCGCGACTCCAGGCCCAGGATAGCATATTGATTTCTGCCAAGAACGCAAATGCCGCATTTGGCAGGCAGACTCAAAACGAAACTTGGTTTGCTGGAAGAGGTCTCTTTTTAGAGATAAGCTCGCCATTGTACACTTTATATTACCTATACCGTGTTTTGTTAACTTATTTTTGTGTGCAATAAAGAAATTATGAAATGGGCGCTCCAAACTAGCCAAAATTTGCCGGAATTTGCGCCCTTCCCTTGCCTGCCTGAGTTTTGTATTAACAGAATAAGACCAGTGTATAAAATTGCATTTTATTTAATTCACTAAAGTACATATTTGCGTTTAAAACTTAAGACGGCGCCCTAGGCAGAAACAGCCTTTAGCAAAACATAAATTGCTCGGAATGATGAGCAAAATTGCTGTACGTTTTTTCACTAGCTTGTTTATCATGAGTCAGCGTGACTTCGCTTTCCCATAAACGAAATTTTATTAATTTTGCTCGATAGAAAAGTCTCCTGCAGTTGCCAGAATATCTATCTGTCACAATGTTTTATTTAAGAATTTCGCACCGCATCTGATATTTTTTTTCTTGTTATTTATCTAATCACTAGTGGCTCTGTGAGCTGTAGACCTCGCGAGTATGTCGGTGGGAAAGCTGAACTGCTAACACACATAAAAAAAATAACCCAAATAATTTTCTTTCAATAACACATACAAACTTATGAATGTACCTGGTTACGTACATGCAGTATGAAAGTAGCCGCACCAATAACTTTGTAAACTACATTTCGCGATCTTTTATACAACCTATTGACTTTTTACTAAAATTATATAATCTGTTTCACTTTCATAGTCTTTACAAATCCAACGACACCTCATTTGTTAATATCCATTGAGCCGTTTGGGTTGTAGCGATTTTTTTACATTTTAAAACCCCATATCTCCGCCATTTTGAAAAAAATCAAAAAACTGGCTCGAGTAAAAAATTCTATTTATTTTTTCAACCTGCTCACAAAATTTCACGAGAATCGGTTCATAAATGCGACCTGTAGAGGAGAACAACCGGACATACAAAAGCATTTTTGCCCAAACCTGAAACGGAGACGCTTCGCTCGCTTCGCTCGCTTCGCTCGCTTCGCTCGCTCATCTGTTTCACTCTCATGGTCTTTACGAATCCAACGACACCTCATTTGTTAATATCCATCGAGCCGTTTGGGTTGTAGCGATTTTTTTACATTTTAAAACCCCATATCTCCGCCATTTTGAAAAAAATCAAAAAACTGGCTCGAGTAAAAAATTCTATTTATTTTTCCAACCTGCTCACAAAATTTCACGAGAATCGGTTCATAAATGCGACCTGTAGAGAAGAACAACCGGACATACGAAAACATTTTTGCCCAAACCTGAAACGGAGACGCTTCGCTCGCTTCGCTCGCTCGGTCAATTATAAAAATGGCACAGTCATGTTGCTCAGCTAGACTTACTTAGCTAGGCTTTAGCATTTTTACTATTATTTTTTAATTTCCTCTAAAAATAAGTTAAGGATGAAATTCTAAGTTCTAATTGCCTAGGGCCCGCCCTTAAAGAAAACATAACAGGAAGTGCAGAAGCAAAATAATAACGTGGTACAAAATGGTTTGTTGTTTTTTTTTCAACAAACATTTCCAGTGAATATTTCAATTATTAAACAAAAGAATATCGCATCCAAAACCAATATGATAATTGAAACAAAAAGTAAACTTTAGAAAAAACCGACTTCCACAAACCCTATTTGATTAGATTGAGTTTCATGGCTCTAGGTCCACCGGTTTAGGCTATGCGTTGCCTGCCCGTCAGCCACGCATTGTATTTGTACCTAGTATTGAGCAGATCTGGTGGCCATATGTGGTCTTCATCAGCAGTTCCGCATCACAATATTATGCTTACCATGTGCATTTGCTTGAGTTATTATGAAAAACACAAAAATCACTATAGGTCTGCCTATAATATTTGAAGAGTTCCCTCGATTTCTCCAGGATCCCATCATCAGATCCTGACCTGGTGTCAATGGGACCAATGGGAAGGTAAACCCTTACAAACAAAAAAATAATTTTCCAAATCGGTCCACCCGTTTAGGCGCTATCGGGGCACATACATAAAAAAAAAATAAAAAAAAAAACAAACATCCGGACGAATTGTAAACCTCCTCCTTTGGGAAGTCGGTTAAAAATAAATACCTATCTCACTAGCCGGCACGCAAAGAGGTTTTACAATTGTGTAAATGGCGGGAACCGCGGGGACTTCCGAGCGTTACGCGCTGCGTAGCTACACTTGCTACGCCGTGCTACGCGAGTCGGATACTTTTATGTTAGCCTTGCTACGATCGCTACGTTCTCATAGTTGCATTCTCGCATTGCTGGTGGTAATAATGATTTCAAACCATATAATTGATAGGAAAGAATGTTGAATCTCTATGTATCCTCTCTGTGTATGCCAGGTCTCTGCCTACTGTCATCCGGGAAAAAAGCGTGTGCATGCAAATTCTTATGGTAATGTATTTATTAATATAATATATAATATAGGGAGATCAATTATTACACTTCAAAAACTTTTAAAAATTGTTTACCTTAAGATTTGCGGCTAGAAATTTCCGTCGCAGCCTCTCAATTTTCACAAGACGTGGCAGCTCTTTCGGCAGAACCACTTTGAGGAATTGCAGCTTCGGTACAAACGTCTCAAACGGGAATTGCTGTAAAGAAATATACTTATTCAACTAAATTTCATTAGGTTCTAATCTCTATACCTCTCTTAATGCCACTAGAACGTGAGTTGAACTCGAGTGAACCGTTGAAAACTCCATTCAATTTTTATGGAGTTGTCAGAGTTTAGCATTTAGTATTATTCTACTAATGCGTGAACCCAAGATAAGAAACTTTATTTGCATCATGGATAACATTATTTCTGATAACATTTGTGAAAATTAAATAACATATTTATTTATTTAAAATTCCAGTTTCACAAGATACATCCTTAACCTCTTGTTTAAAGCGGTCATCTAGAACTGTCATATTTCCGTTGTCGGTTAAAAAATAAATTAAAAGTAAAAAAACATTTTAAACAAAGCTTTTATTTAATGCCCTAAAAAGAAGAAAATAAAATTTCGATTCAATCAAATGCGTTATTTTATTAAATTACACAATTAATACGATAACAAAGCTTGTTGCGAGATTTACTTGTGTAGACTTAATCAGGTGGTAGGGACTATTTGCACAGACTTGGAGATAAATCCCGCAACAAGCTTTTATATCGTATTAGTTGTGTAATTTAATAAAATAACGCATTTGATTGAATCGAAATTTTATTTTCTTCTTTTTAGGGCATTAAATAAAAGCTTTGTTTAAAATGTTTTTTTACTTTTAATTTATTTTTAACTTTTTAGTCTTTATCATTACAGCGAGACAATTCTGGCGCTAGCGAGATCATGTCCATGGTCGAAATATCGATTTTGAGATACCGAAATCTCTATCAAAAACAAGAAAAAGCTATCCTTACGACTAGCCTTTCGACCAACCGAGATATCTCGACCCGTTTTCGATCATAATAAATATAAATCGAGATAATTTTCGACGGATTTAGGCGGTATCAAAACAGATATCTTGACTGGGGAGATGATCTCGATAGCGCGAGAATCGGGGGCCTGGACAAAAAATCTAATCTAGAATCAGAGTGCTTGTGAAGACGAATCAATTGAGACCAAACACGATAGGATTGCGTCGTTTGGTAACAGGGTTCCCATGGCCACCTTCCGGCTCCAGCATCAGATCAGCTCCATGTCATAAAAAATATTCTAGGATCAAAGTACTTGTCAATATAAATCAAATGAGCTCAAACACAATAGGATTGCGTCGTTTGGTAACAGGGTTCCCATGGCCAGCTTCAGGCTCCAGCATCAGATCAGCTCCATGTCATAAAAAATATTCTAGGATCAAAGTACTTGTCAATATAAATCAAATGAGCCCAAACACAATAGGATTGCGTCGTTTGGTAACAGGGTTCCCATGGCCACCTTCCGGCTCCAGCATCAGATCAGCTCCATGTCATAAAAAAATATTCTAGAATCAAAGTACTTGTCAATATAAATCAAATCAGCCTAAACACAATAGGATTGCGTCGTTTGGTAACAGGGTTCCCATGGCCACCTTCCGGCTCCAGCATCAGATCAGCTCCATGTCATAAAAAAATATTCTAGAATCAAAGTACTTGTCAATATAAATCAAATCAGCCTAAACACAATAGGATTGCGTCGTTTGGTAACAGGGTTCCCATGGCCACTTTCCGGCTCCAGCATCAGATCAGCTCCATGTCATAAAAAATATTCTAGAATCAAAGTACTTGTCAATATAAATCAAATCAGCCTAAACACAATAGGATTGCGTCGTTTGGTAACAGGGTTCCCATGGCCACCTTCCGGCTCCAGCATCAGATCAGCTCCATGTCATAAAAAATATTCTAGGATCAAAGTACTTGTCAATATAAATCAAATGAGCCCAAACACAATAGGATTGCGTCGTTTGGTAACAGGGTTCCCATGGCCACCTTCCGGCTCCAGCATCAGATCAGCTCCAAGTCAAAAAAATATTGCATTGTCATCCAACTTACATACGTATGCAAAATTTCAGCTCAATCGGATAACGGGAAGTGGGTCAAATTCAAGCCGACATTTTTGACGCGAACCGTGATACCCACAAACAAACAAACAAACAAACAAACAAACAAACAAACATACATACAGTGCAAGTTAAATAAAAGCTTTTAAAAAATATTATTATCACCATGGCTTATATGTCATAATCACAAAATCACCCCTAAGGCTAAAGAGGGATGAAATAGGTATGCAAATGATTCGATATTCGCTCGATCGAGCTGATCCGATTATGCAAAGGTAAATTAATCTCTTGCTTTCGTGTCAAATTTTCGCGCTTCGCCCTCCTTTACTTATAACAGTACCACGTGATAACACTTGTTTCACAACACTGTACGAAGCTGATCTGAAGACCGTTCTGC
Source organism: Argyresthia albistria (assembly GCA_963457715.1). Classification (NCBI taxonomy): domain Eukaryota; kingdom Metazoa; phylum Arthropoda; class Insecta; order Lepidoptera; family Argyresthiidae; genus Argyresthia; species Argyresthia albistria. The sequence goes on from OY735259.1 coordinate 4,497,073, forward strand.
GCATGCCCGGTGAGACGAAGACCGACCCAACCAGCTTTTCAAACTCAGCTGCCGGCTTCCACTGCGAGCGCTTTGCTCGCAATGGCGAACTGCATATAAGTGCTTCCACTGAAAAAGAGTAATTTTGTATGCAGTCCGGTTCGCTCAGCCCACTGGCTCCGCTTCCGCTCATTTCTCTTTTTTAGTATTTCAGTTAGTACGTTTATTGGTTTCCGACGGAGATTCAGATTTGCTTTCATCTGTCTATATGTATGTCTGTCAGTTCTGGTCTAGGGGCCACAGTTTTCAAGCGATCCTCACATAATTGAAACAAAAAGTAAACTTTAGAAAAAACCGACTTCCACAAACCCTATTTGATTAGATTGAGTTTAATACTAACTGTAACCCCTTATCCCCCCCCCCCCCCTTGGGGAATTAATTTTGTCAAATCCTATATCAGTGCTACCCCACGCGACTAAGGAACCCCTGTACAAAGTTTCATGGCTCTAGGTCCACCTGTTTAGGCTATGCGTTGCCTGCCCGTCAGCCACGCATTGTATTTGTACCTAGTATTGAGCAGATCTGGTGGCCATATGTGGTCTTCATCAGCAGTTCCGCATCACAATATTATGCTATGTGCATTTGCACGAGTTATTATGAAAAACACAAAAATGACTATAGGTCTGCCTATAATATTTGAAGAGTTCTCTCGATTTCTCCAGGATCCCATCATCAGATCTTGACCTGGTGTCAATGGGGCCACCCTTGCGGTATTACCTATACGCCGAAAAAAGATTTGTTCAAATCGGTTCATAATTGGCGGAGTTATCGCGTAACAAACATAGAAAAAAAAAACATACGGGTCGAATTGAGAACCTCCTCCTTTTTTTGAAGTCGGTTGAAAACTTAACACACGTGTGATTTTTTTTCTCGATAGCTTTTCTCGATTTTCTCGGACATCATAATTTTTTTGTATGAGATTTTTATTTTTTTCTGAAACGTATTGTGTGGGGTATCAAATGAAAGGGCTTCATGAGTCGGTTCTATGTACACGTACAGCTACGCAACGATCTTTTGGAACTAACGCTTTTTGTCAGATTTGTTGCATTCATGCCCGATTTGATGCTGAGATTGTGCTCAATAGTGAGTAGTTTGCGCGTTGCGTGTATAAGTGGAGGTCTGTACGTACAGTTGCTGGCAGGCAAATTACTGATGACACGCTTATGTACTAACAATGCTTTCGTCCTCACGGTACGTGGTCCATCGTCCAGGAGGCAGCAGCTGTTTTGGCTTCTGTGGCTTCGGCAGTGACACGACCATTGGCGTCAGCTTGTCAGTTTTGGCCTGAAAATGTATAAAATTGCATTTTTAATCTACTTTTAGCACAAAGCTAGATTCTAATAAGATGAAAACAACTTTACTAGAGGTTACAGAATTTATATTCAAAACCATAATGAAATTACAACGAAAAGCACCCCAAATAATTATTTTAGATCAGAGAACAGTGAAACCGTGACACTCGCTCGAACGCTCGGACCCACAGAGCCATACTCCACAGAGCAACTTTATTTTTCACTTCCCAGTACATTTTGGCCTGACGGGTCAGCTGATTTGTATGGAGCCTACGATATGTTCCTGCTTCGATCTTACTAGGTAGAGAGTATAAGAAGGGCTAGCGTTACTGTATTTGCGCTTATCTACTATCGACCAACGCCACCCAAAGACCCAAATTAATTTATTAATTATTTTGTACTATTTTTGGTAGATTTTGTAATTTTGTAATTTCTTTATTGTACTGCACAAAACAGATATACAGAAAATACATGAAAGAATAACAATGTACAAAGGCGAGCTTATCTCTAACAAAAGGTTTCTACCAGCAAACCCTATTGAGAGGGAAAGGTATATGATTAATCGGGGGAAGACTTGCGCGTCCAATACAACTCTATAATTCACTTAGCACGTTCTTAGAACACAAGTAATCTGTGACAACTGTTGACTTCTTATCTAAAGATGTGTAAGAACATGCTTAGCCAAGCAAACGCCTAAGATATGTCTATTTTAGAAACACATTGATACTTAGCTAAGTTAGCCTGAAGTAATGCTTAGAGAAGCATGAGTACGGACTTAGGCTAAGCAACGACCATTTATGCTAGTGTAGGACTGTCTCTGATGGTGCAGGGAAGTGCATTCCACAGATGTATGGCTCGGATTCTGACTCGTAGGCTGCAGTGGAGTGGTTTTTAACTTTATCTCTATACCTGTAGTATCAGTTTCATCCGCTATTTATCTCGCCCTAGTGTAGGACTGTCTCTGATGGTGCAGGAAAGTGCATTCCACAGATGTATGGCTCGGATTCTGACTCGTAGGCTGCAGTGGAGTGGTTTTTAACTTTACCTGTAGTATCAGTTTCATCCGCTTCTTGGCACAGTTGATGTCAAGCGACTTGTCGTCCTTTATCATTTCTGATACCAGCTCGGAGTAGTACCCCCTTTTGGGTACTGCACCCCTGGTTTTATTGTCGTACACGATGTCATGCTGCCGTATTTTTTTCTTCTTACTAAACATGATTTCTGATACACAGAACTATTGTATAACTAAGATATCAGGTTAGTAAACAAACCCCATTGTTTAGTTTTTCGTTTTTTAGTGTGTGACATCTGTCGAGATCTTCGAGATGATTGCATATTTGTTTCTCTTTTGTGCCAGGTTTCTTGTAGGTAAACAATTTACGAAAAAGTTTCATAAAATAAGAGTTTCATTGTCATTTATTCATTTTCAGGGTTCCTATAAGGTTCCGATCTTTAAAGCTGTGAAAAAATCAACCTTAAGAATCTGGGTCAACGCAATCGAACGATACGACCGTTTATGCTGTAAAATTGTTGGATTTTCATAGTAATCGCAATGGACTCAAAACCTATAGGGTACTTACCGTAGGCCAACAATCATGAAAGTCACAAAGCAAGATCTTATAGTATTAATCCTATATATCTTAGCGCCATCACGTGGTATTTGCAATTTTTCGATGGTGCTGCACCAAGCGATAATGGCCTCGAACTAAAGAAGCTTCCATAGCATCTCAGTTTACGCCAGTGTCATATTTTGTTCTAGGTGGTATATCTGTGTTAGTATAATAATAATCTGTGCTTCTACGCAACCTCGTGCAATGATCCTGTCAAAAAGAGTTAGGGCGTATTCACGTAGAACGCTGGCTACCAGCGCCGATCTGCCAGCTCATACCGGAGCCGGTCCACGCGTGAAGTCGGCGCAGGCAGTTTCTATACTTTTGTGCCGAACCAGCACCGTGCGCGCCGACAAGTTCCGAAGCGCTGGTATGGCTATTTTGTATCTTGCGGGCTTCTCAAGAGAGACTGCCAGTCAGCATCTACCTGCTTTCTATTGGCTGAGCTGACCGGCTCCGTTACTGATGGGCCGTTCCCGGCAATATTGCCACTTGACCGGCAATATTGCCATAAAATATATGGGGGCAATTTAGCCGGCAATATTAAATCATACATTAGTTTCCCACAAATGGGAATATTGCCGGTAACGGCACATCTATAGCTCCGATAAGCGCTGGCAGTCGGCGCTGGTAGCCAGCCTTCTACGTGAATACACCCTTAATTTCTACCTGTCACCGCTGGCACTGGCCTAAAGATCGTTGGACATGGTTGGACAGCTGTAATCTATGCACATCATCCTTTTATTTATTTATTCATTTTACTATTTTGTTTTGCTATGTTGAATTAAATAATTCGCCAAGTTAAAAACTTAAAAAAACCGACTTCATGGCCTCTTGGTCCTCCCCGCTTGTTTTACAGTGTCGTTAGTAACTATTTAGTAATCTGTGATGTCGTCTAAATACCCGAAAACGAGCCTACAAAATCTGTCTCCTGACAGTGAAGTCGATACGTAATAATACGTATTACATAATGTAAACGTATATGCGATCCTAACAGCCAGAATATATCCCGTGACAATGACTATAAACATCGAAAAGTCACAAAAAATCTGGATGTATAATGTCATCCAGGTAAAAACAAATTGAACTTCACAGTTTTTTCATGTAAAAGCCTAACTGACCGATTCCTGATTTTCAAAAAATGGGACCGAACTATTGGGCTTCCCTTTTGAACAAAGAAATAATTTATGTAATCGGTTCAAAATAGTAACAAACATAAAAAAAAAATATGTTAAAAATACAACATACAACCGAATTGAGAACTCCCTCCTTTTTTAAGTCGGTTAAAAAATAACCTTTTTATATAACTCACATCAACTAAAACTGCTCTTATTGGGTTTCGTTTACGCCACGAATCCTGTGCAAAATACTGTTACATGTTACAGTGAACAGCACGTCAACCTTATTACTACTTTACAAGCATTTTCGATTTCCCACTCAAAGTTGATGTGCTGCTGACGGAACATTGGGACGGAAAATTGGGAAGCTTAATTGCGAACTGTGTCACGTACGAATATCACGTACTACGTTAAAGCAAAGACAGTCAGATAGCATGAGATGAGACAAGCGCCGAGGTTGGCATCATGGCATTTCTCGTAAATACGTACCTAAATTAAATTCCTTCCATCCAGTCAATCAGAGAAGTTAGAAAATCTAATTAATTGTTTTCTATGGCGCTGCAAACAAAAATAATTTATTTGTCGTAAGAAACGGAGTTAGCGCAACACATACATAACAAAGATACGCAGAAGCACAGTGGTGACTTTCCCACATGGGTTGGCAGAAGCACAGTGGTGATTTTCCACATGGGTTGGCAGAAGCAGAGTGGTGACTTTCCCACATGGGTTGGCAGAAGCAGAGTGGTGACTTTCCCACATGGGTTGGCAGAAGCAGAGTGGTGACTTTCCCACATGGGTTGGCAGAAGCAGAGTGGTGACTTTCCCACATGGGTTGGCAGAAGCAGAGTGGTGACTTTCCCACATGGGTTGGCAGAAGCACAGTGGTGACTTTCCCACATGGGTTGGCAGAAGCAGAGTGGTGACTTTCCCACATGGGTTGGCAGAAGCACAGTGGTGACTTTCCCACATGGGTTGGCAGAAACACAGTGGTGACTTTCCCACATGGGTTGACAGAAGCAGAGTGGTGACTTTCCCACATGGGTTGGCAGAAGCAGAGTGGTGACTTTCCCACATGGGTTGGCAGAAGCACAGTGGTGACTTTCCCACATGGGTTGGCAGAAGCAGAGTGGTGACTTTCCCACATGGGTTGGCAGAAGCACAGTGGTGACTTTTCCACATGGGTTGGCAGAAGCACAGTGGTGACTTTACCACATGGGTAGGCAGAAGCACAGTGGTGACTTTAAGACGGCGCCCTAGGCAAAAACAGCCTTTAGTAAAACGCAAATCGCTCGGAATGACGAGTATTATTGCTGTATAGTCCATTCCTCCATAAGTGGCGAATCTCAATAACAAACCATAAAATCTGACATTTGTAGTGAAGGGAATTAGTGAATGTGATCCGATAGAAGTGAATGTTGAATGAACGAAATTTATTCGGTTCGGTTGCCAAATCGGCGGCCGGCGCCGGCTGCGGAGGCACGTCCTTTTAATTACCGATATGAAAATACTATGAAAGAGTTTACAATTGATTTTATTGATTTCACAAACAATTTTATAATAATTATTCGAAATAATGTTAAAAAAGCTATCTAAATTGAATTTCTACTATTAAACATGAAATGAAACAAAACCGACTTCGGGTTTGCTTAAAATATTTATTGTCATAAAGTATATTTATTGTCAAACAGTTACTTTTAATTGATAAACAACAACATAGGTAACTAATAAACACAGATAAACTATCTTTTAAACATATTAATCAACAACGGTTTTGAAAAAAATGTAAATTATGAAAAAAAAACTTTCTTATATTTCTAATTTAACTGCTGCAGCTATCCAGTGACTCCGTGTCAGAGTCACTGTTTTCATTTAAATTTATTATAAAAGGTGTGGTCGATTGGTCGGTCGCCGTGTCCATTAGTCCATCGAGCTCATGGGAAGGCCCAGGAGTAGGCTCGGAATCACTCATTATGGATTTCACTCAAATGGACTCGACAAGATGTCGTGAAACAAAATGGCTGCCAAGCATTTTTCGAATTCGAATACAAATACGTAAGTACCTACACAATATGTGTGCTCTTCCTTGATGTATGTTAGGCAACATAATTCATTATGGCAACACTGTTTTCGGACTTGTCAACTGTCAAACAGTGTTCTCAGGTCCGAATAATGCCATCATCGATTACTTCTGCGCAAGGCGCTGCCGTTCCGAGTCCTTTAGCTATACAAAACGATGGTCTCGTAAACGCTGTCGTAAATTTTGGCGTTTGTAGATGTAGACTCATAACGGAACGCACCTGCTGTCAACACTTGTCAAATTTCGTTCAATTTCGTTCCATCATTCACATTTCCCCATCACTAAAAACGAAATGTCAAACCAATTGTGTATTTTTTCTCGTAATTAGAATTTTGGGAAATAATGTTATTTCTAAGCCGAATTTTGTCAAGTTTTTAGTGAAATTTAGTGTATTTATGTTTAAAGTAGTCTCTGTAAGTGATTGTGAAAACCGTCATCAAGTGATTCTTGTGAAATATCGAGTTTTGTGATCATGTGATCTTTGTTTACCTCATACGCGACTTAAGGATGAATAGAGTATAGGTTTTTTCACTAGCTTGTTTATCACGAGTGTCAGCGCGACTTTGCTTTCCGAAGTCTCCTGAAGTTGCCAGAAAATCTGTCTGTCACAATATTTTATTTTACAATTTCGCACAGCATCTGAATTTGTTCACTTGTTATTTATCTAATCATTATAAAAATGGCACAGTATGTTCCTCAGTTAGACTTACTTTGCTTGGCTTTAACCTTTTTTTATTATTTATTTAATTTCTTCTAAAAATAAGTTAAGGGTGAAATTCTAAGTTCTGATTGCCTAGGGCCCGCCCTTAATCTGTCTAAGCTTTAACCGTTATTCAATACCCCATTTTGCGTGAAAATGGGTCATAATGTAACTGCAGCCGCTACAGTGAGCAAGTAGAGAGCGGAGATATGCGTTTGTGTGAGTGAAATCACAGATTTTCCGCGTGTCACGCAAAAAGTTCGCCGATTCGAGCCCACAATTATTTCATTTCTAATCAATTTCGTAAGGGCTCTTAATTGTAATCCCAAATGAAATGCGCAATTCGTCAATAGAGCCGTCAGTTGGTTCCTCGTTATCGTGTATACCTTGCATTATAAGCCGCTCATGCCACCCTTGTTGGGAATGATTCCCAGGGCATTGGAGAATCCAACATAAGTTGCCCGAGCTTGCCTGGAGAGGACGTCCCGCGCGCGCTCCGATAAATCAAAATCCACGCAAATTCGCAACTTCACGTGACAAATTACTTCGTGTGTATGTGATGGCTGAAAAATGATTAATGGACAGTACTGAAAGTGATAACAAAGTTTTATTTATTTGAACTTTACACACAAGTAAATAATGTTATAATGTCGCCGCTGCGAGAAAACGAATCGTACGATGACTTCTACAACCGTTGCAATAATCTAAGCCACTTTGATTGCAGCGAAGATGAGATGCTATGGTGGATGATGGGGTCGAGGCGATTACCTCTCAGAGAAATAGTCCCTATCACCATAGTGCTATTGGTGATATTCTTGACGGGCATGATAGGGAATGTGTGTGTTTGTGTGGTGATTGTTAGACAACAGAGCCTGCATACCGCTACGAACTATTACCTATTTAGTCTGGCTGTGAGCGATTTGCTATTGCTTCTTTTTGGTGAGTTACATTACAATTTGGCAATATAAGTATGACATTTGCGGACCATCAAACACATCACACAACATAACATAGCGTCACGCCTTTTCCCATACGGGGTGGCAGAGGCACCACTTTCAGCCAGTGATTCAATACTCCTTTATTTAACATTTAGTTAAATTGCTAAATAATAAATCTCTTTTTAGAGATAAGCTCGCCTTTGTACCATACCTTTTTGTAAATGTTACGTGTTTTTTATGTATAAATGAATGAATAAATCACGTAGTCCTCTGTCTTTTTTTTCCTCTGAAATGATTTGCTGTGAAATAAGCTGTAATAGTTCATTTCTGCATACATTTCAGCGATTTTTTTCCGCGAAGTTTTGATTCGCGCGAAAAATTATCGCTGTGCGTACGGGCCCTAACTCTCAGATACACTAAATAGAGCCAAAATATCTCCTAATATATCGGTGCAACGTAGCACAGTGCCAAGAGACACGAGATTTCAGCTGTGTGACAGATAAGAAGTGGCTGGACGTTTTTCGGTACCTACACGAAACGTAAGGTAAGTAGCAATTTTTTAATAGTAGATTAATTTCGTATGATGATCTCGCCGCTTTGCCACCTGCCGCCTAATTTGAAAGAACGCCAACACTCGGTCAAAGAGAGCCGCTGTGAGTGTAAGCTTGCATCGTCGTAGTGAAAGGTTGTGTTTGAGTGGACTCTACTCCGTATAGCGAAAACGATTTCTCTTTGTATATAACCATTGTAATTATTGTAAATAAAGCTTTTGTTTACCCTATGAAAACATGTCTTTTTAAAAGCATTATTCAGCACCATAGTGCGTGATGTTTTTTGTATCATGTCACTTATGTATATTATGTTATTTTCTATTATAGTATATGCATATTCACCTTAAAGCTAAGTACGGAATACCAATAAAATCTTATGTTTGACAAAATACTGTCAGCAGCGAGAATGCCTCTGATCATTCATAATTATATAATTAAACATGTTCGGAGTCATAAAGAATTCAGAAATATTACCGAGTTCATTCAGACGACGCAATTGTAAAAAGTCCAATTCCAAAGAATAACATAACTTTGATAATAGAAAGAATAACTTTATGGTATGACTTTTATTGCAATTCTAAGAAAAATAAAGAAATGTTCTGAAGAAAATAATGATCTAACAAAGGAAATAATGTCTTCTCATATAAATACAGATATGAGATACCTACTTGCTGGAAGAGAAGACAAGTGATGAACAAGTTCTACAAAACAAATAGAGATGCAGCAATTAATTCATTGATATATCTTTGTAGGAGTCTGGGGACGATTTTTAGCCATGGCCTTTGCGGTTTTCAGATTTTTCCCTTTACTTGTGCTATAAGACTTTGCTTTTTCATATTTTAGTCCAACGGGAAGTACTCTATAGGTTGTCGGTTCATTGCGATTACTATGAAAATCCAAGTATTTTACAGCATAAACGGTCGTAGCGTTCGATTGCGTTGAACTAGAAAGTTGATTTTTTCACAGCTAGAGTCTGGCTAATTAGAATCGAACATCGCAAAGCGCGGCTTTAAAAATTCTTATGCTTGTAACACCGTATATGTCACCGGATATACGTATATGTTACCGGCAAAAAATTAAATCTGTCATTCTACAGTGTTACTGGTCAGTTTACCTACAGATGTAAACTGATATAAATTCAGCTTCATACGTCCACGCGTTCTCGATATAAAAGGTCTTGCCAGACTGACGGACGGACGGACAACGAAGTGATCCTGGGTTCCTTTCGAACGACTTATTTATAACTGTGTATGTAGTCTATTCCTTAGCAATAGGTTCTTATATGTACCTATGTGTAATAATAATATCTATGTACTAATAGGTACCTACTAGAATAGTTTTATTGTACGCGCAATTCTTCCCCTTACCTATCATCTCCGTCTCCTACCCAACATGGTTTGCTGGAAAAAATCTCTTATTAGAGATAAGCTCGCCTTTGTACATATTTTTTTCTATGTTAAGCTATTTTTACTGTCATGTGAGTACAATAAAGAAATTACGAGAATTACGAGAATTATAAGGTTTCATTTGTTGTCTGGGGTGTTTTAAATCATTAATTTACAGATAAATAGGTAAAGTTCAGACTTCAGCCTCTAACCACTCCGATAACATTTACTACACTTTCTGACCTTTCTGTTATACCCTGTAGAGTTGAGCTAAACTTAAGTTCTTAGCTTTAGGTATTGTATCCATAGCTGGCTCCATTATATACTTCTCTATATAAGTTTGCACAAGTTTCTGTACAAACTAAAGAAGTTTATATACGAAGCTATACGCCGTGCTACCGACATTTGTTTTAAATAACATAATAATAATAATATTGAACGCTAATCATTTATCATACTGTTGTTGGTACTGGTTTCGACTTAGAACTTGAGCAATAACGTCTCACTGCCAATTATAAGTTTGTATTGTTAATCATTCGTATTCTGGTTAGGGTAGGTATATAGACTTTTTGGTTAAGTAAATAGAATGGTCTGAATTGTTTATTCAAATAGGTATTAATTCGGTGCTTGGATGATATACGGAGCCTGACTGTATCGTTTTTGGTCCTTACAGTTTATGATACCAATATATTAGTAATCGGTATAGTCTCGTCTCGTATGGACATAGGCTGAACAAACTTACAATTAAGAACAATAGAATAGAATAGAATATGCGTTTATTCAAGCGTCACAATATACAACACATAGAACATACATATACAAAAATAGAAAAACATGGACAACAACAATAGTCAGTGCTACTTATTATTATTTTTGTGATGTAAAAAATATATACATATATATGAAACTTAAGTATAGCACAGACACTATAGACGTCGTCGTCGGAGAGCGTCTTGATACTTATTTTGTCTATGCTATAGCCTTCTAAGAAATATCAACAATTAATTATTGTCAGTCTAATGAAGTATGATATTATAGATTGGTAGCTGCAATACGTTCGATGCATAATTTTCTAATTTAATAATGCTAGTAATTAGGTATCGTGTATTTCAGAATAATTTATCCAGTAACAGTAATTGCACACAGATGCTGTTGTGTTGATCACATTAATAGATCGAAGTTACTAATCATGGGCTTGTAATAATAAAACGCTCTCAGCTATGAGATTTGTCTCAGATAATTTACAATCTCATTCCGGCAGCGATCTGGGCGATATTTTTAGTTTAATGTAAGTCTTAGTTGTAATTAGTAGGTTAAATGATATTTGTCTTAGTACATAACCATTGTAATTAACCCCATTGAAGTAATTGATAATATAAACTGAATAATAATTGTCAAAATAATTAAGAAATAATTCGGCCGGCGACTACTGACGACATAGCTTGTTTAAGTTTGAATGACTGTTAAATATTGGAATGGCATTTGTGCATCCGTACGAAACAATCCGAGAAAGGAAGACTATAATGTTGTTTTTCCACGTCAAATAGCATTTGTTATCTTCTTCAATGGAGTGGAAGAGGGGGAGAGAGGCCTTTGCCCAGCAGTGGGATATGACAGGCTCATAATAATAATAATAATCTTCTTCAAAAGAATGATACCCTTACTAATAAAAATGTGCAGTGTGCATTATGGGTAGCACAGTATATCTTGCACAGTTCCGCCGCCGCCGCTCGAATTTACTCTATGGTATACAACTTGCATAGTTTTTAGGGTACCGTACCCGAAGGGTGCCAAACGGGACCCTATTACTGAGACTTCGCTGTCCGTCTGTCCGTCCGTCCGTCCGTCCTGTCTGTCACCGGGTCCGTCTGCACGAACCGTAATAGCTAGAAAGCTGAAATTTTCACAGAATGTGTATATCTGTTGCCGCACCAACCACAAATACTGAAATACGAGAGATATTGCAAATTAAAGGGGGCCCCGATACAAGAGACGTGTTTAGATACACTTACGCATTTCAAAATGGAGATCTTTACTGAAACTGTTTATTTATTGTCATAGCAACCATGTCATAGACACATATACTACACATTTAAATATGATAGCATATTTTGCGTCAACCCACATGGTTGTGGTAGCTCAGCCGGTATGATGTAGACTCTCAATCCGGAGGTCGTCGGTTCAAATCTCGTGAAGGCATAAACTTTTTAAATTTTCTTTTTGTTTATTTTTTTATTGTTTTGAGTGCTTTTGATTTGTTGTACGATGGTACGGTACCCTTCGTGTGCGATACCGACCCGCACTTAACCGTTTTTTTTTGTTAGTAAGTTAAGTATAGATGTGACCCCTATACAGATGGCAGGCACTTGTACTTAACTCTATTATAACTTTGTATTGTAATGTACCGTACCCTAAATATCGAAGAACTGTCAATGCCGTGTCGAGCAACAACTTAATTAATTACCCTATTAATTATTCTGTGGTATATGAAAACATGACTATGCAAGATTGATTAGCGAGTCAAATAACTACCATTTGAATTTCTTACTTTTGTGAACAGAGGACGATTCATTTTTAAATGCTAATTGCCACTACAATCTATATTAATAATTCCGTCGAGGGGTACGGTAGACTCAATCAAAACCTTACCTGAATAATAAAACATAAAAAAATATAGATTTCGAGTCGACAACATATATCCGCAAAATTCGGATTGTCGAGTATTTTGTTAAATTCTAATGTTACTGAACAGACAAATCGCAGGCGCCATATTGGCCACGTAACTTAGAGCCATAGACAATGGTCTCTTCACACATGTCTTCTAGGGTTAGAAACCGGTAAACTGCGTTTATTTGCGGTTGCATTCATGTTCCTTTTCTGTATACGATTAGTACATATCTATATTAATAATTCCGTCGAGGGGTACGGTAGACTCAATCAAAACCTTACCTGAATAATAAAACATAAAAAAATATAGATTTCGAGTCGACAACATATATCCGCAAAATTCGGATTGTCGAGTATTTTGTTAAATTCTAATGTTACTGAACAGACAAATCGCAGGCGCCATATTGGCCACGTAACTTAGAGCCATAGACAATGGTCTCTTCACACATGTCTTCTAGGGTTAGAAACCGGTAAACTGCGTTTATTTGCGGTTGCATTCATGTTCCTTTTCTGTATACGATTAGTACATAGTGTAGATGTAGCTTAATGGTAGTTTTAGGCATAGTTTCCCAACAAAAACATGCCGAAGGAAATGTGGATGTAGCTATAATGGTCGTTTTAAGCATGGTATCCCAACAAAAACGTGCGGAACGATAGTGTGGATGTAGCTTTAATAGAAGAAAATGAAAATGTCGATTCATAGTTCACAGACAAAATACCGTGCCATTCAGTTCTGTCACAGAGAAAGTAATCACATTTCTGTTGGCAGAAGCCAGAATCATTGAGGAAGCCAGTGAAAAATTGAATTGAGTGCAAGAAACATAATATTATGCCGAAAATCGTAACAATGCTCAATGTATCCAATCCTTTTGTCAAAATATACAAAAGGGCGGCTGCAATTTTAGCTGAAGAGGAATTAAAAGCAGCCTCAGAAAATCGACCCAAACATTCAGTATTAATGCAGTTTTATAAACATAAATCACTTGATTTGCGTCGGTATAACACTCCATCAAATAGTGAGGTAGCGGTCATCTTTGTAGGAGATAACGGCGAACCTCCATTCAATATAGATTTTTCTGTACAAGAATATTCTCAACATTTAACTACACTAAAATCAACCAGTCCCAATATTGACCCATTAGCATTTCCTTTACTTTTTCCTAATGGAGAACTTGGATGGCATGAAAATCTTCAACACAGAGAAGAAAGGCGAACTGCTCGAAGCCGCCTTACAATGCTACAATTTTATCAGTACAGACTTGCTGTTCGTAAAAATTTTAGCCCATTGTTTTACGCCGAAAAACTTTTTCATGAATATTGTGTCTTAGCCTATGTTAGAATTGAATCTCAAAGATTATTGTTTCTTCGAATGAATCAAACAAAGCTCAGAGCCGAAAACTATAACAATTTAATGGATAGCCTGTACAATAATGATAGCGAATCAGCACAAGGCATTGGTAAAATGATAATATTGTTTTTTGCGACCATACGTTCCTTGGGGAAAGTTATTCATAATGATGGGTACTATCATTCCCCAAAATATGGTCAGCTAATTAAATGTTACCCTGTATAGATAAATTGTATGATAATGTTGTTCTAATGTTGTTGTTGTAGTAAAAATGTTGTTCTTTATTGTGTAATTAACCATACTTACCTTCCAAAGTAAATAAAAAGACTGGGTGCTTTATAACAGAGAGGTTTACCGAGAGTAAACCTTAAAAACTATTTGTTTTGTTAATTAAAGTTCGTTTATTTTAAGGTTGATTTTAAATTAAAGTTATTTAAGTAAAAACATTTGTAGTTTTAATTTACAATATTTATTAAACACAATGAACGATGCTAAACGAATCTATGCCTTGCTTTGCCTTTAATATTCCTTGAGAACCGATAACTACAGAAATATCTACCTTCATTTTGTACCCACATTCACATTTTACCCGAGCCCGAGCGAAGCCGGGTTTTCATCTAGTAAATTAATAAAGGCTAATTGCCACTAGAACGCGAGTTAACAGTAAACTTTGACAACTCGATACCTATAAGCACAGAAGAGATAATAGTACTCCGTACAGAACGGCCACTCCCTTCCCCGCGCGGATTCAGATACCGCACCTCACCCCGGAGTCGGGGAGCCTCTTCGGGAGACACTTTGTATAGAAGCTGAACGCACACATTCACAAACGAACGAGTTTACGCACACATTTGCACGTATACAAACATCATTTGGTTATGTAGTAGTAATAGGTGATTATTTTACGAGCGTTCTATGGAGTGTCCGAGGTGTGCTATAAGTGGGTTTTTTTAACATGGCAATAGCGGTCATTGCCCTGCTAGCGAAAATGTATGCGATTTGACATTTGCCGACACGCGGGCGTCGTCGGTGGCGGCAAACGTCAAGAAACGTACATTTTCTAAGCCATGTTAAAAAAATCTCAATAAAGATATTTATATTGTGGTGTCGACTTGCGTTCTAGCTGGATGCACTAAAAAGGCTTATTTCAATATGTTGGCGCCAGATAAATTAAAAGTATTTGTTTTGACGGTTGATCTTCATTCGGCCAGCTATAAAAGATCCAGTGCCTGGTAAGTGGTTCCCTGTTTAATGCGGGTTTGGGGATTGCCGTCAAGGCAGAAGTTTTGTCTGATGCGACCATCCATTCTCTCCCCCGCGAAAACACAATACAGTCTTTGTAAGGAGGCGTGCATGAGAGGTAACGCTCCATGCTGAAATGATATAAATGGTCAAGTTTTTTTTTACCCATTTTATGTGTTTTTATTGGTATACCGGCACTATTATTTAGTACACCATAGCACAGACACTATAATATTATACTAATACAGATAGACCACCTAGAATAAACTGAGATGCTACGGAAGCTTCTTTAGTTCGAGGCCATTATCGCTTGATGCAGCACCATCGAAAAATTTCAAGTAATATATAGGATTTATTCTAAAAGATTAGCGCCACCTTATTTTTGCGAGTGCGAGTAGGACTCGCGCACCAAGGGTTCCGATCACACTTGGAGAGCGTAACCAATAAAAGACTAAAGTATTATCCATCCATGTAAACCAAATCAAATATTTTTGTAGCAAGACAGAAATTTGCAGTTTTCAGATTTTTCTACTTGTGCTATGACCTTGCTTTGTGCCAAATTTCATGATTGTAGGTTTTGGGTCCATTGCGATTACTATGAAAATCCAACAATTTTACAGGTCGTAGCGTTCGATTGCGTTAACCTATATGTTATTATTTTTAGACCCCTAGCCAAAATTTACTATTATTTTAGGGACATCATTCTGAGCAACTTTCACTAAGAAACCGATTTGATTAGTGCAACTTTATTTTTCACTTCCCAGTACATTTTGGCCTGAGTGGGTCAGCTGATTTGTTTTTTTTTTTCAGATATTTTTTTAGCTTTTGGCTCCAAAAGTAACCCTGTATAGAAGGTTGATTTTTTCACAGCTCTAAGCGACCACAGATTTTAACTATTGATATTTTCGGCTTGATACGTCCACGCGTTCATGATACAAATAAAACGTCTTGACACATGGACGGACGGACAAACGGACGGATGGACAAAAAAGCGATCTTCTAAGGGTTCCTTTTTTTTCCTTTTAAGAATCGGAACCTTAAAAGATTGATTTGATCATAACTTGTTTCTCCCGCACAAATTACGAAGTTACCTACAGTAAAAACATGTATTTCGAGAGACCTTTTTAATTATTTTTTAACCCAGTAGTTGCACAAGGGTGGGTACAGGGCAAAATTACCATACCATCTTACATTATTATCCAGTAACATTCTTGGTCGATGGCTCTTATCAAGTCAGGGTTCGAATTCCGGCCACGGGAAGGAATAAATTCAACTTGATTACACATTGTATATTTGTGACGTCCTGCGTCCAATGTTTTGTATCTACATGTACAATGTTTGTTTCCACAGGCCTCCCTAACGACCTGGCAGTCTACTGGCACCAGTATCCCTACAGCCTTGGGATTGTGTTCTGCAAGCTACGAGCGCTTATTTCTGAAGCGTAAGTAATACATTCACTCGCACACACCCTCACAAATACCCTCAAACACACATAGCGTCACGCGCGCCTAATAGCAGAGGCACAGAAGAGATAATAGTACTCGGTACAGAACGGCCACTCCCTTCCCCGCGCTGATTCAGATACCGTACCCCACCCCTGGCGTCAAAAGATTGGTTAAAGGATCAATAGACAGGGTTGAACGCCTGACGAGTGACGACGCGTATACTGAATATCGCTGCATTTGCCGCGCCACCAGCCCTAGCAAAGTTTACGCACACATTTGCACGTATACAAACATCATTTGGTTATGTAGTAGTAATAGGTGATTATTTTACGAGCGTTCTATGGAGTGTCCGAGGTGTTGCAGAGGCACGACTGTGACAAATTTTAGCCAGTGATTCAATACTCAATTTTGCGTGACAGGGGGCTAGCCTACATTTATTACTCCATAGCTAGTATAGGCCAGCTATGGAGTAATAAATGTTTCCTCACGATGTTTTCCATCGCCTTTAGAAGGTCAGCACCGGGTTCCGAACCTGCATCTCTTGCGTGAGAAGCAAGCGTGAAACAGTAGACCACGGAGATCATTCACGAATAAATTCAGCACAGAAATCCGCTGGACACCGGTGCAAATATTAAATTAATAAAACAATGCTTGTCACAACAAACTCAGCAACCCTAAACAAACGCACTGTTTACAAGTTTACGCCATAGAATAAAATAGGTTTATGCTCGCTGGAATTTTGCCAATTCTGGCAAACATGTACCGATAGAAATCTACCGATAGAAATGACACATGCTACGGGAGAGTCATGCGTATAATTTTTTGGCGTTGGCGGGCGTCGTCTGGGTATAAAAGTTGTTTGGACGATATCCTTTCAAGGCTTCGAATCGAATACGAAACTCATTCAATGTTGCTCGGAGTGAATTCAGAAGAATGGCGTTGCTCGTACTGTGCTACAGTGAGCACCTATTGTAGTTTTTTTTTTTAAGTAAAAAATTATGTTTGTATGGTACCTACATACCCATCGAATTGGGCCTAGCCTGTAATGATAGGTATAAGTGGAAAATAAATGAAATGAAATTTCGGACCACCGCACCCTTCACTACGTTTCATACTGTTTCGTGTGAATTTTTGTAAGCGACTGCTTCGGGCAGAGGTCTGTGAAAATGAAAACGCAACGCAAACGCAAACATTTACACTTTATTCCATTAAAAAAGAGCGAAAGTGCTTTGTTATCCCATCTTTTTTGTAAAGCAATATTAACGCGTATTCGCTTTATGTAAAATCATAACAACTTTCATAATTTAAAAGTGGCAAAGACGAGAGATTAGGTCCAATACTTTAGGAGGTTAGGAAATTTACTTAATTCTAAACACCATTTTTTCGTGTTTTTCAGTACCTATTTGTTGTTGTTGCGAAATACACATTCTGTAAAACATTTCAACTCTCTAGCTATTACGGCTCGTGCTGTAGGACCCGATGACGGACAGACGACGACGACGAACGGATAGACGGAGCCTTAATAATATTGCCAATGCCAATACGGGATCTACCTACACTGCTTGCCAAAACGGTCATAAGATCTTTAAGTATATCTTACTTTCTAGGTGGTACATTTGTGTTTGATAAAGCTCAAAGAAGCTTGCTTTGTGTTGGAGTGGTCAAATATCTTCCATCCAAATCATCGAAATTCTTTGAGGATACTGTACGACCGTATTCAACCAATATCTTCAATGTACGTTATTAAAATTAAATGTCAAGTACCTATTTAGAAACATTTATTTTCGTTCTACGGTATCTTAGTTTTATTTCAAAGAAAGAGACAAATTACAAAGGAAAGAAAAACTGTATTTTAATGAACGAAATGTCTCGTTTCAATCATTTCAGAGAAAGATAAATATGGGTAGGTAGTATTTAATCAGGTGACCGTAAACAGTTTTGATTCTGGCTGTCGAAATCACTGAATTGGGCTAATAACAGTAAGTGACCAAAAATTCACCTATGTATAGGTACAAAAGTGCCAGGTTCACATATTTCCATCGTAAAAAGAAGTGAGATGTAATGTAGAACCGAGGCGGATATAATTTATTCAGTACTTATCTTATCTATCTTATCTGTACAGTAAGTTTGTCAGAAATTATTACCTAGTGAGTTATCTATCAACATTTCTTAGAGAATGGGTATACTAAATACATTATCCGCCTCGGCTTAACATTAGGTATCCGGTATACTACCTTTTACGGTGCAAGATATGTAATCCTGGCATTTTTGTACTTATTAGGTTTTTTATTAGATTAATCTGACTGATTGCTTTAGAAAAGCTAATCAAAACTGTAGCATCGCTTCACCGCTATATCATGCAAATTCGGCTTGGATCAATACTCGTTGATTACGACCGCGATTCTACATCCTTTTAGGTTTGTGATATTTTTCCCATATTTTTTTGTATGGATAAATTAAAGGTGTTTTTATTTAGTGCGGACATTAAAGGACATTGTAGTCCTGAATTGGCCAAACGTATTTTTTTAACTATGTATTTTGTAGCGTGCTGTGGACTCAGATCCCAAATATTATAATATTTATTTATTTGTTCTTCTTTATTAACATAAGCTTCGAACTAAATCAACCACTTACATAGGTAAAGCTATTGTTCTGTATACCTACTACTGACATAGTGACATGCCTTTTACCATATGGGGTGGTAGTGGCATTGATTTTACCTCCGGTTAGTCAGATATTTAATACCCAATTTTGCTTGACTGGGGCTTAGCCCATCGCCGCAGCATGGAGATGGAAGGTTTACTATATTTTCCATCAGCCTTGGAACATCTGTGTGACATGTATCTACCTACATACACATATTAGGCTGGATTTTATCAACAAGAAGTTATACCGAGAATAACTATCCCGGGGATAACTTGTATGACAAATGACAGTTCAAATGAGGTGATCTGATCTAGGTGTCACTGGTGTCTATGAAATAGTTACAAGTTATCCCCGGGATAGTTATTCTCCGTATAACTTTTTGTTGGCAAAATCCAGCCCTGGTATAATTATTAAAGTATATCTGCTAAATCCTACGTACATACTTACATGGACATGAACATCTTTGATAAATGACTATCCACCTATCTCATCCCTATTTGGTTTGCTGGAAGAGATCTCTTATTAGAGATAAGACATAGACATAGACATAGACATCGTTTATTGATAATATTCATTACAATATTCATTCGCCATTGTACACATTTTCTATGTTTTTTATTGTCCTATGTTAGTTACATACATGTTTTTTATTGTCCTATGTTAGTTACATACATTTGTGTGCAATAAAGAAATTATGAATTACTTATCCCATTGGCTTTCGGTTTGGATCAAATTCTTTTTTTTATATGTGCAAAAAATATATGTCACAGTTATAACCCGTTTTTAGTTAGAACGCGTTTTTACTAAATGCCTTTGTTAAAACTAGACATAACGAATGCTCAAAATTCATATCAGGTAAAACTAGACATAACTAACTAATGCTCAAAATTCATATCAGGTAAAAATCGACCTTTCTAGACAAAACGCGTTTTTCACATATACTCCGCACATGATATTATGTTATGTTGTAATTTGTAGTTTTTGATAGAAAGCAAGAAATAATATCAGTTTCCTATTTATTGCTCTCTTAATATGGTTTACTTCTTCAACAATATATTTTTTAAACATTACTAATTGCCGGGTTCGCTTCGCACTGAAAGAACTCGTTCCAACTTTTTTTTCTACTTTTTATTTCCCCGTGCCACCGGAAATTGCTACTTAGCTTTTAAATTTTCATATCAAAGAAAGAAATGAAGAAATATACTAGTAACACCAGTTAACCGATATTAAAACATCATAATTAACTAGCTGTTGATGAAATAAAATGGCTGAATTGCTTTGTATATTTAAGACTTAAGACTTAATTAAAGACTTTTCAATTTATAGGGCTTACAAAATTTCGGTTTCAATTATTATGCCAAACAATATTACTCCATTTATTTCATATTATGCAACGCGATAGTGAACCTGAACAAACTAACATCTATCATTGCTTTGGAAACAAATGCTTTGTTTTTAGGGTTCCGTACCCGAATGGTGCCAAACGGGACCCTATCACTAAGCCTCCGCTGTCCCTCTGTCTGTCTGTCTATCCGTCAGCAGGCTGTTGTATCGCACAAACCGTTATATCTAGAAAGTACACATTTTTACAGAATGAGAACCTATTTCTGTTACCGCTATAAGCACCAAATACAAAAATACACGAAAAAAATAAGGCTATTTAGAATTAAATAGTATTAAGTCAATTTCGATATAATATAGCGCCTGTCATTTTTGGGATAGCAATATTACGAGATGAAGATTGAAGACATTCTCGTATAATGTCAGGCACTTGTTTCTTGTACAATAGCACAGAATAACCAATACAGAAGGTTCACTCCCGAAAAAAATTCAAGTTGAGGTACAAAAATTGCCTACTGAAAGACCTTTATTTGCTCGCATGCGAAATTGAAACGAATCGTATGACAGCGCGTTCATATCGATGCCGATCACGCAGGGTTGCGACTCGCACTCAGTTGTTTTCGGCGTCATTGTTTTGAGCCGAGGTGACCATCTGACATTTGCCTCCAGGGTAGGCAGAGCCTCGATCACGAATGTTTTCGTAAGCGTTAACGTTTTCGAGAACGCAGGAAATTATATTTTATGTCATAAAGAATAAGAATCGACATTTGACGTTTCGATAGTTTTCTATCGAATTTTTTATTTGTGATTGGGCCGCAGGCCGGGCGTAGATACGTACTCAGCAAAGTGACATCCCCTGACAATAGTGCGGAAGTCTTCGTGTGGGAGGCCGACTCGCACTTGACGGATTATTGACTTTCGCTCATATCAATCATCATTTTTCTTCAAATAAATGAAGAAAGATTATACTTTTCTATTCCATCGTTTACTTAACCTTGTTAAAGTCGGGACGATCAGGAGTGATACACTCTACTTTTCACCACCCTCTATGAGAAAATAAAAGGCACCTCATATTTTATTGGAATATTATTGTAGAAAACGTAGAGTAACAACTAAATTGAAATTAAATACTATTTAATAATAAAACAATTAAAGACTTATTTATACATTTGAGACATTTTCGAAATTATGAAAATTTTATTGTTACAGTTTTATTAGGAATTGGGATTGTTGGAGATTTCATATTCTGCGTGTTTGAAATAATGTCCGAATCTGGCTCATTTTGGTTTTGGCTAAGCACAGATTCTGAAAAATTATTGGCGGATTTTGCATTTCTCCATTCAATAAAATTACCATAGGCTTGCATATATTTCTCCCGGGATTTTGCAGGTAATAGATTATCCATCACATTTCTTGCTTAGATAGATAGATAGATAGATAATTCATTTATTCATTTGACATGGTACACACACATAATTAATAACAACAAAAAACAGTAGGTACCTACAGCTGTGTTGTTATGTGACTGTACCACGGCAGTGAAATGGCCCTGACTCAGCAATGTCACAGACGAATCTGTGACGCTGGTATTCTGCCAGGGCCAAAGCGGACGCACAACAGTGGCTCAAGTACTTACACAATTTAATTTATATAAGTAATTACATAAGAAAAACAAAATTAAATAATGAAATTAGTTATGTTATTAATGGAATTGAAAATTGAAATAATTGGTATTAGAAATTTAATTGGAATTGAATTGGCAATAAAAAGAAAAAAAATATTGTATTTATTATCTAACATATTGAAGATGGATTCTAATGGTGATTAGCTTTAATTTAAATAGATATAATCAATAGTTCAATGTCAGAATGTAGGTAGTCGTAAAAATCTTTCCTTTTAGCTGCGTACCGTCACCTCAGCCTTCTGCTGGAGAATTAATTTATTTCTGTAAGCATTTTTAAAACCAGCTTTACTAGTGAGCCGCCGAAGAGGAGGCGGTATATTGTTCCAGCACTTGGTGGCACGATATTTGAAACTGCCACGGAAAGCAGCACTTTTATGTCGCGGTATTAATAGGAACGGAGCAACTCTGTGGGATTTACACCAGGTAAGTTTGTCATGCTTCAGCTCTAATACTTTCAGGAGTTAATTCTATACTTTCACTGTCACTTGAAGAACTCATTTTCAAAACAAAACCATGAATTTCTAACAATCCGTGAAAATTTACGAAAACGTGGGCTAATATAGTTCGCGAGTTGTTTTTTTTTATTTATCCGGCGAGGCGGCGGCGGCGGCGGCGCGGCGGCGCGACTATGGGCCATCGTATAAGTCTTTATTCAAACAATATTTCCGTTCGATTTCTATGGCGCTGAACACTAAGATGTTCCAAATTCAAAAAGTGCGCGGCAAAGATAATTGCGGCGCACTTATAAAGAGGAATAAAAACTCATTACTGCCCGCTAAAAGTTTCTTGAAAAAAAACACCTTTGGGTGCACTTAAAGGCGAACCAAGTCGTCCTTTTCGAATAGATGGGATGAAAAATTGTTTTTCACTTCTCATGCTCGTAAAGTTCGTCTTTATGTCGGGTATAGCCAGCATAAAATCAAATTTTATGTTCTAGAGCATAAAGTAAAATCTTCGTCTAAATCTCACTCTGACAAAGGTCTTCAGGTAAACAGCCACATACACCTATGCTAAGTGCCACTGCCGGCGGCCAGAGCCGTGTGCGGAGGCACGTCCAAAAAAAAAAGTTTAATGGCGGGAAGTCCTTATTTTTTCTCGGTAATTTCAATTTGCAATTATTTCATAATATTAATTTCTTTTTGCAATATTTCTGTTTAATTTCCTCACAATCGAAGTAAAAAGCAGAGTGTATAACTCGTACATAAAACCCATTTTGCGTTTTATGCCCTTGTTGTACTATCTACTATTTACCATCTTTGTAAACCTATGGAGTGCAATTAATGATTGAGTGTTGAGTAAAGAAAGGTCAGTAATTGGATACCAAAAGTTGAGCGTTATCGACGCGTCACTCTGCTTACAGAATTTAGCGCTGCTGGCAGATAGCGACTGATCTTTGGCCCTCTCTTGGCCATGCCTTTACCCACCAAACGGAATCCTCCGCTGTCCGTCTGTCTGTCTGTCTGTCCGTCTGTCTGTACGTCAGCGGTCGTAATAGCTAGAACGTTGTTACGAAACTAATACTTACTGAGAATTATTGGGAAAAAAAATCGTTTAAGTGCGAGTTGGACTCTCACACGAAAGGTATCACAACATCGTAACAAGAAAAAGTACAAAAAACAAGTCCCTGATTGTTTATACCTTTTTGGTACGATGCGATGGTGCGGAACCCTCTTCCGTGTGAGAGTCCGACTCGCACTTGTTTTTTTTTTTTTTCGCACATGATATTTGTTTACTACCACAATATTAAATATTTCGTCGTCCCCAGGGCGACCTACGTATCCGTGCTGACGATATCGGCGTTCTCCCTGGAGCGCTACCTGGCTATCTGCCACCCCCTTCACCTGTACGCCATGGCAGGCCTGACGCGGGCCTCCAGGATCATCGTAGCGCTGTGGGTGCTCTCCATCATCAGCGCATCACCGTTCGCGGTGTACTCCGAAGTCGTGTATAGGGACTATCCGCCGAGTAAGTTGTATTTCTGTTATTGCTACGCTTGCACGAGAAACTTTTCCAGCAATAATTGCAGCCAGCAACTGTAATTCCAACGAATCGCGGCAATGTTTCCGTGATATTGCTTCTAATTGCTCCATGTGGTGTGGCGCTATCTCTAGCTACAATAGCTTTTGTTGTCATTGCCGTAAATTGATTGACGTAGCCATCAGTGATGGCGTGACGTCATAGTTGCTCGGAATAACCCGATTAGTTGCCCTTATTTACTTGTAAGCGTTAGCTCAATTTGTTTCCACGACGTCAATTCTAAATAAGCGCTCTATGAGGCGAGAGTCGAAGTCGCGGCAAGGCGGCGTAACGCGAATCGACGTCGTGGAAACAAATCGGTTAGCCTTAGCAGGCCTCCGTCACTGAATGTACTCGCGCGCTATAATTACTGATAATTACCTACCGCCCGCCCGAGCTCTCGGAGCTCCCGGCTATGGCCCGACGCTCAACGTCAACGTCAGTGTGGTTGTCGCAAGCCAAGCGCACGCACGTTTTGAACTGTGTTCGTATCGTACGAGTATCTGCGATGTCTGCCAGCCCTGCGATTAGTGTGAGATCGCGCGGTGCGAGGCGATCACAACTGTACGCTTGAGCATTTAGGCACATTTTAGCATGCAGCGGTTGCTGACGCGACGGAGTAGGCTATTATAGCAGTAGGTATTGGAAATTTCCTACTGAGTGAAGTATCTGTTACGTAGTAACTATTTAGTAATCTGTGGCCTTAGGTTGGGTAAAATGTAGTAAGGAACCGGACGTCGAACTACCGGCATTAAGCTCCAGGCGGCGGCCTTTAATTCCTA
The DNA here is from genome assembly GCA_963457715.1 of Argyresthia albistria. NCBI lineage: Eukaryota > Metazoa > Arthropoda > Insecta > Lepidoptera > Argyresthiidae > Argyresthia > Argyresthia albistria. Next base: position 4,521,954 of record OY735259.1, read on the forward strand.
TGGAACCGAGTACACGTTCACGAGCGTTTTCTGTAAGTATCTCAAATTACTTACTCTGTGACGACAACAGACTGTGTCATACGTAAAGGGAGTATAGTATAGAGATGGCACATCATCAGAAAAAAAAGAAAAGGAAGAGATGACATAATACGAATCATTTTTGTGTAAGCGAGAAACAATGACGATCACCCTGAGCGATCACCTGTCCCTTACCCGCGTATGCGTTTTTGTTGTTGGCCACAGTATTGTCAAATGCTTGTTTGCTCTTGTTTTGACAGATGAGTGGCAGAAAATCTCTGATTTTGAACCTTATGCTTATTGAGAACCAACTCTATCTCCATCTCAAAGTTGTACGCATGCACTCCGTCTATTCCTTTCTCTGTCTACGGTGTCATATGAATTCATGTCTATACAAAGCCATCTGTCGGCAGCGTCCAGAATTTTTAGCTGTCAGAAAATCGCCTATTTCGATGAAAAGGGCGAAAAGGTGTCAGTGGCCTAGCGGTACCTACTTGCACATCGGAGAAGACCGTGTATTAGGTTAGGGGTTAGGCATCATCTGGTCGAGAGAGACGGCATCTGGATGGTCGACTCGATTCTATGTGATAATGATAAATTGATTAAAGGGGCAGCTCGAAAACTTGTGATAGTTGATTTGGCTACTAAACCGAAACCCTGCCATCTGCACCGAGCACAGATATCGATATCTGTGGCACCGAGTCAGCGTTCAGCGTTGTAGTCTGGTGATACGGTGGAGTAATACTAAATATAATATATCAATTATCTACCCTTTTTCTCGAGGACGCATCCGTTCAAATACATCCCAACAAAAACATGCATACGCATATACAAAAACGCCAGTCTCGCAGCCTGCGCAGTTTATTCTCCCGTAAAAAGTTGTGAGATCTAATTTTAAACCAAGTCGGATAATTTAACCAGTATCTGTGTATGGTAGAATCTTTCCAACAACTTTATTATCGTATACTGTTAAGTAACTACCTAATTAGTTAACTAATAACATTTATAGTGATCGGATCAATATAAGACATCTTTATTTCTTCAATAATAATTAGAATGACTTGGCAATCGCACGTAGAAAAGTTGTCGACTATAGGACCGTGTGTGCAACGTAATGTACCTATTGCTCTCGCTCCGAAATAATTCGTTGTTTTCTTATTAGTTAAGTTTATCTTTATTTAGAGATGTGTTGTGTTGAGTAATAATATTCATTTGTGCTCTGGGTGCTATAGAGTGGTCAGTTGAGCGCGATTGCCAAGTTATTCTAATTATTATTGAAGAAATAAAGATGCCTTATATTGATCCGATCACTATAAATGTTATTAGTTAACTAATTAGGTAGTTACTTAACAGTATACGATAGTAAAGTTGTTGGAAAGATTCTACCATACACAGATACTGGTTAAATTATCCGACTTGGTTTAAAATTAGATCTCACAACTTTTTACGGTAGAATAAACTGCGCAGGCTGCGAGACTGGCGTTTTTGTATATGCGTATGCATGTTTTTGATGGGATCTCATTTCTTTTTGTAAGTAACTTTCCTTTTTTTCTTTTCGGGTACTATTTCTTGTGCGTTAGCTACCGACTTTCTCAAAGCCCACTCCCTATCTCTATGGGCTCTTCTCTGTGGCTTTGATGTTACGATTTGTGACAAGTCTGGGCGGTGAATTATATAAATATAAATCATACCTCAAACCAAACCATACCGCGATTCAGGAAATGCACACCTAGCGACATCTAATGGGGAATAGCGATATTAGACAATATTGTAACCGCTTTATTTAAATCATAGCTGGAACCAAAGCATACCGCGATTCAAGATACACATAGCGACATCTAATGGGGAATAGCGATGAATCGAAGTAGTCGTGTACTGAGCTTATTGATAATTAATATATTATGAAATTGGGGCTAAAATTGCGCAATGTTTGAGTTTTCCTTGGCTTTGCAGGCTAAACTTTAACCATGCTCAAAATTTTAAGCTTGTGGGTTCGCTAGAAGTAACCTTTAGAGTTTTCATGATCGTGAATCAGTGAGTCAGTGAGTGTTAAAATTGAGGTACTTTGAATTGCTGTACCTTCAACTCTACTGGTTCAAATTTATTGAAATTTTGAGAATATGTCTTATGATATGGTGCCTTTTAGCCGCCGGGAATTCAGGTTTCTATCTTTATCCACAACGGAGTAACAGGTAGGTCAAATATGCTCTGAATGGCTTCCTGTAAAGGATGTTACTGCTGCGCCCGTATGTTTTGCTCGACTTGGCTTGGGGGCGCTGCCGCGCCCCCAGATATAAAAGTTCCGCAAGTCAACCTAAACCTTGACACTATACCTTTTATGTTCTCATATTATGTGTGTACTGTACACTTGCAAAATAATCGCAACAGAAAAAATGCGACCAAAAAGTGTAACTACGTACGAAGTTGCGTGCTTAATTAATGCTAAGTAGTATACAATATTCGCCATTCCATGGCGTTCTTTTAATGTTTATTTCATCCTTTTAAAAGTCTTTTGATTTATTTATTCATTAATAATTAGATAAGAAGAAATCTTAAGAAACCATGGCTAACAATTCTAAAGACGGAAACACCTACTCAAGATGAATATAAAAATGGGTTACAGGATAACAGGATATGAGTTTCATTCCAAAATGGCTAACACGATAAGAGTTTCATTCCCTTGAACTTTACCACAGAAACCTTTTACCCGATTCCTTTTTAGATTTCATCTACTTGCGATGGTTGGATGGATGGCTTTATGCCAAAACAATGGATGAAAGGAAAAGGACCAAACAATGTTAGCAGGTGGGTAGGTAATAAAAAATTCCAAGAATCTGGGTCAGAACTGAAGTAAGCCACAAAAGCTTAAAACTTAATAAACACAGAACGCCACACACACGTTACATTTCCGCTATAAAAGTTTCTGTTCTGTTTGACTTGTCTCAAGATTCTTTGAGCATTAAAGCCAGCGAAAAGAAAAGTATGACTGTATCAAGTACCTTACATCAAATGAGGTAGTTCTGTTTTTGTTTTTTGAGTCGGTAGTGATGAAATGACAAATCCAAGATTTCCACCTCGAAAGCACTCCGGATGTAAAAATCTTGAAAATTCATGAAAATTTAAGACTTTTTTCCGTTTTTAGGGTTCCGTAGAGAAACAAGGAACCCGTATAGTTTCGTCAAGTCTGTCTGTCCGTCCGTATGTCACAGCAACTTTATTCGAAAACTATTAAGACTACACAGTTGAAACTTGGTACGTAGATGTATTTTATGAACCGCTTTACGATTTTTATACAAAATCTGAAAAAAATAAAAATTTAAGGGGGCTCCCCATACATGAAACTTTTACACATACAACACATACCCCAAAAAAAATATTTTTTTCATCAAACCTACATGTGTGGGGTGTCTATAGATTTCTGTAAACTTTATTTTTACATAATTACAAGTTTATATACATTTCAATTAAAATAGTAATGATTTAATAAAAAAGTTAATTTAAATAGAAAATTTGAGCCAGATCACTGCCGCCGTCACTGGGCAAGGTGCCCAGAAGACTGGCGGCGTTGCCTCGCTGTATGGCAAGACTCAGCCGTTGCCTAAGGTTGGCTCCAGCCTTCCGGTCTATAGATAGGTCTTCAAAAATGAAGTGGAGGTTCCTAAAACCTGTTTTCCTCAAAGTCAATCTTTAAAGAGACAGAACCATCCAAAGTGGAAAATATTGTGTGTGTCCCCCCTCTAACTTTTAAAGTAAGAGAGTGATAAATCTATAAAAAAAAAATATGCTGTGTATCTCAATATAAACTTTCGATGAAAATTTAATTGAACAAAATGTAATGAGCAGTTTTTAAGATATAAAACATTTATTAAAAACTGCAAAGATAACTTTGTCATTCATACAAAGACTATGAAAAACAAAGTTACAACACAAAAATCCAGTCTAATAATTACATGATACTACGGAACCCTTCATGGGCGAGTCCGACTCGCACTTGGCCTCTTTTTTACTTTTTATTCGAAATCCGTACATACTTTAAAAAAAAATGTGTATGTATAAAATAAATCAAAGCAGACAAAATTTTGCGTCGATAACAAAAAAATATATGATAAATATAAAATTGGCTAAGTATTTTGAAAAAATACTCCCAAAACAATCAAGATGGATTTTCAGTATAGCATCTTGTATTTACCAGGCCACATCCGCATAGTAAGTTTTGCGACATAATACCATATCCCTGCTGCATGTTCTAGATATAATATGCAAATATTTTAAAAGTATATGTACGGTTTTCGAATACTAGTACATTTCGGGCCTAGCGCTTAGCTGGTGGAGTGAAAAATCAATTTTTAAATCCTGAATATAATCCAATTATTACTCGCTGACGACTAATCCGATTGTAGGTCGTGATCCCAAATAAAACCGGCCAAGTGCGAGTCAGACTCGCGCACGAAGGGTTCCGTACCATTATCTATATAATTGGAACAAAAAGTAAACTTTAGAAAAAACCGACTTCCACAAACCCTATTTGATTAGATTGAGTTTAATACAAACTGTAACCCCTTATCCCCCCCCCCCCCCAGGGGAATTAATTTTGTCAAATCCTATATCAGTGCTACCCCACGCTACTAAGGAACCCCTGTACAAAGTTTCATGGCTCTAGGTCCATCGGTTTAGGCTATGCGTTGCCTGCCCGTCAGCCACGCATTGTATTTGTACCTAGTATTGAGCAGATCTGGTGGCCATATGTGGTCTTCATCAGCAGTTCCGCATCACAATATTATGCTTACCATGTGCATTTGCACGAGTTATTATGAAAAACACAAAAATCACTATAGGTCTAATCGGTCTAATTTTCCAAATCGGTCCATCCGTTTAGGCGCTATCGAGGCACATACATAAAAAATAAAATAAAAATAAAAAACAAACATCCGGACGAATTGTAAACCTCCTCCTTTGGGAAGTCGGTTAAAAAAACCGCAAAAAAACACGTTAATTGTATGGGAGCCCCCTTTATATTAAATTTATTTTGTTTTTAGTATTTGTTGTTATAGCGGGAACAGAAATACGTCATCTGTGAAAATATGAACTGTCTAGCTACCACGGTTCATGAGATACGGCCTGGTGACAGACAGACGGACGGACGGATATCTTGAGATTTTAAGGTACTTTCCCTCCAGGGCCCATTCGTTTGTTCCACCCTGTATATGTGTGATCTGTAACTGTATTTTTCATGAAATACCCAAAAAGTTTTGTTCAAATTATCATCTTATGTCAGAATAACTTTGTAGCTAGTTGAAAAATAACATTTGAATTGATTCAAAGCTTGCCGCGCTTTTAGGGCCTTTAGTACCTACTAAACGCCGCCGTAAGCAGCACTGTCTACAACCTACTCCTACTGGAAAACGTGAGACACCCATCTACAATTTCCGTACAATGAGGTTCACTCACTCATTATGTCAATGTCATGCAGACTGCAAAACATCATTTCAACGCACCAAAGAGTATTTAATTAAAATATCACTGGCAGCCAAACTTGAAGTGGCCAAAAGGAAAAAAATAATTTCTGTGCTCTGAGATTTGTATGAAAACAAAAGTAAGTAATTAAAAACTATTAATTTTATAATTATTTTCTAAAAGTTCTACATAATAAATAGAGACGTCGTAATTCATCAATTAATATTTAAAGTCTTTGTAGAAGTCCGGGGACGACATTGCCATATCATTTAAATTTAGTTTCATTAAAAGAAGGCTTACCTACCAAAACAAAATGGCCTTGGTATAAACTTTTCAAGCGTGTTGTGAAGACGTATCTTGTACCGAGACCACTTTCAATTTGTAATATCTCTCGTATTTCAGTATTTGTGGTTGGTGCGGCAACAGATATACACATTCTGTGAAAATTTCAGCTTTCTAGCTATTACGGTTCGTGCAGGCGGACCCGGTGACAGACGGACGGACGGACGGACGGACGGACGGACGGACGGACAGACGGACAGCGAAGTCTCAGTAATAGGGTCCCGTTTGGCACCCTTCGGGTACGGAACCCTAAAAAGGCTTGTGATTTCCACTCAACTTTCCAAGAAGCCCGAACCTTCTGGTTAGTTAATCATGATCCCTACTTTTTTGAGGACTCTTTTGAGAAAGTCAGTGCGGTACAATTTTGTCGCCTGTCTATCTAGTAGAGACCGCGCCTGCTTCTTCAAGTGATTCCTCACTACTGGATGTGCTACTGAGGGTTTGCTCGAACAACGCTGTATGTAGCAATTTGCAGTTTTGAGAAATAAAAAAAAAAACATAAATAACATTGGGAACATCACTATTTGTTTTTTTTTTAAATATTATGTATGTTTTTTATGTACATACAACTTATTAGTAAGTAGTCTATTAATTTAATTATGTAGGTAGGTCTATCTTTTGTTAATTAATCCTGTCCATCTAGGTTTGCTGGAAGAGATATCTTACTAGAGATAAGCTCGCCTTTGTACATGTTTTTTTTCATTATTAAGTGACTGTATTCTGTTTTTTGTGCAATAAAGTATAAAGTAAAGTAAAGTACTATGGAAAAATTACCCAATGGCGGCGTACAGATATGAATTATGGCTTTACAGCCTAATGTTGAATTTCAAGAAACTATTTTCAAATTTAAGTTGTCACTTAACTAATTTAATCGCGAGAATCTCATAGGATAGTCATTTGTTTTAGTTGCTTAAATTATAAATTGTTTCGTGAAACTCGTGATGAGACATTGACTTGTACTTGTTATGGACTAAAGCGCATAGTGGGTACAATAATGGGAATCTTGGGATATAATGGAATGGCTTAACCGTTTCATACAAACGTATCAGAAATACTAATTTAGCTTTCGAAATTCATAATTCATAATTTCTTAATTACACACTTACTGTTACATACAATAAAAAACAAAGAAAACGTGAAAAAAGAAACTAAACGTAATTTTTTCAACATTCCAGTGCGATACGAAAAAAATTGCAGCATTTTTAAGGACTTCAAATTATCTTATAACTACCATAGGTTTCATTGGTGACCGCAAAAATTCATGTCTTTAGGGTCATTTACTATGGAAATATTACCCACAAATCCATGCTAGGCATCAGGCTTTAAGATCGTATTCGTAATACGGAGATAAGATGTCCGTCGTACTAAGGTCTTCGATGTCGGCAAGCGAATCACGAGATTGAATTGAAGTGGGGGTGGGCAGGACACTTGGCAAGGCGAGATGACGGAAGGTAGGTGGACCAAGGCGGTGACAGAGTGGCTACCCAGAACCGCAAAGCGTCCAGTGGGCAGACCACCAGGTGGGAGGCCAGGACCGGAGTGGATGGCGTAGTAAAGAGGATTCATTTATTCATTGCTTACATGTGATACAAATATGAACTTATGTACTTACTTATTTTAAATACATTTTGATAGCGGCTCTTCCAAAACCGTATCAGTTTTAATCATCCATTACATACTTAATTTGCAAAATGTTCCGATATTTTTCCTTAATATCCCCTGAAAATATGAGCCTACCTTTCTTACGCACTCTAGACCTCAGAACAATGTCTGTAATATTGCGTGAATAACTCGTGGTATTTCCTCGAATATTGATATTTGAGTAAACAAGGAAAAATTCCTGTAGGTTGGACCCGAAAGCGGTATAACAAATAATAAATAATAGAATATCATGCTTCTATGGTACTATAAGTATGCTTATGTTATAATTTGATATTGATATACCTAGTGGTATGGCATGGAATTATCAATAGAGATTCAACGAGTTTGATTCAAAGAATCGTAGATATTCGTGGAATTTATTATCGATTCCACGTTATAAACAAATCACAGAAATTGGGTGTGGGCAATTTAATAGCAATCTCAACTACAGTTCGATTGTAGGAACGGCCGATATTGTAATGTAAGAATCATATGGGCGGACGGAGGACGCCCCGCTGCCGACCGAACCGTCCAAACGGTTTTTGTACTTAGTACCTTATGTAAAAAGGGATACTACCAAATAAAAGACTATATAAAGGACAAAAACCTAACAGGGTTTCAATTGTTAACTTTTGATTTCAATTTTTTTGTTTTTGTAATCCATGGGAGAAAAAAGTTACAGGGTCATTGAAAAATGGTGTACTATGATCAGGTCTATGAAAAATTGATGTCCAGAAACAAAACAAGGTTTCAATTGATAAGTATCTCCCCACTTTTGATTTCTAGTAAAAAAATTTTTGTTTCTGTACATCAATTTTTTACAGAGTGCACCATTTTTCAATGACCTGAATTTTTTTTCTCACATTGATTACAAAAAAATATATGAAATCAAAAGTGGGGAGATATGTGACAACTGAAATCCTGTTTGGTTTCTGTACGCCATTTTTTACATGCCGGTAAAGCTTGCGCCCATCGCTGTAACTAGTTTTTCTTCCATAAATTACAAAAAAAAAAATGAAATCAAAAGTGGACTGATACTTTTCTGTACAAAAAATTTTCACAGACCTGAAAAAATTTAAACCCTGTTTGGTTTTTTGTCGTTGATATACTCTTTTATTTGGTAGTATCCCTTTTGCATAAGGTACTTTTCACATGGTTTATGAATTGCTCAAATGGCAATTTCAATATCTCCGTACATTTGGAGGAATTTACACGAATTAATTAATAATTCCGATGAATTAATTTTAAGTTAAAATAACTTTTTATTGCTTTGCATTTCCCCGTTGAAATGCTGACATTTTTCTTTTCTACTTCAATGGGCATTGATCAGGGAGGCATCGATTGTCGTAAAGTGAAAACCATTTAGAGGAATAGGGATACTGATTACTATAAGGGGTTTAAATAAATAAAATTAAAACGGAATATTAATATTTATCGCAAAAACTGTTAATTTCATTTTCTTTCAAATACGTCATCGTTGGCTCTAATGCGGTAGTTCCATTGCCTACAAATATTTAAAAAAATACAATTGTCAACAACAACAACTGTCAAAAGTGTCAAACAGAGAAATGACCGCTGAAAATAACCTTCGCATCGCAACAAATAAACATCCGAATAATACTAAAATAATCAAGCAGTACTAATATAAGAATCTCGAGATGACCTAAAAAAAATAAAGACACTGTGATTTGTACCTATGTCTGTAATCCAAGACTATTCCTTGCAACCCGGGCTCTGATAATTTTGTGCGAGGGGGTGCTAACGACATGGACGCTGAGGGCGACCATGCGCGCCATGGTTAACTTACATTAGGATCTTTGCTCCCCTTATTTCAGCCAAGTTATGATGGCTACTTGTTGCCACATACTCTATAATCATAATATTTTCCACCTTCGGTAGATTTCGCGAGTCAGCTTTCACAAAGTTATCAATCACTCATTGCCAGTTATTTTGAATAAGTAAGATTACGAACGAGACTCTCGCTGGCTTGGTATTTACATGAAAAGATCAATAAACTCAATTCAATTCTTGGTTATTGGCAATTTTAGAAATTAAAATGTTATAACTCGGTACCGACATCGGATAACAACGACTTATTATTTAAATATTAACTCTTGTTGACATTTGTCATACGTCAACGTATTTTTACTTTTTAAAAGCATGATTGAATGCAAAGGAACTTACCTAATTATGCCAGTGGTGACGTCATACTTACAAAATTCAGAAATTTTAAATAATTAATAAAAAAATAATGACATCAAAAAATTAAAAAATATTCAAATTCGTTTCTTATATTTGTCTATATTTTCGATTTATAGAATAAAAAAAATGGGTGTTACGATGCCCATTGGCCAAGCTGTATTTTTTAGGGTTCCGATCCTTAAAAGGAAAAAAGGAACCCCTAAAGGATGTGTTGTCCGTCTGTCTGTCTGTCCGTCTGTGTGTTCAGACCATCAAGAACGCGTTGACGTATATCAAGCCGAAATTTATATCAATTGTTAGGGTATGTATTCGCATACATTTGTGAAAAATTCAACCTTCAAGTTCAAGTTCAAAATTTTCTAGGTCAACGCAATCGAACGCTACGACCGTTTATCCTGTAAAATTGTTGGATTTTCATAATATTCGCAATGGACCCAAAACCTATAGGGTACTTCCCGTAGGCCTACAATCATGAAATTTGGCACAAAGAAAGGTCTTCTAGCACAAGTAGGTAAAGGGAAAATACGATTGTTGTCGTTGAGATTTATAAGGTTTACAAAATGAAAAACATGTAAATACGACTTTTTAATCTTTTTATATGGCATATTTTGATCCTTTTTATGGATTTCGTGCATATTTTTGCTGTTTTTCTTGCATATTTGCATGCTATTTTGGGCTTCTTATGTTGCATAAAATCCGGTCTCTAATGATCAAACTATTGACAACAGTAACAACCGCCCCGCTCTCGAGGCGCCCCGCCGGCCGGCCGCCCCGGCAGTTTGCCGAACCCTTTATTCCGGTAAACACTGCCAATCTGTATCTGTATGTATGTTTATTATCAGGACATTAACCTCTAACCAGGATATTAATTTAACGATACAGCGAGGAAAATCTGCCCGCAAATGCTATCCCTATGCTAACGATATAGGTAGGTTATGTATTAGCCATATGATCGAATGGGCATCGTAACACCCATTTTTTTTATTCTATAAATCGAAAATATAGACAAATATAAGAAACTAATTTGAATATTTTTTAATTTTTTGATGTCATTATTTTTTTATTAATTATTTAAAATTTCTGAATTTTGTAAGTATGACGTCACCACTGGCATAATTTGGTAAGTTCCTTTGCATTCAATCATGCTTTTAAAAAGTAAAAATACGTTGACGTTTGACAAATGTCAACAAGAGTTAATATTTAAATAATAAGTCGTTGTTATCCGATGTCGGTAACGAGTTATAACATTTAAATTTCTAAAATTGCCAATAACCAAGAATTGAATTGAGTTTATTGATCCGTTAATGTAAGTATTTAACATAGAGACTAAAGAATCCTTACTTCCAAGTGATCTTCACAGCAATACTGTGTGTACACCTTGAAATATTCCGCCTTAGCTTGACGACACCATTTTTGACGCAAATCTTCTCGAATGCGTACAAACAGTTTAGTTGGGCTATTTTTCGAATTGTTTTTGCAGTTTGGAACGAAGCACTCTCTAGATCCCATGATTATTTTAGTATTATTCGGATGTTTATTTGTTGCGATGCGAAGGTTATTTTCAGCGGTTATTTCTCTGTTTGACACTTTTGACAGTTGTTGTTGTTGACAAATGTATTTTTTTTAATGTTTGTAGGCAATGGAACTACCGCATTAGAGCCAACGATGACGTATTTGAAAGAAAATGAAATTAACAGTTTTTGCGATAAATATTAATAATCCGTTTTAATTTTATTTATTTAAACCCCTTATAGTAATCAGTATCCCTATTCCTCTAAATGGTTTTCACTTTACGACAATCGATGCCTCCCTGATCAATGCCCATTAGCCATATCATGATATGGCCAAACGTGAAATATCATAAAACGATGAAATCTTTTAGGGCAAACACAGCGGTAGCAAGACTAAAAATAGTATTCGTGTTAGTTTGACGTGTATAACACAAAAAACATCACGTAGTGCTAAATAACAATGCAATTAAAAATACATGTTTTCATTAAAACTGGCCATATATGATATAGCCAAATTTGACGATATGGCTGCGATATAGGGTAAGCAGTACAATGATTGGCACCTTAAGGAAAATCTCATGTTTGAGGTTCAATATCTATGTAGGTAGCTATTGAAACTATCATGATGTTGTGTTTTCTACTACTATAGGGATCTAAGAACCTAATAAAACCTGATTTATCTTTCTAAAATCTAATTTTAATTCATCAATTCACAAAATAGTGAAAAATTACCCAAAAGTACATTCATTGGCCCCTTCAGCACAATGATTAGCCCTATAATAAGTATAAAGATTGGCATGCCAATCATTATACACGTGAGGTGCCAATGAATGTACTCCATTGAGTAATAGTGATGGGAAATAAAATAAAATACCTAGAACTTTATGAATTATATTCTTGAATTTTATCCGTAGATTCCGTAGAACCTGCTACTTGCCTCAGATTTCGACTCATTCGAATGTGGGTACCTTATCTATCTATACCTATAATACCCTATATACAAAATATTTTTGGTGAAAATACCCACCTCTAACCTTTCCAAACTTTTAATAAAATAAAATATAAAATGTGCACATCACTACTAGATAAAAGCATAATCGTAAAAACTCAGTACATTGATTGGCCCCACTTAGAATACAATCATCAGCAGTGCCAATGGTCAAAAAGTACAATGATTAGCAGTGCCATCATTTGTTTACTGAGGGCTGATGACAGTTTTGAGTGCATACTTTTAAACAACTCATTCGTCGCAATTAATTTAGGTACTAATTGCAATTAAAAATTCTGAAATAGTTTTAACAATCATTAGCCCCGGTGCCAATGAACTGCACCTTCATAGAAACTTAAGGTTACAATGATTGGCCCCAAATAAAACTGATTTTTGGCGTTGAAATACAATAATAAACTGCTTAATATCATAACTTGACTCATATAATAACAACAAAACCATTAACTCGCATCTAGACTTCCAAAATAACAAGTAAAAAGGCTTCAACACTCACCTGTTTCTTAACAAAAATCGTAACGATTTCAACAATCCGCACCACACAGAGACATGTTGGGAAAGAACATTTTTTCACAGAGTTTCCAGTAGTTTCATCTAAAAACTACCAATTTGGTGTTGTCACTTACGAAATGGTGGATTTAATAGAAATTTTTGTTTTACTTTTCTTATCTGGTAATTCTTAATAATTGTGTTCAAAGTCCAGAGTGCCAATCAATGGGGGGGTGCTGGAATTAGTACCCTTTACCCTAATATGAAGAAAAAATAAACATGAAATGAAATGATTCTTTATTTGCCAGAAAACAGTACAGTGGATATTGAAATAAATGTTCAGTGTTTTCAGCTTAAGTTTAAGCATGCAAAATAGTAGTAGGTAATACTTAGTTTTAAATTATGAATTAAGTCAATTTTATTGTAATTAGTTTTTAATTAAATAATTTCAAAATATATAGATAAATATTTAAAATGTCATAAAGTTTATACATATAATTTCAAGTTTGTAAATGTTCAGTTCAAATGTCAGTTTTTATAATCTAGATATTCCTTAGTGCTATAAAACAGTGTTGTAGTAGCCACTTATTAGATTATTTTTTAATGACTTGCAACATATTGCCTTAAATTCTTCAGGCATCTTGTTAAACAAAATTATACACATATTGAAAACATTCTTCCTATAGATATCCTTAAATCCAGGAGGTTGATATAGCAGGTTCGCGTATTGTAATATGAAAAATCACTCATTGTCCTTTTATTCCAGACTCCGGGAACCCATCCCTAGACTCAGCATTCTGCTCCCTGATGGCCCCCTCCCCTCTACTGGAGATCAGCAGTGTGTTCTTCTTCTTTGTGCCGGCTCTACTCATCCTCTGTCTTTATGTCAGAATGGCACTGCATATACGGTAAGCTGCTTTGCTTAACATACTTAACAACATAAACATTTACCTATACATATACAGGTAAATTAGTATACATATTGCTTCTGACCCCAAAGAGACACTAAAAGAGAAAACCATTGTCGTGGGAACCAGAAACAAATACGTCTCGGGACAAATGGTGCGTTTTATGCACTTGTTGTACTTACAATCTACTATTTTCATTTGCGACCATATGTTTCTTGGGGAAAATTGTTAATAATGATGGGTACTATCCACGTACTATCAATCCCCAAAATATGAACGGTGATCTAAAAATAACCGTGTAATTTCGAAGAATTCCGAGACATTACAAAATTTCTTACGTAATATTGTGACACTTGGGACACGAGTATTTTTTCATTAAATTACATGGAATCATCTTTGTATGAAAGGAAAGGCTTGCCACATCAAAAGATCCCCCTCGGCTTCTGTCAAATCGTATTTTTGCGTAATTTACATATTTGTCCACATCCTTTGTGTTTTGACGTCACTGCCTGCCTTATACCAAATAAAATTACGGTGTCTACTGCTACTGCTAGGGGTCTTTAAAGATTTGTTTATTTTTTCGGATACACATCTAAGTACTAATAAAACATGGCTGACGGACAAACCGGTAGACCTATAGTCTGCAACTTTGTATATAAGGGTTTCTGAAATAGTTAAGAAGGGATTTGGAGAAAATGATCCTCTTACCCTAAGGGGAAATAAAGGAACTCAAACTGGAGTTTATTATAGATAGAGATCGCGATGAAAAGACTTGGGTTTTTTTTTCTTAGTTAAGTACTGATAAACGAGAATTTGAGGGATTTGGTTTAGGTTTTTTTTGTATTTATAATTGTCCCAGTAAAAATATATAAATATACGCGTGTAAGTACCATTCATTTTTACACATAAAAAATATTTTTGGCACTACCGTTTTCAGCCCCGCGCCCCGTCGCGAAAATTTTCTTCTGGGAAATTCACTCACATATGATTTAAATCTAGGTACCTAGGTACGTAATAAATATCAAACACTTATCCTTATACTTAATAACTTGAAGGTCTTCATTCTTCAATGATATTAAAAAAAAAAATTGATTCTCAAAATTATTCAAAGACTCGTTTGTATTGACTCGACTCTGTAGTAGTGGGCAATTTGTTTTCGCAACGTAACACTATCCGCCTACTGTCTGTTACGTAATTAATTCCCTTCGTGTATCTCATGGTATATTGATTATGTAGCGTAAACAACTTCTGAGGAAGCACTTTCATTCGTTTTCATTGTTCGTCATTAACCATACTCAATATCGTTTTCCAAGAAAAGAAGCAAAGAAACCCCAAAAATCGGTCAAGTGTGGGTCGGAATCGCACACGAAGGATACACTGTACCATTGTACAACAAAACTGAAGCACTCAAAACAATAAAAGAAAAGAAAACTAAAAAAGATTATGCCTTCACGGTGACTTGAACTCACGATCTACGGATTGAGGGCCTACAACATACTGACATCAGCATCGTCCTAACAAACGCTATCTATTGCGTTTGCGCCCTATTTCTCACGAGTTTGCAACTTCACTCAGGTCTTCCAGAGTGAATGAGAAGACAAAGCTAGGTAACCTACACGGGGTCATTGGCCATGTGCACGGCGAGACACGCCAGTCTAAGTCGAGGAAGGTCATCATCAGGATGCTGGGTAAGTAGACAAGCCTATGTAGCAATAATGCAGTTCTTCTCAATACCTGCGTAAATTGAAAATATCAATACTTCTAGATCTATGAAGCTGGCTCGTGGGTTAGCATGACAATTTACGGATATTCACACATATCAGTGATCCCACCGATCCGGCACAGGTCCGTGTCAGTGGAAAATATTCTTTCATACATTCTCTATGAGAGTAGTCACACTTGTCAGTGTCGTCACGGACACTGACAAGTGTGACTACTCTCATAGATAATGTATGAAAGAATGTATGTGTGAATCGACCTTTAACCTTTAAAATGCAGGGATTTTTCCTCGCCTGGCCGAAAAGGAAAAATATTTGACATTAATATTAGGGGAAATTAAGTTTTCATCTCATTGCAATAGACATTAATTCACATTTTGTTGGTACCCACCCACTGTCAAAGTCTTGGACTTTTTTGTCCACAAGCCACAGTAAGGTTAAATATAGGTCATTTTAGGTTTACACTCGATGTATCCTGTTTTGTTGACATCCAACCCGATTATTTGTATTGCAAATGTGATTGTGACTATCCAGTAGATCGATTCTGTATCTCGGGCATCTATCCTGATTATAAGTTGAGTTAAGTTTTGTGTTGAGTGGTCTGTCATTGCCAACTTGAAATTAAGTTCAAATAGACGAGGACCGAGCGCGAATAATTTCCTCGAACTGTCGTTCAAAGCGTTTGTAAATTGAATTTAGAAGCAATCGAGGTCACAGTCACATTACCCTCGCAATAAGGTTTACAAGTTAGGAAGTCGAAGAAAAAGGGTTTGTCACTATGCGGGCAGACGCTCAAATAGTTTATTAGTATAATAAATCTACCTGCAGATTCGCTGGGTGAAATACTGATAGGGTAAGATTGCAGATCACAACGCTTAACCTACAGGATCTAGCCCTACCTTATCCTGTAAGCCAATGCTTTAAGCACTTAAGTAATAGATTTTGGTGACATTTTAAAGCCGATTGGCACCAGACTTTTGATAGCCGCAGATACCGTTTTTGTTTTGTAAATATTAGTTAGGTACCTGACTTATACTACACCGTTTTGTACCTTCTTAAATTGTGTTAAATTGAAAGTATATTTAGCTGCTGTAAAAAGTCTGGTGTATGTCGCCCTTAATAGTTTTAAAACAAAAATGTACAAACCCGTATTGAAAAACTGGGCATAGGTTTCACACTAAAATCGTATTTTGGCTAGTTGACTCTTACAAACATCAGCGTTGCCGCCATAAATTCGTACGGCTGAAACTATTCAATGATATTTTTACCCCAACAGCGGCAGTAGTAGTCGCGTTCTTCGTCTGCTGGGCTCCCTTCCACGTCCAGAGGCTGTTCTTCATCTACGGAGACCGTCTGGAGGAATTCAGCGTCATCAATCAGCATCTCTTCAATATCGCTGGAGCGCTGTACTACGTCTCTGCAACTGTCAATCCTATACTGTACAACGTCATGAGCGGGAGGTGAGTTAAAGCACAGATTATAATGTTACAGTTATAACCCGTTTTTTAGAACGCGTTTTCACTAGTTAAAACTAGTTTTTACTGAATGCCTTTGTTAAAAGTAATCATGTCAGGTAAATCTAGTAGGTACTCAGTTCTTACTAGACAAAACGCGTTTTTCCACAGCGAGTCAGTTAAATCATCGTACCGCAAAACACTTTCAACCCGTTTTATTTGCATACGCTTCGCTCCGCTCCTCTCCTATTGAATATAATATATTTTTAAAAGTCTATCTTGTTAAGCAGAGCAGAATCACAAATAAAAACAGGAAATAGGAAACCTATAAATAAATCGAGGAGCAATAGGTGTGTACCTACTCGAGTTCAGTAAGATCGAGCAAAGGCCACAGTTGAGGGTACACAGTACCACAGTATACACAGTACGGATGACGGAGAGGTGGCTAACCGACCGACCGTAATGCCTGATCCATACGCTTGGCAAACCTCGATGCCGTCACTTGTAGATAGAGCTTAGTACTTGTACTAGTATTTTACGTTTGTACAGATGAACTTGCGGCAAACGGCAAACGTCTGGATTCAGCATAAGACGTATTGAAATGATAGATTCAGGCCACGCCTTGAATGCAGTGCTGAACGTCCTTACAATACTACAAACTAAATCGGACCGTGCGGTGCATTACGTGATTTTAAACTTGTCTTTGCAAATATATTTTTTATTTCATTGACAAGAGCAAACAATATAAGGAGATAAAATTTCGTCACCCTTTTCCCATACGGGGTGGCAGAGGCACGATTGTGCCCTCTCTTTTAGCCAGTTTTTCACTAAGTACTCCATTTTGCGTGACAGGGGCTAGCCCATCGCCGCAGCTATGGAGAACAAGGCAAAGTACTTAATATGAAAAACTGTATTCCATACGCGCGCGGACTAGAAAGGTAACCAATTCAGTAACCGCCAAAGAAATAGGAACGTAAAAAATCTTCGGCTTCTTCGCAGAGTTGCTTTACGAGTATTAGCGTAACCAGCTTGTAGAGAATAATTGTTTAAAGTCGTAAAGGCGGCGCATCAGTCAAAGCAGCGTTTTGTAAATATTAAAATACGCCATCTCAGGATTTACGCACTTCCCAGTTTTTAACCGACTTCAAAGAGGGGTTGAGTCGATTTCACGATTTTAGTGTCACACGAATGAGATTAATGACGACGACGATTTCAATTGTAAAATGTGTTATTCTGTGCAATAAAGTATAAAGAATGAAATGACGCGTCATTCTTGTGACGTGAAATACGGTGTTGCGCACGCTGCAAATTGCGTTGCAAGCGTTACGAATCTTCACGACGAGCGAGGGTCGATTTCACGAATTTTTATATCACACGAATGACATCATATTAACGCGTCATTCGTGTGACCTGAAATCGACCCGGTTATCAGTTCGGTCGTTTTTTTTTAACGCTTCTTACATCACCATCAAAACTGGTATTATGTACCTACTTATATTGATGAACCGATTTGAAAAAAATATTGTTTGTTTGAATGGGTGACCCAATAGTTTGGTCCCATTTTTTGGAAATCAGGAGTCGGTCCAGTAGGAAGTTAGATGTAAGTACATGAAAAAACTGTAAAGATTAATGCTAAATTAAGATTACTAGTGAAGGGGCAAGTAAGAAGTAGGTACCCGTAACCAGCGAGTATTTATGAAGAAACTTATGAATGTGGGAGAAGCGAGAGATGTATGCCAGGATCGTAGCAAGTGAATGTCTTTAAGTCTCTGCCTACCCCTCTTCTGGGAAAAAGACATGCGCATATGTATGTATAGGTAATGTATTTCGCAGGTATCGCGTGGCGTTTCGTGAAACCCTGCTGTGTCGCCAGAGTGGCCGTCCCAGAGACAACCGGGCCAGCAACCTCGAGCAGACCAGCTTCGTTGCCGCCATCAAAACCAGGTTTTTATTTATTTAACAAGACCGTAATTAAAATAGATGTTAAAAACACATACAAATACTTATAAAACTTGAGATATAAAGTATAAGTTCCACAGTGAATAGGCCATGGCTCAGCCAATGCTGCTGTAATGCTGGTAGTTCTGTCAGAGCCCATTAAAGGTATTATCCTGTTCAAATGCTGTTAGGATACGACCTTTTGGAATGGAGCAGCATATGACATCAACTGACGCCTCGCTATGAGGCGAGGCGTCAGTTGACGTCATATTCTGCTCCATTCCAAAAGGTCGTATCTTAACAGGATTTTAACCGGATAATAAGGTCCGATCGTGTTTTGTGCCATGTTTTGTTTCTTCTCAGGTCCAAGCGCGATTCCTCCTCATCATTCACCAATAAAGTGGACTTCGTCGCCGACTCCCCAGTCCCTTTCTGTCTCGACCGGCGGCCGAGGGAAGACAACATATGCTGTGTGTGCAGCGATGCGCCGAAGATACATTTGCATAATGGTTTAAAGGAGAATAAGTCATGAAGTGGTTTAAGTGACTGGGAACAAATACTGTAAGCATTATTGCTCAAAAGTGACAAGAGGAAATCTAGTCAACAGTTAAATCACCTAACTTGAGCTACGAAGATGCCGTAGAACCGAATCAGAAGGGGTTTGATTCTCGCGCATTCATTAATTATACGGACATCGACAACACCCAGTGACTTTGTATGGGAATCACTCAATATGTCGATATCCGTATATCGAATGCGCGAGAATCATACCCGTCTGTTTATGATGTATCAGATAAGTACCTAACCTACTATCTACATCTAAATCTAAGTCTTTATCTAACTACGGTCACAAGGAAAGTTTTTTAAAAGTATCTTTAACCATTATCGAGCAAATAAGTTGTAAATATGAGAGTAAAGGTTAACGTAGCCGTTACCGTAGTCTGTATACATTTAATTATAACAATGTTTGAACGCCTTACGGCAGATCATAGTGATACACATGTCAACATTTTACTATCATCCACCAACCTATGTTTCATCAAACAATAAATATCTTTATCTTTATCTTTTATCTTTACAGATTTTTTTTTCTTTAGTATCTTGGAAATACATATTTTTTATTTTACCTGACACTTTCCTGGACAAAAGGGATCTCGGCAAGCGGAAGTGAGCGAGCAAAATCCGAACCACGAGGCTGAAACTCGACAGCCGACAACAATGTCTACAATATTTAATCAGCTTAAAACTGCAAGGGTCGCTGAGTTAATTGAATTATAGTTAAGTAAGTAGTTGGGGCGAGTTAGGTTAGTAACCCCGGGTGGGATAAGTAAGACAAAAGACGTGGTTTATTTGTTTTGTTTTGAAAAGTTGAGAAAATAAGGTGGGTGTACCATAAAGGCCATGCTCCTAATAAGGCCAATTATATACAAGTGCCTGTAGACAATGTTAAACGAAACGATAACTTTTTATGTATGCGATTTGACATTTGGAGTCGCTACGTGACGTCACCTTAGCGAAGCCAAATAGCATGCATAAAAAGTTATATTTTCTTTTCGCTAGCGTTAGCGTTTAACTTTGTAGAGGGGCAGGTGTAAACGAATTAACGCAAAATGAGAAACTACTTTGTTAGGGGCCTCATTCTGAGCATGAAACCGATTTGATCAAAGCAACGTTATTTTTCACTTCTCCATACAAATCAGCTTACCCACTCAGGCCAAAATGTACTGGGAAGTGAAAAATAAAGTTGCTCTGATCAAATCGGTTTCATAATGAAAGTTGCTCAGAATGATGTCCCTTATAAAGTAGTTTCTCATTTTGCGTTAATTCATTTACACCTTGTATACAGGTTGGTCCAAAAAGCAACGTCCAATTTATTTATTTTTATTTTAGGCATGACCCTGGGTGTATCCGAAAATACCCCATGTATGTTCCGCGATTTTTAATGGTTTTGAAACTATGATTTTTAGGGTTCCGTACCCGAAGGGTGCCAAACGGGACCCTATTACTAAGCCTCCGCTGTCCGTCTGTCACCAGGCTGTATCCCATGAACCATGATAGTAAGACAGTTGAACACAGGATGATGTATTTGTTGCCGCTATAAAAACAAATACTAAAATCAGATTAAAGGGGGCTCCCATACAACAAGTATGTTTTTTTTGCCGTTTTTATAGATAATAGTGCGGAACCCTTCGTGCTCGAGTCCGACTCGCACTTGGCCGGTTATTTTAATGTGATTTGCGATTTTTCTACCGAGCAACTTAAAATTATCATGACTTTTCAACCGACTTCAAAAAAAGGAGGAGGTTCTCAATTCGACCCGTATGTGTTTTTTTTTTTTCTATGTTTGTTACGCGATAACTCCGCCAATTATGAACCGATTTGAACAAATATTTTTTCGGCGTATAGGTAATACCTCAAGGGTGGTCCCATTGACACCAGGTCAGGATCTGATGATGGGATCCTGGAGAAATCGAGAGAACTCTTCAAATATTATAGGCAGACCTATAGTGATTTTTGTGTTTTTCGTAATAACTCGTGCAGATGCACATGGAAAGCATAATATTGTGATGCGGAACTGCTCATGAAGACCACATATGGCCACCAGAACTGCTCAATACTAGGTACAAATACAATGCGTAGCTGATGGGCAGGCAACGCATAGCCTAATCCGGTGGACCTAGAGCCATGAAACTTTGTACAGAGGTTCCTTAGTAGCGTGGGGTAGCATTGAGATGGGATTTGACAAAATTAAGTCCCCAGGGGGGGGGGATAAGGGGTTACAGTTTGTATTAAACTCAATCTAATCAAATAGGGTTTGTGGAAGTCGGTTTTTTCTAAAGTTTACTTTTTGTTTCAATTATTTAATAGTATTTTTTAATACCTGTACTTATAAGATATTTTGTATTATTTTTCCTCTGGCATGATGGTCTTGCTTGAATCACTTTTTTATATGTTTTAATCAATTACACAACCTTCTTCATTACAAGTAACGAAAAACGGGTCGAAAGTGAAAACTTTAGGTTTGAGTTGGACGGAGTTACATTTTCAAAATTCTCATAAAAATTACAAAATGGCCGCCACAGGCAATGAGGGGTGATACAAAACAAATTTACAAAAAAATACTCGGTATGTAAAACTACAACAAAATGTCAAAGTTGCTAAACCTCCAAAACCAAGCATATCACAGCGCATGCGCGGCGCGGCGTAATGGGCTCAATGCAACTCTTTGTTTACTCTTCCTTTCTCCAAGTACACATGAAACACTGTCTTCCTTCCTTTGTATGAAACACTGTCTCCCTTCCTTTGTATGAAACACTGTCTTCCTTCCTTTGTATGAAACACTGTCTTCCTTCCTTTGTATGAAACACTGTCTTCCTTCCTTTGTATGAAACACTGTCAGATTATGCCCTCACGACATATGGACATGGTTTGCTGGAAGACTACGACGCACGCTATACATACATAACGATCCATGTCCATGACGTGTAATGAATATTATCAATAAATGATAATATGTCTGGAAGAAATCTCTTATTAGCGATTTTGTACATATTTTTTCTATCCTAAGCTTTTTTTACTGTCATGCGAGTACAATAAAGAAATTACAATTACATAAGCGAAATCTCTTGATTTTATACTTTCTTCATATTTAAGAACGTGATTCTATCCGGAAGTGTTTTTGTGAGATATTTCAGCCCCCGTGTACAAACAAATTCTGAAATTTCGACGCACATTAATGTATTACTAACAACAACAACACACTAAATATCTGCATGTACTCAAAATCCCTCTAAGGCCATACTTTCTGGCCAGGATCACGGACACCCACCACGTATTGAATAAATAAAAATGTGGTTCAATTTATGCGTTTTATTAAGAAAAAAAACATGCAAGTATAATAAATATAATTTGAAAACACCAATAAAATATTTTTAAACAGAACTTGGTCAAGTCTCATTTCATTTCATTTTCATTCATTTCATGCAGCCAAATAAAATAAATATTGATGAAACTTTTTATAACTTACTTTCTACTATTTATAGACGTTTAATGCTTATAAAAATATATTCCATAACTTACTTAATTTTCATAGAAATATATTTAATATCCCCAATTAAAAAATTGGTCAAGTGCGGGTCGGACTCGCACACGAAGGCTTCCGCACCATCGTCTGTGCCTGAAAGTTTAATTATTGAACGGCAATAACTTCGTAAGTCGTCTCAGTCTTTTGCTATAAAAAAACGTCAGGCGCTATTGTATTGACATTGACTTGATTTCTTAACAACCATAGAATAGAAAAGAATAGAATTCTATTCTATTCTTAACACCCATTTATTCGTGTATTTCAGTATTTTGTTCTTGTTGCGGCAAAAGAAATACACATTCTGTAAAACATTTCAACTCTTACGGTTCGTGATTTAAAACTCTGACGGACAGACAGACGGACGGACAGCGGAGGCTTAGTAATAGTGTCCCGTTTGTCACCCTTCTAAATTATAAAATGGGATTATTTATATCTACCGATTACTTATACATATATGTCACCGTAAAATTGTGAACCTCCCGAGATTAAAATCTAACGGTTTTAAACCCGTTGACTTGTAAACCAAAAAATGCATAAATGTTTACAATTTATCGACAGATTATAATCTAACGGTTTTTATTCTGTTAGATTGTAATCTCGTGGTTTTTACAATATTACGGTGACATCATATAACAGGGATTTTCTATGGCTAGCTTAATTGAATTGAGGTGGTTTAGCATTAGGTTGTATGAAGCATTTTGTATATTTGGGTTGCTTTATAAACACAATCACTCTTATCGTGTTTTAAACAATGCAATGTATTTCTAAACAACCCTAAAATAAATAATAGATATGTTATATAATTAGTTATTCCTACCTACTCGTTAATTCTTACCTACCCCTAATCTTGGCCAATTGTATATCCTATAAGTCTAACGTAAATGATACATGTTAATTAAATTAGCGTCTAATTGATTTCAAAAACAATAGGCTTGTGGCCTGTCAAGTCAAAATAAATACTTTTTATGAACTGTCAAAACGGAACTTTTGTTCCTGAGTTCTATAAAATAACAACAGAATGACGTCATGTAAAAGTGCCATCAAATGCTGTCTGTTTCTGCACAAAATTGACTTTATAAAATATATCTGCTGGAAATATACAATTCTGAGAATGTCAAGCCATTTTGTACATAATGTTTCAACTTAAGACTTGTTCCTAGA
This sequence comes from Argyresthia albistria, assembly GCA_963457715.1. Lineage (NCBI taxonomy): Eukaryota > Metazoa > Arthropoda > Insecta > Lepidoptera > Argyresthiidae > Argyresthia > Argyresthia albistria. The sequence goes on from OY735259.1 coordinate 4,545,880, forward strand.
TTTATTGGATTACCTTGGCCACAAGCCTATTGTATTAAACCATGTCATGTCATGTCATTTAAACGCTATAATTGTATGTACAATTCGATGACTGTAGGTACAATAAAATACCTGAACAACTTTCGCCATGAAATCGACTAAATCAGGTTCAATTATATATTTGGTCGTTCGGCACTTTAATATTTTACAGCGATTATTTTAGGTACTTTATTAACCTCCTGCCAACCTGACTCCATGACGACACAGTTGATCGGAGTCCCTTATTTAATTACTCAATAAAAATATGTGTGTAATTCTATATCAATACACCGTTTATTTCATTCATTCGTTCGTTCATTCATTATTATACTTATTTAATAATATTAATAAATCTAACTTATCATCTAATTGAGGTGGTTTATGTTAGGTTGTATTAAGTATTTTTTCAATTTTGAAATGCTTTAGTAACACAATCGGAATATTAAACGATTGTTTTACTAAACATACCCATATACTTAATATCATTAATCAATTATATACTATAATTTTCTTATCATCGAAAGCACTGAATCCGGCTCAAATAAAGTGAAGCTTAATGTCTTAGTCATAAGCGATTCTTGCCGAGATTGGATCGAGAATTGCGCAATTTGATTGAATTGGAACTCTTTAGGTATTCTACGCTTATGGGGCGCTTTTTGATCTGTTGGATGTTTACATGTTTGTGATGTCGCTGTTTCTGGTGCCCACGACACAGGGTATTCTAGTGTGGGGCCAGAAGCAATTTTTGTGCTGTAAGTAAATGTTGATGTTTGAATATGCGTCTCTGTTGATTGTGGTGAGGTCCCCCAGCTTGGTCTATTCTCGCCCAGTCGTGTTCGGTCTCGGTTATTTCGCGAAAGAGACAGTATTACTTGAGTGTCCGATAAACTCTAAGTTAAGAGGGGCGATTCACACTATGAAGGTTTATCATCACTTCCGATATTTAGGATGCCGCATGCCGTTTGGATCGATAAATATCGAATGTGATAAAATATCACCCACCATAGTGAGAATCGCCCCCCTGGGCTGTCCACAGAAAGGGTTGTGTTTTTTACATTTGAGTTCTTGAGTCAAGTTAATAAAAAGAAAGCAAAAAGTTACGAAATATATAAAACATTACTTTAAAATACCTATCTAAAATAAAATATAATTGATATTATATCTGAATAATTTGAAGATAATATCGACACTATTATTATTTTTAACATTATAATTATGTATAACACAATATTTTATAAACATTGAAAGCTTCTAACTAGTAATTGAACGTCGGCAGAACATGATATTAATCTGAATAATTATCTGAATTATTTGATGATGTTACAACTATTATTATAATTTTCATTATAATTATATACTTTCACACACACTATTTTATAACAGTGAACGCTTATAACTATTAATTGAACGCAGGCCGAACATGCCAGGATTATACATATACAAAAACATTTTATGATAAATCAACAAATGGTGTCACTAACTTTATACAAGGGTGTCATCATTCTGAGCAACTTTCATTATGAAACCGATTTGATCAGGGCAACTTTATTATTCACTTCTCCATACAAATCACTGACCCACTCAGGCCAAACAAATGTACTGGGGAGGGAAAAATAAAGTTGCTCTGATCAAATCAGTTTCATAATGAAAGTTGGTCAGAATGATGTCCCTAACAAAGTAGTTTCTCATATTACGTTAATTCATTTACACCTTACCTTGTATATATTAGAACTAACTGATTTTATCACTTAGTTGACGAGCGATCCGCCATCTAGGATGGCGTTACTAAAGTTTTCCACTAGCTACTTACTAATATATTTATAACAAAAATAATGTTATTGCTCAAAGTGTAAGTAAGTATCATGTTTTAACTCATTATAGTAACTAGAGCTCATCTAATTTATACATATTTACACAATCAAATGAAAACTTAACGAAAAGTAATTAATTTGATAAGTTATCAATAACCACTCATACCGCTACGAACCGAAGCTAAATATTTTACAACAAAATCTAATGTATACTGCGTTTCACCGAATAGTTCCTTTGGATCAAGGAATTTTCGACAAAGGAACTATTTGATGAAACGCATTCTAGGTACGACCCTCTAGTCCAGTCATACTTCCTAAAATGGCTTCACTATAACTCAACATACTCTCGAAAGATGCCCGTTGGGCCGCGCGGGGCTCGGGGGGTTACCGCGAAGGTATAAAATAAACAGTCCTGAGTGAGTAGAGAAAGCGAGGACGTAATAAAACGGGCATTGCATGGTGATCAGTCCAGTCTCTCATTTACTAAGGGCGGCTAGCAGAAGCTACTTACATCAAGCACCACCCCGCCCTAATCGCCGATTTCACCAACATTTTCTATCATTTAGAGGACATTTTATTTCCTTTCGATCCGGACTAGCGATTATTTGGCGATAAGTTCAAGGGTCATCTGGGCTACTATAGTTTGCGCGCGATAACATGGCAATAGCGGTCATTGACCCGCTAAGAAAATGTATGCGATTTGACGTTTGCTGCCACCGGTACTGACCTCTATTGCCATGTTATCGCGCGCAAACTATAGGGGACTCCCTAAAGAGGCAGGTCTCCGAAACAATCGCTAGACAGCTAAGAAATAGAGCTAAATGTGCTCTAACTGTTGGTGAAATCGGGCATTAGTCATACAGACTAAAAATTAGAAAAAGTGAAAGTTTTTACCTACACATCAGATCACTAACTTTTAGGCGGAAATGAAATGATTCATGACGTAGTAGCACATGAGTGAATTTAACCCCTCCTCCCCTCGTGGCTAATGCGGACCGTTTTTCATAAGCTTCTCGACCTACACATACTTGCTGATTGGCACAACTAGTAAGGTGCCGCTTCCTCCTTCTTCATGACTCCAAACTCCTGCATCAGACCCTCGATGCCTTCTGGCAACCTGCCCTGGTCCAGCTCTTTGCTCCAATTGTAGTACTGGAACGAGATTGACGATTATGAAAAAAAGATTTTCGTCCCCCAGTACATTGCCCTGATCAGCTGATTTCAAGTTACTATGGAAGACCCAAAAAAAAATTCGGTTGCGACCATATGTTCCATGGGGAAAGTTCTTCATAATGATGGTACTATCATTCCCCAAAATATGGTCAGCTACTTAAATGTCACCCTGTATTTTTATGGTATAGAATAAAATAATAAATATCTTCATTTGTACAGTATTTCATGAAACACAATTTGGTGAACATTCATCAATTCTGCAGTCATTTCGAATTTTTTGGTAGTAAAATAGGTGCGTTTTTGGTAATCGTTTAAACACAAGCCAATTTAAAATAGCAGAAACTGGTATGGGCTGAAATTAGTTACAAGTTAACGATTATAATGATGATATGACTGAATAATATAATGCTAATACGATGATTATAATGGCGACTACTTACTTTATCAAGTTCCTTCCTCAGGGTCTGCACGGCGCGCTCTCTGTCAGCGACCAGCTCCTCCAGGTATTGGTATCTGAGCTTCTTCCGCGCCCTGCACTCCCGGGCTGATTGCCTGCTGCGCTCTGAAATAGAACAATGACCAAAATTGTATGAACCTTGGGCCCACCGGTGTAGCAACTATTATCGACACCTATATCGAGTGTTTTTGTGTGGGAATTGCAACAAAACTCATACCCGGTATGATTTTCGCGCATTGGGTATACGGATATCGACACCTATATCGAGTGATTTCCATACAAAATCACTTTATATGAGTGTCGATATCCGTATATCGAATGTGAGAGTATTTTACCCCTAAACGGGCCGGTCAGAAGAGTATGGCAGCGATATATTACTTTATGTAGAGGTGGGACAAGACCATCTTTTGACGAGCCGGACAGACGGACAGCGGAGGCTTACTAACTAATAGGTCAGATGGGCAACCACCCGGAATATTTCCAGTTCTTGTAATAATTCCAATATCCTTCCAGAAATATTACGAATCCTTCCAATAGGTAAGGAAATAAAATAAAGGTATTTTACAAAGATATTGAATTGTAACCCGCACACGTCGATAGATAACTATTAAACCAACAAAATAAGTCATAAGAAAAAATGTCCTCAAGTGTCTCATTAGCGAGATATTTCATATCATACAGTGCCAAATATATTTTTTTGCAATATCTTTGCAAAATCTTTCAATTGAAACCATAATTTGTTGGTATGGTAGTCTGCACATTTCCATGAAATATCTCAATCTTCAAAACATATTTTTCCCCATATTTACAAATATTTTCCAAGTGGGAAGGATTCGGAAGGATTCGTAATAATTCCAGAGTTATTCTAATTTTTCCGAATTGGCTGATGGTTCGGAATTATTACCAGCGCCCATCTTTCGTAATAGGGTCCCGTTTGGCACCCGTCGGATACGGAACCCTTTCACTTACCCAATTTGGCCTTCATGTCTTGCTTGTCCAGCTGAGCCTTCCTGCCTGGCCGGCGACCCCTCTTGCCCCCCTCGCGCCGCTCCCCGCCGTCCACGCTCGAAGCCCCCCCGAGACTGCCGTACGCACCGGTGCCGACCGACTCCTGACGATAACCATGTACGGATATTAACACAGAATCACTATTAGGAAAATAAATAAATATTTGGTCTAAGAGAGTCACAGAATGGAACCCAAAATTCGCTGCGCTCGCCCCCTTTATTCTTTACTTAAGCTACCGCAGTGTTTGCTCTAAAAGATTTCATCGTTTTATGATATTTCACGTTTGGCCATATCATATGGCTACGACATGTACACCACGATTGGGAATCATAACAAGACCAGTGAAGACCATACACTTCGCACGCAAATTCCACTCAACTTGACTTGTAGCATCAGCAGATAAAGACGAATGCATCTCAAGTCGTTGACATCAGACGTTGATTGGAAACAGACAGTTAAATTAAACGGGCAAATTGATATATGATGATGATATGTATTGCCATTGCTGGCTGTGCCACGCGCCCGTACTAACTTGCTGGGCAAAGCGCCGCTCACACGCGCACTCTCTACTCTGAACATGATAGCGGATGAGATAGATCTGTTCTCCTGCGCTCTGAATGAATTAACAAGGGTGGCACTGGCTTTAATATGCTATAAAATATGAAATATTAAATGTAATAAATATTATAATGTGTGCAATATAAATGTAATAATATAGGTACTACACTATCACATTAGGTTAAGCCTGTAAAGATTGTGTATATGTGGATAAATAAATAAATAAATAAATGTACAATAAGTATCGAAATTAGCTTGGCGCCCAGCTTACTAAATAAAGGGTAGTACCTTCCCAACATTAGACACAATAAGAGGTTTAAATAATTAATTTATATATATTAGTAACTGATTAAATTTTTTGTTTCTAATTTATTTAATTATGATTTCATTAATCTTGTTTGTGGATAGCAAAATAACAATAAAAAAAAAAAATTGACATCTTTATTTTAATTATTGTTTCAATAGTTACTTTTATTTGTGTGCCTAATGACAGGAAATAAGGACTACGAAATAAAAACTACGACCCACAATAAATAAACATTCTGATTCTGACTTAGAAAAATCTATGGACGTAAATCCAGTTTTTGGTTGACAAAAATACTGGTTTTGTTTTACGGGCAATTCAGTAATTTTGTCTCGCAATTCAGTAGAGTATTCGCTCATTTCAGATAACTCTGGTGTTCATGATCATTCGCTCAGTTAGTTTTTAGGGTTACTAAGCCTCCGCTGTCCGTCCGTCCTTCTGTCCGTCTGTCACCCACCAGGCTGTATCTCATGAACCGTGACAAATAGACAGTTGAAATTTTCACAGATGAAACCAGCCCGGCTAGTACTCAATCTAGTAATAGTTACATATATCTAAGTACAATTATACGCAGCTCACTTGATATTCCCTGGCTTGATCAGAGCAACTTTATTGTTCACTTCTACACACAAATCCTCAGTTGACCGCTCACTCCAAAATGTATGTATAGGAAGTGAAAAATTAAGTTGCTCTGATCAAATTTATGAGTTTTATTCTAAAACATTTTATGAGTTTTTTCTGTTGCATTGCATCTGTACAAAAGCCCAAACACCCTTTTATTAGGCCGTGTTGTAATTGTAAAGGTCATGTTGTAACTAAATAACATCGTACAGCAAATATAGGCATGGAAATTACGCTTACTTCTAGTACTTCTATCGTTACGAAACTTGGACTGTGTATGTAGTTCAGATGACAATACAATAATATGGTACCATCTAGCTGGTCTGAGGATGGAGCTCGATGGTGGCAGAGGGAACCCTAAGATGCTTACTTGTAACCCATCGAGTTTGGGCTCATCTGATTCGTCGTGACAAGTCCTATTCATATATTTTAGTGAAGTTTTCATTATCATCACCTGATGATGGAGCCAGATGGTCATCGACTTTGGGCTCATTTAATTCGTCTCCTTAGGACCTCTTAATCCCGAAAGGGGATTTTGAGACTTTTTAGTTTTTAAAGTTTTATATTCAGAGGAATTGAATTCATTACCTTCGGAATCGACTTTATTTAAAAATGAAATACCTACCTAAGTAATTGTCTGACTATAGGTAGTGAGAGTTAATAGGCTCGTACGTAATTACAATTGTTCCTATAACCACAGAATAAGTAATAGTACTAGCACTATAACCTTCAATGGCTCATAAGCAGCACCGGGGCGCAACGGCGGCGGCGGCGGCGGCGGGCGCGGCGGCACACAGAAAGACATTGACCCCGATTCTGGAAGTCGATCCACTAACTCTGAGGTTATTGCGAATTGCTGGCTTGCTTGAATGCATTATTTTTTAATTTAAACTGTCCAACTCGCGATTTAGTTCTTACAAATCGGTCAAAACTCAAAATATCAGTCGCAATCCCAATCAAAATGTGTTCAAGGCAAACTTCTATTTAAAGGATGATGTAGGTATTCAGGTATAGTGTAAATACCTAGTTTCCTGGAAGAATACCTAAATCAGAACATTTATTTTAAATTAATTTTAGGGTATTCATATTATTTGGCAAAAGGTTGGTTTTGTATTAATAAATGATAACCGGCCAAGTGCGAGTCGGACTCGCGTACGAAGGGTTCCGTACCATTAGGTATCTATAAAAAAGGCAAAAAAAACATGTTGTAAGGGAGCCCCCCCTAAATATTAATTTAATTTTAATTTAATTACTTATTTTTTAAGTAAATAATCAACTCAATATATTGTGAACATTTTAAGCGTCTACCTGCTACCATTATCAATATCGAGCAAAAATGAGCAAAAAAATCACATTTGTTGTATGGGAGTCTAGCTACCACGGTTTATGAGATACAGCTGGTGACAGACGGACGGACGGACGGACGGACGGATGGACGGACAGACAGCGAAGTCTCAGTAAAAGGGTCCCGTTTGACACCCTTCGGGTACGGAACACTAAAAAAGATCCTTAATCATTAAAACTAGTTAGGCACCTACCTACGTAATGAAAAATAACAATTTCACTGCAGAAGGAATATTCATTTGGGACAAGTATTATTGTATAGACCTTAATAAATATGTAAATAAAAAAATTATGCTTACATTTATTTATGCGCACTTATTATTACAAGGCCGGTTATTCCTGATCTAGACCATACTATCAGATAATATATAAGACAATACGAACATTTTTTTTAAAACTCGCACGAATGCACCAAACATGTACCTATGAGACAAAAAACCCCAACCGGTTATGATTGTAAAAACGCGAAACAAGAATTAGTCAGCCCCGGCTATGTAAAACGCAGTATTATTATTCCGCGCTTAGCAACAACTCGCATACGGGAACCGAACTGCGTCGCAACTGTCTCATTTGCGCAACGTAGTACTCGCCACTGCCATCGCGACATAACCTAAAATTAAACCATCACAGAAGAGACAGAACACAACAAAAATAAACACTTCTGGATCGGAATTAACATCGGACAATTTTTAAAAACACTTACTCGTGCGATTCTATCGAGTAGAGGTCGCGGTCTCAACGACGCAGAGCGCAGCAGCCGCTCCAATGCCGGCACAAAGCTAACTGCGCTGCGCGCACAAAATAAAAGAAACGCACTTATTTTTTATAAGAAACATACACATTTCAAAACTCTTTTCTCGGAGAGATGGCGTACAAAAGCCAGTTACGAAGAAACTGTCGGACAAAGCATTGGAGTGTATGTATGTGTGTGCAAGCTTGGAGTGTATTCGCCCCACTGCCGAGTAACGCCTCTTATCAGGGCCGGGAGTCGCGTACGGAATTGCGTGCCAGTGGCTAATAGCGGGGCGCAAAAAAACATGTTTTGACTTGTCGACGCGATGACAGTGCCGGCCGGTGTTGTGTGCCGAGCCGAGCGAGACGCGCCACGCGCGCTACAAACAATAAAATTTCGCGCTCTCGCTATAGACACTGCCAAGCCATAACAGCACGAGACTCGCCACCCTATGCTGCACCCAGCAACAGCAAATGCAATCACTTATCCCCACAAACTTGCCCATGAGCTTTTCCCAGGCTAACATCGACCCTACTCTGATAAACGTAAGAGCGCAGTTTCAAAAGTTAACACATAATTGCGCAGTATTCTAGGTAGACTAACTGCGCATCTGTTAGCCTAGGTCGAAATTGGACTGATGGTATATTGCGTCGAACCCTTTTGTAATATCGTGACCTACGATATGTAAATTACCATTTTACATAAGAAACCTGTAGTCGTCAATCGTCATAGATCTAAAATTATAACAGGCAGGGGCAGAAGAGTAGGGGTCACCTTTTGTTCGCGCCGATACAAAAAGGGATATTAGATCTAAAATACATAATAAGCATAAGGAAAAGTAAGTAGGTAGTAAAACCAAGCATGTAACTTGTATGTAGGCAATCATTCGCAGCTTCATGCAGCATCATTCATTTTATCACACAAAAACAATGTCGTGAGCTTACTTGGAGCCTAGTCAATAGACGCGAATGACATTTCGACAATTTCCTTTTGCCTACTCAATATTAACAAAGACAAAGAAAGTCCCGAAAATTCAAAGGAAAATTTCGACGTCCTGGCAATTTGATATTTTCTGTAATCAACACTCTTGAATTATGTTCCGCGAAAAATAATTGGGCTGGTTTGTGTGAAAGGGATTGATATTCTAAATTAGGTCACACTAATTTAATTGCGGTGAGGAATCGGGTCAAATAATTAAGTAAATTATAGGTACGTAAATATATAGCTAATTAAAAAGTAGAGTATAAGTTGACGGCGTAAATAGCCCTTATTAGGTACGATCCTTTGTGTCAACTTGGTTGGTCTCCTTACAACATTATGTATTTAGTTTGAGTGGTTTTCATTGGAAAATATGCTGATAAGACGCAAATACAGGGCGTCCCGAAAACAATGGTCAGGCCGCCCGGCCGGCCTCACAACGGCCTCACCATGACCTCTCTAATAAAAAAGGCCCAGATACCACTTCACTAATCCGCAGTGAGCCAGCGTGGTGAAAGATGGCTCAATATTATTGTATACGAGTAAAGCTCGTGCTCCTCGGTACGTACATAAAACATTAGCGGTGATATGGAACCATTTTTGTGAAACTTCAACTCGCACTTAGCTGGTTTTTGGTTTTGTTGGCTCTGTGCTTTCATCCATGGACCTACTAGCCACTATGCATGTAATAGTGCTAGTAGTACAACACAAACGCAATAATTTGAATTCTTAAGACGCCGTACTACAGGCGTAAACAGCCTTTAGCAAAACAGAAATCACTCGGAGTTATGAGTATTATTGCTGTTCGTTTTTTCACTTGTTTATTATTTATCACGAGTGTCAGCGTTACTTCGAATTCGCGTGAACGTCATTTGATTAATTTTGCTCCATAGAAGTCTCCTGAAGTTGTCATAAAATCAGTCTGTCACAATGTATTTTTTTACAATTTCGCACCGGATCTGAATTTGTGTTCTTGTTATTTATCTAATCGTTATGGCAAAATGGCATAGTATGTTCTTCAGTTCGGTTTGTTTTGCTTGGCTTTAACCTCTTTTTCCTTAATCATCAGCTGAAGATAAAATTCTGAGTTCTGACTTTAAAGAGAAAACTGTTTTCTTTTCAAGTGCCAATAATATTGAAATGAGACAGAAAACCATTTTAGAACATTTAGAAACCTTCTAATACCATTTCAGAATCTAAACATTTTAAAATAATGAGTACCTGTGATACATTTTTAGGGTACCGTACCCGAAGGGTGCCAAACGGGACCCTATTACTGAGACTTCGCTGTCCGTCTGTCCGTCCGTCCGTCCGTCCGTCCTGTCTGTCACCGGGTCCGCCTGCACGAACCGTAATAGCTAGAAAGCTGAAATTTTCACAGAATGTGTATATCTGTTGCCGTACCAACCACAAATACTGAAATACGAGAGATATTGCAAATTAAAGGGGGCCCCGATACAAGAGACGTGTTTAGATACACTTACGCATTTCAAAATGGAGATCTTGACTGAAACTGTTTATTTATTGTCATAGCAACCATGTCATAGACACATATACTACACACGGTATGATGTAGACTCTCAATCCGGAGGTCGTCGGTTCAAATCTCGTGAAGGCATAAACTTTTTTTTTTTTTTGTTTATTTTTTTATTGTTTTGAGTGTTTTTGATTTGTTGTACGATGGTACGGTACCCTTCGTGTGCGATACCAACCCGCACTTAACCGATTTTATTTTTATACCACTGCTAATCAAACAGGGTATGTACACGAATAATTTCACTCAACTGTTTTTGTGTTTGCTGTTTGATAGTTAGATTTCTAGAGACGTTTGCAATTGTGATTGATAGTTTAACTATTCCTTATGAACAGGACAAAGAATTGTGATGAAATATTATCATTTGTAGAAACGGTGTGGATAGAACCACACAAAAGTGGCAAATTTCCAAAAAACCAGAAACCTTAAATCTGCAACAACACGCATAATTATTGACTTATTTGTAGCTTTATAGGTACAATCGTATTATGTATATCTTGTTTTTTTTTTATTATTATTTCGTAATTTCGTAATTTCTTTATGGTACTCACATGACAGTAAAAATAGCTTAACATAGAAAAAATATGTACAAAGGCGAGCTTATCTCTAATAAGAGATTTCTTATTTGTGTGCAATTAGTAGATTGTACAACAAGTGCAATAGTGCATAAAACGCCGAGGGTAAAATGTGTTTTATGTAGACGAGTTATACACTCTGCTTTTCACTTCGATTGTGAGGAAATTAAAAAGCAATTTTGCAAAAAACAATTGCAAATTGCAACACAAAGAAGAAATAAGGACCTCCCGCCAATATATTTTTTTATATGTGGCAGTGGCACTTAGCATAGTTGTGTGTGGACCTTTTCATGAGTCTGAGACTAAGACAAAGATTTTACTTTATGCACTAGTGCATAAAAAGCGATTTTATGCAGCCTAACATAGAGACGAACTTTACGAGCATGAGAAGTGAAAAATAAATTATTACTACTATCGCTACTCAGGGGTGGTAAAAAACAATAAAAATAACAATGATATAAACAGGTAGGTACCTAGTGCCAGCTACGAAACATACCCATTTGAAATTATGAATGGGATTTAAAAACAATAAAAGCATTGAATATTGTTTTTTTTTACCTAATTATTACATACAATACAGAACAGAATGAAAAAATACAAAGAAATATAAAAAATACTAAGGCAGTGTCAGTGTGTACATGAGGGTGTTTTCTGTGTGTGAGGGTGTGTATGTGTGTGAGTGAGTTCCTTTTAATTGAGCAGACGTTGCTGCTTAACAATAGATAAAAAATAAGATGAATTATTAGATTTATTCGATTTATTTATCAAATCAACGTATCCTTGTATCAATTTGCGATATATATACTTTACTTATAATACTTTACCTACATTGAATATCTAGATTCTAGGTGTGGTGAAGGATGAAATGAGTCTTCTCAATTTTCCTTTGCTCCAAATTCCAAATTATTTATTGCTACACTGTGGTTGTAGAGTTCTTAAAATAAGGAGGTCCCGACAATGGATTCTGTAAGGGCACTGCAATTTCTTACAAACTAACTTATATCTAACACAGAGTTTCATATCATAAATGTACCTGTATGTACAATAACATATGATAATACAATAACATTATATAGAATTTTTATTTATAACAAGGAATTGAGATCAAAAATTATGTATGACTTTCATAAATTAAATCTATAATACTATTTATTGTTATATCTTTATGTTGGTGTGTGAGAGGGTGAGGGTGTATGTTGTGTGTGTGTGTGCTCATTGCAATTATTTGGGGTTTCAAATGAACAGAGAGCATGATGAAAGATCTCTTATTGTTGTGCAACAGCTCTAATCCAGCACGAGAGTACACGCGACACGAGCAAATGTGTGTCAAATCGATTAAAATAGATCAGGAAACCGTACCTACCTAATAAGAGGGTCGTGCCATTCATAATATTAGCAAATCCTAATCATAACCTTACAGGAATCAACCATAATACAGCTAGAAGTATGTTACACTTAAGTCTTTTACACATTTAGCGCCATGTGGCTGTGATAAACAAAACAAACAGGGAGACATGATGACAAAGAAATATTAAACTCACGTTTTGCGATTCTTCCTCCAGCACAGCCATTGTCTCGAAATCGATGTTCATTTTTGATAAACTAATGCACTGGTGTTCCAATAATTATGAATTTGACAAAATATAACTCTGCAGGCTGCAGACCACAAATTTGCAAGTAATTTCGTGAATTGGTTGTTTACAATTTACAAAAGCAAGGTCATTTGTTTGACAATTTGAAGACAGACAAGAACATGTGTGTTGTGTGTGACGTCACGCACGAGTCTATTGATTACTTTTATTTTGGGGTTTGCAGACGATCAATGGGAGATTTAAAAAAAACAACTTCACTAGTTCCAAATCCGTCACTAGATGTCGTAGGCCAGACATTAGTGAAGAAAAGTTGCCAATCCAAATAATTACGTCGTGTAATGAAACATACTATGGAACGCGATACAAATATTCCTGATAAGTACTTATTCGCGAAACGGATAACGGATGGAATGACAGACAAGAACGTTGGTTGACACGACGCGCCCGTGTTGCTTTATGATGGTCGTAGGGGGAGTATCGGAGTATAGTATAGAGATGACACATCGTCAGAAAAAAAGAAAAGAAAGAGATGACACAATACGAATCATAATTGTCTAAGCGAGAAACAATAACTATCACCTGTCCCTTGCCCGCGTATGCGTTTTTATCGAGCCGCAGTGTTGTGGCAGAAGAGTGGCAGAAAAATCGATTCGGAAACGTATCACCGACAGTCATTTCTACTTTTGGCTTTGCTTATTGAGAACCAACTCTATCTCCATCTAAAAGGTGTACGCATGCACTCCGTCTATTCCTTTCTCTGTCTACGATGATGGTAGACACACACGCACGGCAGACAGTCTATGGGCTGCGTTCAAGATCGGTCAAAAATTACTTACTCTGTGACGACAACAGACTGTGTCCTATGAATTCATGTGTTTAGGTTTTTATGACATATTTGTTTATATTCTGACAGGTTTGCCAATTTTAGTTCATCAATCGATACAACTATCCAAATTGTAACTCGCGATGTTGAGTTTTTTTTGGTTTTTATTTTGGATTAGGTATCTGGAATAAAATTGTCTCTTGAAGCAGGAAGAAGTTTACATTATTCAGTATAGTTAAAGTTAGGTAAAGTGAGGGTAAAGTAATCAAACAAAAATGTCCGTCTATACAAAGCCATCTGTCGGCAGCTTTCAGAACTATTTTTAGCTGTCAGAAAATCACCTATTTTTTTTTTTGTATTAGGTTGTACGACCCTGCTAATAACTATCTGACCGAATGAATGAGCGAAATCGCGTCGCGCGTGGTTGCATTTTTTGTATGAAGGGGCCAGGGGCTAAAGAGGTAGAATAATTTAAATACTAAAATAAACTAGAATTAGGTCTTGCTTGATACCTTGTACAAAAAATGATAGCAATCTTGCATATTTGGCATATTTAATGAAAAGGGAACTTGTACAACACTAGCCTCATAGAGTCAATCAATATGTTTTTAACGAATGCTGCCACCTCACAAAACACATAACACAACTGTCAAAATTGTCAAATCTTTTTTACGACCTCGTCAGATTTTCCTGCTGGCTGTGATAAAAATTCGTTGCCTTTTCGGTCACAGTTTTCGGTTTTACTGATGAGCTGTGTGGCCTTTTCCCCGTTTCATGCTAGATTTTAGGATGAGTATTGAGTGTTGTGTTGTGGCAGTGAGGTTGTGTTACGTACGGTAGTGTTATAATCACGATGCGTCTCGGTGTATTGTTCTGGTGTGTGTTTGCGTTTCATCTGTGTAAAGGCGAGGATGTGGAGAGGACAGAGCCCCGTGAGGGTCAACGGAGGCAGCAGTGGGGTCCAGTGGTGCGATCGGGCTCGTTCATGAATGATGCTGCGATCGCCGCTTCGAATGATCAGAGTACGTATATTTGGCAGCGAATTTGTCACCTGCTTGAAGACTTATTACACCTGCTGTCATCTCTCTGCGGTCACAAGTCTGAACAACCCATTAGTTTTTTATTTCCGGTCTTGTATTCAGCCATTAGAAGACAGGTTATGTTGGTGGGTTGACCTTGCAATACTTGTATGCATTACCATAACAAGTGTTCTGTCTACGATTAGCAAGGGTTTTTTTTTTGGTAAACTTTGGCACAGACTGGCATTGCTATCTTGTCATGCCCTAAGTAAAAATCATACATTTTCCTTGTAAAAATTACTAATGAATCTGTGGAATAGACTTATCGGGACTTCTTGAACTGTCCATAAAACTATTTTATTTACTTTTACCAGAAAGTATGGCTCAACTTTAGTTCCTGACCTATTGACTAGGCTGTCAAAACTTTTTTAGCATATAGTTGGGGTCATTTAATCATCTTCCTGAAAGTTTCAGGTAACGGAAATTAGTAGTTTTTAAGATATGATTTTTTGAAAATCTGAAAATATTGTAAAATTATGTAACAAAACGCAAAAAATATGTCAAAATCTATGGTCTGTGGTCAAAATACATTAGTTACGTTTCGTTGTATGCATATTTGAAAAGATGAATCTATTTTAAACGTAAAATATCACTTTTGATAAATTAAAAGTTGTAATTAAAAGCTTTTTTTTTCTGAAACGGAGTGCATTTGGGGTGTTGTCTGTCCGAGTTTTTGTTGGTTGGGCGGCCATTTTGAATCCGATTGGATCAATTATAGGTTACTTCCTGTTTGAAAACTAAAGATAGGTTTGTTAGGTACACACTTATAAGCAGAACCGGGAGCCGGAGCGAAGCGGAGCGGAGCGAGGCGACCCCCTACTTCTGGCAACCCCCCCTCCAACCCCTCATCCCCTCCAACTCCCCCGCCCAACAATGCAAAAAAACTTCAAAACTCAAAACTTTAAAAAATCAAATCTCAGCAATTAGGCACTTCCGCGGGGGGGAGAAGTAGGGGAGGCATCTGCCCCCCTCCCCCTTCCCCCCCTCTCCCCCTCAAGGTCAAGGTCAGTAGGTTAGGATCTAAAGTCCTTATATTATGTAACCTCCAAAAATTAAAAAAATCATAACTCAGAAACTATACAGTTCCATTCGGGGGGAGTAGTAGGGGGGGCATCCCCCCACCTCCCCCCTCCCCCCTTCCCCCCTCCCAAGGTCAATTTCAGTAGGTCAGGAACTAAAGTCCTTCCGAAAGTATTAATCTTACAAAATCCTAAAGAGATATCTCAAATAGTTTTCAAGATACCAGCAAAAAAGTGAAAAATCAACCTTTTCCATCCTCCCCTGCCGCCGGCTCACCCCCCACCCTGGGGGACTTTTAGTATGTTCATCTGGACATGTCAAAGAATCACTACCAATTTTCAAAACTCCGCAAATTATTCAGTCTGATCGCAAATTATTCAGTCTGATTGTCAGTTTTTGAACTATGGTTTTCCTATACTAAAATAAAACTTCCAAAACATATTTTTATTATAGTGGGTTAGCAACTATCTATGTGGATAGTTAGTGTTTTACATAATGATCTATTTCTGTAAGAGGCAATGAAACTATACTTCCATTGTAATAGAAAGTTGTGCAGGGTGTATATGGGTGGCAGAGCAGAATAGCCATACCATAGTCCACCAACACAGTCCACCTTGCACAGTTTCTAGGGTTCCGTACCTGAAGGGTGCCAAATGGGACCCTATTACTAAGCCTCCACGTCGGTCAGAAGGACCTCCAGCAGGAACAAGACATCCTATCGGGGCTGGGTAATTTTTGTATCGATCGTGCCCATTCTTCTTTCGCGTCTTCCCACAACATTGTGATGACGCATCCGTTAATAAGATGTCAGTCTCAGAATCCACAGGTCCCAAGTTCAAATCCTTGTGAGGGCATAGTCTTTTTTTTTTATTGTTTTGAGTGCTTAGGTTTTGTTCTTCGATCGTACAGAACCCTTTGAGTGCGAGTCCGACCTGCTCTTGCCCAATTTTTTATTTTTCAGGGAGATGCTGTCCAGTAACATGCTAACAATACAATGAGTGTTAAACTGTAAATACAGATAAACTGTAAATACAGATCCACAGCTCAATTCTGTTCTATTTCTACCAAAGCTGATACATTTAATTGCAACTATAAATCTGCCCCTCCAATGTGTTTTCCATATGGTGTACAAGAAAACATATTGAATATTTAGATCATGACTATAACAAAGTAATCTTTATTTCCTACATTTGAACGTCTCTAGTTGCATGTCAATAAGTTTTCACGTCTACATGCATGCCAGATGTCCCATATCTATTGTATCTTTGTAATAAATTACTCCAGCATACTGAATTAATTGCTAGCCATAATACATCCTGTATTTTATATTGTTTTAAACAAATCATAGGATTGTTTATTATTAAATAACATCTTAAACTAGCTGGTTTCACATAAAAAATACTAATCTGATGGATGGATGCACTTAAATTACAAAGAGCTCTATAATTTTAAGTATAATGTTGCTTCCATAGATTTGCAGAGGGACTTTCATTTTGCTATTTTATTTATTTCTCCAAAGGATTTTATTTTAGAAATTATTAAATTATTTGTTAAGGTAATTTACTCTATCAATAGACACCCATTTCGTCCCTGCTACAAAAATCAAGAATTTTTCAAAATGGTGGAACATACATAGGTATGCCAGTCTCCAAGAACCCTTTTAGATAAAATTAGGAAACTGATCATCTTCTCACATTGTGAACTGGAAACAATTTCGTGACTTGGCACAGTTTCAATAAAGTAACAATCACTAAAATATATACAGGGACCCAATTAGTTTGTTCATTAACTGGCCATAACATAAATATTCTATGTATAGGCTAGGTTGATAATATTATAGTTAGGTTAAAAATAAAATCATTTGAATTGAATCTGTTTGTAGTTTGGTGCGCACACTGGCACATGGGTATTTTAGATAGTCAATTCATAAAGGTGTGTGAATGTTGTGAATCATTTGCACATTAATATTGCATGTTAGTTTCATTTAGTAATAACATGAAAATTCTATGAACCATCATTGGATATCTAAAAACAAATTAATTGTTAAACACATGTGTTATACTTTAGGGTTCTAGATCAAAACTCAGTACCTAGGCAGATACAGAAGACAATGGTAGGTATAAGATTATCGAGATTAATAGCCATATGCAAGCACTCATGTCATTGACTATGTTATGCAAATAAAGTCGAGTAAACTGTATTGTTTGCCTAGAGATGAGATACAACCTGCAGATGCTGTTATCAAATTTATCTCACAGCAGCGGAGATGCTAACAAGTCGCAGACAACATGTTTTTATTTACTAAATGCTATAACGAGTATCTTGGCCTTGGGGTAACTTTTTATAAGAATAAAGAACATACTTTACTTACCACAGATTTTTTAGGTGGTAAAACGGAAAAATATCAGTAAATGAAATAAGTAAAAATCGGTCAAGTGCGAGTCGGAATCGCACAAGAAGGGTACCGTACCATCGTACAACAAAACTTAAGCACTCAAAACAATAAAATTAAATTAAAAAAGATTATGCCCTCACGAGGATCTGAACTCACGGATTGAGGACCTACAACATACCGGCTGCGCCACGAGAGCGATGTGAGTTGACGCAATATATTATACGTACCATCATATTGAAATGCGTGGTACACCCAAATCACATCTCTTGTATGGGGTTGGGACCCCCTTTAATTTGTTATATCTCTCGTATTTCAGTATCTGTTGTTGTTGCGGCAACAGATATACACATTCTGTGAAAATTTCAACTTTCTAGCTATCTACAGACGGACAGCGTGGGCTTAGTAGTGTCCCGTTTGGCTCCCTTCGGGTACGTTACCCTAAAAATGAGTAAAATCGGTAAGTGAAATAAATAAAGCAACAAAGATGGACAAATTAGGTTCTTCATGGCATAGTTTGTCTTCAAAAGATCGTCTAAATGTAATACTTTGGAATGACTCGCGTATTCTTTATATTTTATGTTGGGTCATAAAGAAGCGGTTTTCCTAGGTGCAACTTGTACGCTTTGCTTGTACGCAACAGTTGGCTTTTATTACCTACGCATTAGGGGTTAAAACTTCATGGGCGTGAACTGTCAAAACGGGCCTTTTATTTTGTGAAGACTTTAGTAGGCTTGGTAGCGGGATGTGTCAAACAAGAAACTGAGATGAAGCACGAACACGAAGCATGTAACACCGAGCGCGGCGGGCGCGGGCGCAGGTCCGGTAGCGGGCCCGACTGTTGTGTTCTTGTGTCAGTCGGGCAGACATTTGACTGCACATTTGACAACTTTGACAACTGCCCCGCCCGCCGCAGCCCCGCTCCCGACCCGCCCGCAGTGTGCCAAAGCCTTTATTGAAGCTATTTCATTCATTTTCGTGGCAGTTAGGTTATTTGGATAATTCACAAAGTTATAAACTTAAAAAAACCGACTTCGAGACCGATTAATCAATCCTCTCTACTCGCGTTGCGAATGTCGTCTAAAAACACGAAAATGAGCCTGCAAGCAACATCAGTATTCTGGCTGTTAAGTCCACACTTATTTATTACACAATATGGACGAATATCGGTCCCTTCAGTCAACCCACAGTCAGAAAGGAAACAATATGTTATTTTGTTTAATACTTTTCAGATATTTTCATAGCAACCTAACTACTAGACGGATTCCTGATTTAAAAAAAAATAGGACCAAGCTTAAGAGTAACTCTTGCAAAAAACAAAAAAATATTTTTTGAAATCGGTTCATAAATAGTACCAGTTTCGATGTAACACACATTAAACAATAATGATTATAAAAAAACATACAACCGAATTAAGAACCCCCTCCTTTTTTGAAGTCGGCTAAAAATGGAGCATGAATCACTGTGGCTAAAAGTGGGCACAGTATTCTTTCAGCCACCCCGTATGGGAAAAAGCATGACTATGCTATGTTATGTGTTAGATTTAGTTTCTTTTACAGGATTATATATTACATATCTTAGTTTACCTGCTTGAATTGTATGGAAGTATCTAACTCTGATAACTCCCAACTCTGTATAGTTTATTATCACTTACTGCGAAATGTATTTATCACATAACAATTTAGTTTGCTTTTGAGCGAACGCTAAGTGGCTGCGAATTCTGTTTCGGTTAATTTACGTCTGAATGCTAAACCCTGAATGATGAATTGCTCTATTGTACTATCCATACCTAAATGTTTGCCATTATCCTTGATAAACAGGGTTTGAGTATAAGAAGACATAATATGTCTAATAGTAGTTCCAACTGTCTGGAGCCACAAGAATCCAATGTTAGTTTTAACTACTGAAAAAATACTTTCAACTTCAACTTCTTCTTTTGATGTTAATTTTGCTGTTGGAACGACCACAAATTGGCCGGTTGGGTGGTGTATTGAGAACCTTCACATTAACTTCTTGAGAATGATTTGGTGCTCGTATGCACTGTCCAGGGAGGACGTTAAGGGCTGTATCCATGCCCTTCGGACGTGAGCTTGCAAATGTCACTCCAAATTGTAGTTTCATCATCACTTTTAGGCCTCTTACATCTTGCAGGGACTCTCGATTTGTTTGAGCTAGTGACTAAAGGTACGATTCCGAGATGGACTGCAGACTGCAACCGCAAGCGACACTGCGGCGACGCCGCAACACCACCGATAGAAAATGCTACGCGACTGCAGACCGCAGTGCCGCCGCGCTCGGGATCAATTTCATAGAGATGCATAGAAACCAGTAGGGTCGCTTGCAGTCTGCGGTTGCCGTTCTTAAGGGTAGCTACAAGTACAAGTTTAGCTTGATTTGCTGACTGCCTGTGCCCCTCATACCCCGCTGGCAGCTGACCAGTCGCTTGATTGATTCACGCGCTAAATTCGTTCTAGTTTGTGGAGTGTGTCCGATTAGCCGACTGCAGCATTCATGGCTGGTACGCGGTGCGAATAGTTCATTGTGAGCGATTTTGATATTTTTGGTTAGTTTATCATCATCAGTCAATTGGTGATATACCGATTACTTATTACAGGTGTGATGGCAAGAGACACTGAGCGTCTCTGGGATGGGAGATAGTTTCGGGCGCGCGCGACTGTAGCCTGCGAAAACATCTTTCATCCCTCCCTGTCGCTCAGTTTTTTTACGTCGGAAACTGTAGTTTTGGTTATACCTATTCATAAGCGTAGTGATACCAAAAAGTATTCAATTAATTAAAGCTCTCCCTCTGTTCCTCTCTCTCTCTCTCTCTCATCTCAATCTCTTTCCCTCTCTCAATCTCTCTCTCTCAATCTCTCTCTCTCTCTCTCTCACTCTCTCTCCTTTACTGGGGGCTAGCCCATCGCCGCAGCTCTGGCGATATGTTCCGTTTCAGTTTCCTCGCAATGCTTTCCGTCTCCTGTGCCTAACTTCAATATTTTAATCGATGCTACGAATCGAGCTGAACCGTGGGTAGCATTACGGTATTGTGGCTATTTTTGAATGATACTCATCTGAACAGAGGGAGGCTCGGTAATAGTGACCTATGACTGGCACGTTGATTTCACAAGATTTTAGATTCTTGATTTCATCATGCAGTAAATGGCAATGTTCTTAATGTCACTGTACTGCATTAGAAGCGCCGAAAGATAGAAAGCTAGCTTTAGTAGTATACTAATCTCGGGTTAGCACTAATTGGCGTTCCATAAGGATCAGGATGTCCATGATAACTAGATGCTATCTCGCGTTATTCTATCTTTCGTTTTGGCCCCTGGTCTAGGTCTGTTCTCAATAAAATATATTGTAATATATTTCTGATAAATGTCTAGGTATCTTCCTTCAATGATTCTTGTTGACTCATCTCGCTCGACGGTGTTTACTGTGTCTCTACAAGGCTTTAAACTAGAGAAAACATCAACACTTGGTCTACCGAGTGAAGGTCAACTCAATACTATATGAGGTACATTTGAACCACTTACTAGCTTGACTGGTAACCTCGATTTATCATTATAGGTATCTACTTACTTACTCATATAGCAACGTATCCTCACGCCTTTTCTTCATTGAGGGTTAGGCACTAGACAGGATTCCACTTCACTTACATACACGATATAGTAGGTATTGTTCTCATTCCCATTCATTCCTCCATAAATAATACCGAAGATGATAATGTATGACCTATGTATGTCGTTTTTGTCTTGACAAAGGTGACCGCCCTTGACCTTGTAGGTCGTATCAAGACATAAAATAACTTGCAATGAAGTTGCAATTGCAATGTACCCGGGTAATTGCTTTACATTTTAGAATAGAGTACCTACCTTCTTATTTTCATAAAGGGTTACGAGTCAGTTGTCTAATAGAGTGCAAAGTTTGATGCTGTCAAATTACCTGCATACGATTAAAGAAAAATCCTACGAATATCAAACGGTAATTGAGATTCAATTTGCTGACAATACTGTGGGAAATGATGGTACCTATTATGAACTACTGTCCCGCCCACCCAACCGAGGAACATTTCGTACTTCGTATTATTTATTGCACATAAAAGACAAAACACAAAAATATACAGGGAAGGAATGTACAAAGGCAAGCTTATCTCTAAAAAGAGATCTCTTCCAGGAAACCCAGGATGGACAGAGAATAACACAGAACATCGTCGCCATCGTGGTATAAAAGTCTGTGATCGTCGATATGATTTTTTTGAATTCCATATCCATGCCTTGAAAGGAAAAGAGGAACCCTTTTTGTTATGTTATGACCACAGACCTGAGTCTTCTTCAGAATTTTCGAGTCCATTGCTGCCTTGCGAGAGAGTAAGTAATATACTAATTTAAACTATTTCTCAAAAACGATGACAGGCAGACGGAAAGCAAAGCGATTCTGATTAGCAAAGTGATGTTATCAGATCTTTTCGATTACAACATTGTGTTGTTTGTGTCTGCCGCGGCGCGGGCCGAAACTGTAAATATTTGGCTCCATATCATAAGACGGCGTACTATTAATTGATCCCAATAAAGACACAGTCAATTGGCTCGACGTGGCCACAATTGCATCGCGATATTTGTCATCGGTCTTATAACATTGCGGGCGGCGTTTCAGTTCTTTGTATTGCTTATGTGTACAGATTTCCAACGATCTTTTGGCTTGCGGTGATAGGTGGAGCTAATGTTTTTTGTTTTGACAGGTTCGTTGCAAGACTGCGTCGACGTTAAGATGCGCGCGGAGAGAAGTCAAACTAATTTGATGGGTAGCCATTTTGTCGTCAATGCTCAGAGCTGGCAATACCAATGAACGACTGGCACGCTTCCGTCACGCCACGCTTCAGGTGCATAGTGATCCTAGACGTAGTCTAGGTTGCCGTCCCCCTGTACGTCACTCAAGGGCTAAAATATCGTTGGAAGACATAGGGTCAGTGCCTTGTATGACAAGTAGAGTCATCTTCAGGACTGTCTTTGCTCCCAGTGAGTTATTTAGGTACAAATTGGGGTTTGATTTCTAGCGTCTTCGTCTTCGTCGCTTGAACAGCCGTCAGGCTGTGCCCACACGGAGCAGACAAGACGGAGACACGACAAGACGGTCACGCTTTCATTGCACGGCATGTCCTTTTGGGTATCTAATCATTCAAGTCCGCATTTGTTGAACATTCCGTGAAAGCACGGCCTATGTCTTATCGTGTCTCCGTCTTGTTTGTTCAGTGGGGTTAACTCCAAGAACAGCCTTTTCGTCCACAGAGTAAAATAGCAGTCCCGCCTCGATGAGGAGCAGTCATTCGTAAACAGGATCTCCTGTTCCCACTTAGTCGAGTTTGAAGTCGGTTCAGGTAGGTCCATAGCTCACATAAAAGTTGAACACGTTTTGATAACTTTTTGGAAATGACGACACAGCAGGTATAATTTATTGTATTCACAATAAAAAATACTAAAAGAAGTTGTTGTTTAGTCTGGGTAATTGGAATTCCGAACCTTTTTTACCATGATGTAACGTCGCGATTTAGACTTTGATTGAGGCGCAACATGACATGTCTAACCATAAACTAAAGGCTTGACCATTGACCAAACCACAGATTAATAAAGATGACCAAACCAACAACGTCTTCAGTTCGCGTACGCAGTGGCGCTGTGTACGAATTATTTGAACCTTGTGCAGTGCAAGTACACAGCGTAAATAATGGCCTGTTCCAATTGGTCTCGATAAGCTCTATTTTGATTGTGTGACAGATTCGTGTGTGTATGTGCATTTTATATTGCTTTATAATTTATCAATCCAATAGAACTTCCGATAGTGTTCAATCTAAATGGCACCGAATGAAATTCAAACTAACTGATGGGAGTGTTGACGATTATTCGTTTCGGTAGGAAAAGAAAACATTATCTGTTGAGTTAATCATTATATCAAGATTATATCAGATCATGAGATTGACCTTCAGCAAGTTATTAATATCAGTGCCTTGCCACTAACGCATTTCTCTACAGAGTGTAGAGTCTACACCCTATAAGGTCAGGTCACCTTATAATTGTGACAAACACACACACACACACACAGCAGCTATAGTAACCATCTGAAAAGATGATAAGGTCAGGTCCTATGCATTTTCAACATTATTATTTTGACATGTGCTAACTGGAAACCTTGCCTTATTCTGGCCTTGACCGCGACGACATACTCCTAAATGAGCTCTCCGAACACAGATTGTAGAGAAGATATGGAACTAACAACAGAATGTAACTACCTCAATGGAACATCTCGTTATTTTGCAGCATATACGGAACGTACCGACTGTCGACTTTCCTTATTGGCACACGATTTGCTCAGAACAATATACTCGTAACGTAATGAATAGCGTATTGATTCCCAGTCATAAAATTATACTAACGTCAGACAGTTCTATGTTCCACCTTAAAACTATCTCTCTATAACATTTTTTTTCCTGTCATGCCTAGGTTTGCTGGAAGAAATCTCTTTTTAGGGATAAGCTCGCCTTTGCACATATATTTCTGTAAATGTTATGTGTTTTTTATGTTTTTGTATAAATGAAATGAAATGAACTTCGAAGTAAGTCCATTCCTGGATTTTCTAGTACAGTCTGCATCAGATATAATTTCAAATTTCTCCTGGATTGGATAAAAAAGACTTAGATGAGTTGCAGATGCAACTTCCGAGGGGCCAAGGGAACCTGCATAAGTGGGAAAAAGTGATCTTGCTTACATAGAGAGAACTGTCCTCTATGGAGTGGCCAGCGTAGAATACAGCTAATTCGCTTGGCGAAGAACCGAGAGGAATCTGGAGAGCTGACCGCCAGAGTAGTGAGAGAGGCACTGTAAGTAAAGAAGAAGTCCTTTATGGTGTTAGTAAATTTACGCTGTGGACGAAGAAGCTGCTTAGATGATGTGCCCACTGAACATATGTACACGACAGAGATACGACAAGTCATAGGCCACGCTTGCACGGCATCTACATAATCGGACTTGAAGGATTTGGGTACCCTGAAGAACATTTCCGTGCACGCGAGGCCTATTGTCTTACATGCCTCCTGATATGTCTATTTAGTGGGCACAGCGGCTTATGGTCAAGCCTGACCCAGCAGTGGGCCAACACAAGTTGCTGATGGGAAAAGGAAAGAGGGTAGGGAAGTGGGTGACACATGGCAGCATGACTAAAGATGACAATTATAAAAATCATTGGCCTGTCTACAAATGTTGCACCTCGAATACTGACCCCGGAATAATAACGAGTGATGATGAGTCAGCGGGTCATTATCATCCAACAGATTGTTATTGGCGCGAGTCTGATTCTGACCCGCCGGTTGGCAACCGTTGCAGACATGCGGACAAATGTCCCGGCGATCTCGGCGTGCCTGTGTGTGCACAGACAGATATCATCACTCATGCATGCGTATACACATGCACATATACCTGTTTATAGGCATTCCCTTTTGGGTTACAATCGTGGTAGGAGGTTTTATGGTACGGCAGTCAAGGATCACGTGAATCCGGTCGACGTCATCATGGCCCTAGTGATGAAAATAGCAAGGCTATAGCACTGAATAATCATTATTCGTGTTGCGTCGCCAAGGTCGGCTCATCGGATTACCCGATCTCAACACATAGAAACAGTGGAATAAATGTTATCTTTGCGATTATTTTATCATGAACAACTTTGAGTACGTTATGATGATTCACGTAAAACCGAGATAATACTGGGTATTAAATAGTCCTACTAAATTGGACTGAAATTATGCCATGTATGTATGTAAAAAGTATATGGTATAGTAAGTAAGGAAAACAGCATTTTAATTCGCCTTTATGCGTTTTCATACCTTAATCCATCGACTTAAACCTATATTTCTTACTGAAATATTTCAGTAAGAAATACATGCATTATCACAATTATGCAAACCCAGTGACATTGAGACTGAGGCCGACAAAATAAAGGCTGTGATAGGTTAAACTTTTTCAAATTGTGGTGCGCGGAATCCGTTAATAGAACATCAATAAACCGTGTAAATATTAGTTCTCCGACCTGCCATTTGCAAAACACGTGATGTATGCACCTGAATGACCGATAACAACGTTATCTGCATTCGTGAGGAAACTCTAGAAATAGAAAACGTGTTTGATGCGATGCGTTTCAATCAAATAAAATGGTATGACTGCTCACGTGTGTGCTTACACAAACAGAGACGCGTGCACATATGGAGACGAAGTCGTGTAACCTTGAAAGAGAGATGATAGGCTTGGGTTTTATTGCCAGGCCTCCGCCTAATCCTCAAATAATTGTCCTGTATGTTTATATGTTTTCTGATCTCGTTCAAAACACCGGCCTATTGTGTACGGGTAGCTACAGAACTATAGCATGGTATCCAATAGGTTGAGCCCTAGGGCCTTGGTCTCCTATTTTACACTAAGTACGTTGATAAAGGTTCCGACGACGACGTCTAGAAGTTATAATTATAATATGATGGACCGGTACACTGCGACGCGGCGGCGATATGTGACGTCGTAAGCCGCCGGCGCCTACAATGGAGACCATAGCCTAAACTGAGCTTCTAGCTTGCTTACCATTTTGTTATCTTCAAACGGGCCTCACAGCAAACTTTTCTTCACCCGTAACGTTGTTTTCACACTTAGCTAATTTCCGTTTCCATTCTTCCAGTTCTGGTGGAGGCGTGCCATAGCGACGCCTCGTGCCTTCAAGACCGCGCCGGTCTGGAGGCGATAACCCAACTGCACCGGCAGTTGGACGACGATGCCAACGGGAACGTCGACCTCAGCGAGAGTGACGACGTAAGTTTATGTACTCCTGGTACTTTGGCGGGATATATTGTGCCTTGGCTTCCCCGTTTAGGACAAGGCGTGAAGCTTGCTGGTACTTTTCTTAAAACAAGCGCGTACTGACTGATGAATGATATAATGCAGTTGAGTTGAGGGGGTGTAAAAACCTCCACTGGGCTACTACTGGAGCTATTTTATTGACTCCTGGTAGTTTTATTTGTGTAAAGCGTGCTGATAGGATGACACAGATCGCGAATGGTCGAAAAGTTTTTAAAGCGAATACGTTTCCTATTACGGAACTACAATGTCCTTCTGAAGTCCTAGTCGAGACCTAAGTACAATCACAGAGAACCTACATTTTATGTAACACTTTACCACGCCGCAATCTTACGGATCCTCAATGGTGGATTGGACGGAACCGAGTTGAAGGCACGACGTTAGGAGACCGGTACTGTTAGACATAGACATACTTTTATTCACTGAACAGAACATAGTACATCAACAAGATAATTTAAAAACAGGAAGTAGACATGAAATTATAGAAGAAAACATATATTTACTAAACAAAAGAGAAAGATGATGTACGCATGCCTCGCCAGTGAAATGGCTCCAACTCAGCATAAGTACAACAGGGTTGCAGCGCTGATTTTCAGTCAAAACCATTTGATTTCCGTGCAGGCACCTCTCAACGATGTGATGTATAGGTAGATATATAAATATACAATAAAAATATGAAATACGTAATAATAATTATTATTGAGTACAGTAAGTGACATATTAGCTTGTTACATATGTTCGTAGGTGCGGCAGAGGATTTAGATAAAACTTTAAGAAACAAGGGGAAATTGGCTGTTTTATTCTCGTAAAATGAATGGTAAAGTCGCAAAAGCAGAAAGAGACAGAACGATACGTGGGAATAGCTCTGTCGCCCTCTGCCATCATGAACACCACCGTCTACGACTCCATAAATATAAAAGGCCATGGGCTTACAATTACATTGCGGATGAAAAATGAAAAGTACCTATTCAATTATATTTGGATAATATTTTAGGTAAATTTGTAATTTAATTACAAATATGTATAATTTGATTGTATTTTTTTTTGATTGATTGTAATTTGTTATTAGATTATTATTTGTTGTTTGAATGTAAAATGTAATGTATAAAATGAATTATGCGTATTATAATATATATAGGTTAGTTTGCCTTTTTTAAGGCTAAAAGATATCTTTTATAATGTTTTTTGAATATTGTCACAGATTTGAGTTCACATAGATGAGGCGGTATATTGTTCCAACATTTAGAAGACAGGTACCTAAAGCTACCCCTAAAGGCAGCTGTTTTATGAGAGGGTATTTTAAGTTCGCCCGCACATGACCTGGTCCGGTTGGTGTCACGCCATGCAAGCTTCTTGAAGAGATACTCAGGCTTGGATCTCTTAATTGTGTTGAACAAAAGCGACGCGAGAAATAGCTCCTGTCTACCCTTCATCTTTAATATGTTCGCGCTGTTCAGAAAGGGAGTGACATGTGATCGTGGGGGAATTTGGAAGCATTAACGGGCGCACGCATTCTGAAATCGTTGTAATAAACGCTGTGATCTCTCCAATAGGCAAGGGCCGTGCAGTGTTATTCCATAATTTAGTTTAGACAGGACCACCGAATCGCACAACATAATGCGAAGGTCAACCGAAATAAGATTCTGAAATTTGTAGAGGACCCTCAGCCTGAAAAAACAATTTCTAACAAGCTCGGTAACATGTGATTCAAATGTCAGATTACTATTCATGAGGATTCCAAGATTTCTAGCTTCATTGGCCTGTTCCACAACTGTATTACTAATTGTGATGGTAGGACCAAATTGTTCAATTACTTCGACTTGTTGCTTGGAACCCAGGACCATAAACTTAGATTTTGCAGGATTCAGTACTAGACAGTTCCTGTTTGACCAGGTTGATATGCGCTGAAGGTCCTCATTTAAAGAGGCTACGTCCTGATCAAGCTCGGACTGCTTTGGTGAAATATAAATTTGTAAGTCATCAGCAAATAAGTGAAACTGACAGTTTTGAATTTGTTTGACAATATCAGCACTATACAGTATAAATAGGAGAGGGCCCAGGATTGAGCCTGGAAAGCTGTTCAATAGTTGTTTTCCTGAAAGGCTGATGTTCATATTGGTAATAATCGTAAGCAAACTAATGAAGCTATTTGACTTTGATGGAGCAATGACTCGGCATTTCCCAGCTTGTCCTAGAACTCTGATCTAAGTTTATGCTGTAAATAACTAACAATAGTCCTCTCTCCCATATTTCAGTTCCTGCGTGAGGAGTTGCAGTACGACTCTGGGTATGAGAAGCGGCAGAGAGCTTTCCACCACAATGACGATATGCACATATCGGTGAAGGAGCTCTGGGAGGCGTGGCTCAAATCTGAGGCAAGTTCATCATCTAAACTGATGATCAAAAACATTTAGGGTGTTTTTACAAAAAAATAACTTCCCGTTCAACGCCTGTTTAAAAACGAAATTGTATGGGATTGGACGTTTGTTTGAGGTTAAACTGCGATTAATATTTTTTGTTATTACAAAAAAAAACTCGTTCGTCGCCTGTTTAAAAACGAAATGGTATGGGATTTGACGTTTGGTTTGAGGTTAGTTTTTTTTTTTTTATAATAACACGGTTATTATTTATGTTTAAGTATAGAAACCTAATTTATTTAGCCAGGGTAGCAGGAAAACAAAACGCGGTTTGCACAGGATCGAGTTGAAAGGCCTTTACGTACACGAGGAGGTATACACTCAACAGTGGGGTCCTGACAGACTGATGATGATGATGGCATATATGTACAGTCGAGCTCATTAATATATGAGCATATCAGCAGAGTGCCCCGATGAAAGAGAAAGATGCAAATAGCTACGTCACGCGTCTTCGTGGATGGCGGCAACTGATACAGTTGAGTTCGTTAATATAAGCCATGCCAAGGCATCAAATATAAATGTACATGGAAGGGTACATAAATCAGATGCAGATTCATCAATAAAACATGTGAATCTGCTCAGATATTTATGTACCCTTCGATGTACATTTATATTTGATGCCTTGGCATGGCTTATATTAATGAACTCGACTGTATAGGTGCCGCCATACACGAAGACGCGTGACGTAGCTATTTGCATCTTTCTCTTTCATCGGGGCACTCTGCTGAAAGACAAAGATGCAAATAGCTACGTCACGCGTCTTTGTGGATGGCGGCACCTATACATGTTTGGCACCTCTGGCTTCAAACCGGGATACTCTGTGTCGTGGCAACCAGCGACGTCACAAACATAAACATCCAAGACCGGGAGATTTCTCGCCTTTGGCTCCAGTCGGGATTCGAACCCGGGACCTCTCGTTTGGGGGTCAGAGCCGCAACGCCACAGTTGGCAGACTCGCATTCTAACACTGAGATGTTGAAGACAGCAATCGTGTTCAAAGTAAAATATGATTGTCTAACATAAAGAAAACATTCTAGAGATCCCACAGACCATTTCAAGCTTTTACCTTTATTGACTGCTGCCAAATGGCTGTAGAACTCAGGACTAGTCAGGACCGATTCAACATTTGCCAAATTCCAAATTATTTATTGCAACATTGTGGTTTTATGATATAGGATCTTAAAATTAGGAGGTCCCGACAATGGACCCTGTAAGGGCACTGCTATTTCTTACAAACTAACTTATATCTAACACAGGTTTCATATAAACGTACCTAATACGATAACATTACCTCTATAGAGTATTTTAATTTATAACGAGGAAATGAGATCAATAATTACGTATGACTTTTATAAATGATATCTATGTATAATACTATTTATTGTTATATCTTTGTGTGTGTGTGCGTGTGTTTGCGGGTAAGGGGGTGCGTTTGTGTAAGGGTGTATGAGGGAGGGTGTGTGTGTGTGTGTGAATGTGTATTGTATGATTGTTGATGTTGCTGTTAGTTTAATGTGGGAAGTATATTTCATTTAAATATTCATCAACAGTACAGTAGGCTTTTTGCCATAAGAGTGTCGATTCTTTTTCCCTGTTGCGTCACATCCACAACAGGCAAACGATAGCGAAGTGGATTAGTGCTATCGGTCACTATTTGCATTTGGAATTATTTGTATTGGCATATTGATTAGTACCTAAAGTCTTCACAAAATAAAAGGACCGTTTTGACAGTTCGCGCCCATGAAATATTAACCCCTTACGCGTAGGTAATAGAAGCGGTTTTCGTAGGTGCAACTTGTACTCAACAGTTGGCTTTTATTACCTACGCATTAGGGGTTAAAACTTCATGGGCGTAAACTGTCAAAACGGGCCTTTTATTTTGTGAAGACTTCAATTTAGTAATCGCCAGCGTAGATAAGTATTAGGATGTAACGCAAATATAACTAATGGCCCGCCCACACACAGAATGGCTGCGATAGATAACCCATAGATTAACACAAAGAAGCCGCAGAGTGCCACTAGGTAGAACACTAGAACGCTAAAAACTTGTAAACTTTAACTACTCTATGGAGTTAAAGGAAATTCGAGTTTGTGAGATACACTGCGCTAATGGACAGACGGACGGATAGACAGCGGAGGCTTATGGCCGATTGCACCAACAATCCCCATCTTTAGGCGACACTTTATTTCCTTTCAGGGGACACCTACCGGTTGTTTCGCTTTGACCTAAGATGAAGGGTCATCTAGGCTACTAGGGGACTCCCTAAATTTAAGAGGCCGGCCTCCGAAACAGTCGCTAGACAGCTAAGAAAAAGAGCTAAGTGACCCCTAACTGTCGGTGAAATAGGGCATTAGTGTAGTTATTGGGTCCCGTTTGCCACCCTTCGGGTACTTACCTTTACTTGATAATATGTATAAAATATATAATTTGATGTTTAAAATAATTTATAATTTGACGTTTTTGATTTTTTTTGATTTTGCCAGATTTTGTCTGTTTTTTCTTCGGAAAATTAAATGAATATTGTTGGAACCTTAGGCCCAGTTAGTTTCGGCACCAGTTTGTATAAAATAATAAATAAAATACAAATATATTTCGATACGGGAACCGTTTACTTTGAAGGCTATTGACAGAGACAGATATCATAGACTATATGCTCTGATGTTGCTCCCAACATCTACAGAAATAAAGACTTGTCTCTGATAAATGTTGTTCTTCACCAGGTCCACAACTGGACGTCGGAGCAGACGGTGGAATGGCTGACCCAGTCGGTGGACCTGCCGCAGTACAAACAGACCTTCCTGCAGCACAAAGTCAACGGGGCCACCCTACCCAGGTGTTTATTCCTCCAGTATTCCTCGGATCCCTTCTTCTCCTTCTTCTTCATCCAGGGGGTAGATGTGCCTGCACCTGGTCCACTTGGGCGGGGCCTTTGTGCATTTCCCCTAGAATAAGAATATATTTATTTAGAAAGAAAGACTTAAAACACAGTAAGTAATAGTACTAGCTTAAAGCTAGGTTTAAAAGTTATCGTTTGTGCAAATACAATATAAACAGGAGTTTGACTGCGGCCCCACACTAGGCTGAGCCTGTATTAGGTGCCATCGTATGCTTAGCAGAGTAGGAATTGTTGTGCTTAGTAGTAATTTACAAACAAAAACGGTTTGAATCCCGGCTGGGGACAAAAAACCCAGGTCTTGTATGTTACATGTTTGTGATATCGCTGTTTCTAGTTCCCACGACACAGGGTATCCTAGTGTGGGGCCTGAAGCAATGTATGTGCCTGTATGGAAAAAACCCGCTCGTTGGTCAGATGTCATCGCCAAAACTGCTAAACTACAGTGAATCAGGCGGGCCCAGGACCACAGAAGGGATAATAGTACTACCAGGCCTCCGTCACTGAATGTACTCGCGCGCTATAATTACCTACCGCCCGCCCGAGCTCTCGGGCAGCCCGGCTATGGCCCGGCTGCCCAAGCCAGTATGGTTGTCGCAAGCCAAGCGCACGCACGTTTTGAACTGTGTTCGTATCGTACGAGTATCTGCGATGCCTTCTAGCGATTAGCAGCCCTGCGATTGAGAATTTAGGCACATTTTAGCATGCAGCGGTTGCTGACGCGACGGAGTAGGCTATTATAGCAGTAGGTATTGGAAATTTCCTACTGAGTGAAGTATCTGTTACGTAGTAACTATTTAGTAATCTGTGGTACTACGTACAGAACGGCCAATCCCTTCGAACGAATTTACGCGTTTACATTTGCGCGTGTCCCATATGTTCCTAACTCTTTATTAATCTGTGGGGTAGGCATGCCACGGGTGCTGAATCGCTCTAAAAGTTGTGGTCGACCCCCAGATTAGTCAGGAAGGAAGGAGCCAATAAATTAAATAAATACTTATTTGCTTGGATCCGAGTTACAGACCAGCTGACCTTACGGCTGACTCCTTACTCAGAACATCCATACATTATTGCCACATCCAGATACGGACATCTTTACTTCACAAATACGATCGTGTTGTTGAAGTGTTGACGTTCTTGACTGTGCTATGACCACACCTTACTGGGGCGTCTGTCTAGTTCTCCGACCGCATCTATAGAGTGGTTCATACAATAAATAGTTTTAGAATAATATAGTAAATTTTTAAAATTTTGAGAGAGGCACTCTCAGATCATAATCGATTTATAGCCGGATGGCATATTATTATCCTAAATTAAATATTTACCTTTATAATAGGCACATACACACACTAGGATACCTTATTGACCAATTTTCCCTGCGAGTATCTATTTGTTTTTCAAAAGCTAGCAACACCGGTGTCATTGCTACCAACTTAACGGCGAAGGCAATTTAAAGCTGGAATGTACAGTCTGCAAAGCAATTAGCTGAGCTGGCTCATTGAGTATGCAGGCCGGCCCAAATGATTGTGTTGCACACCAAACAATGGAAACCAAATTTTTAAATAACATTATTTGATACATTTCCCCTCTGACTACCCTCTCTTCCGGGAAAAAGGCGTTAGCATACGTATGTGTATGTGATTGAGTTCCTAATATGGGTTGACACATTTCCCTTGTATACTGCAACATGGATGTTTTGGCACTTAGATGACACTGACAGGGGGGCGCCACTGCAACATTGATCGATTGAATTATCGGATTGGTTGCGTTAATTCCGACCCTTGGCCACGTGCCAAAACATCCATGTAGCACTGTATTTGGAATGCACAATGCATATGTCAAATTCAAATCGTTTATTGCCATATTGTGGTTCTGAAGGTCTTACAGTAGGAGGTCCCGACAATGGACCTTGTAAGGACACTGTAATGACGTACAAACTAACTTATATAGAATACAGATAACTATTTTATTCAGGTTGGCTGTCAACAACATGCAATACTTAAGCAACACGCTGGGCATCAAGGATCCGATTCACAAGCAGAAGCTTACTCTAAAAGCCATGGATGTCGTGCTGTTCGGCCCGCCTAAAGGTAAGACTGCGTTTTGAAGCTGCTTCAACTTATCACGTAGTTTGGGTTAAATCCCAGCTATATTCGTGATAAGAATGCCGTAAAGTCATCACTGTCCGGCGGCCTCGCCACGACCCGTAACCAATCAAATCGTTTCCAATTATCTAGCCAAGTTCACAGTGACCAGTTGAAGGCAAACTTTCGAACGCGAAGGTTGTGTCCTGTCCTGCGAGTGTGTGTTAACAGTAAATTTAAATTTCACTGCATTCTTATCACGAGTAGACTGTAGTTTTGAATATATAGAGATTGTAGATCAACTGAATGTATTTATTCCCGTTGATTTCCCAGTGTTGTTGCCAGGTTAATAATCAAAATAGTCGACGCAGGAATTGCGTCACGCGACCAAGGAATGCTACGTAATCTGTTGTACATTGCGATTGTTGATGTTGATCTGATACGTAGTTCTGGAAATTTAAGTTAGATGGCGTTGCTTGTAAGTTACCGTGAATGACCGGCTAACAAGCTAAATTGCATGTTTTGATTTTTTCTGATAACTACAGAAATGAGAATAGAATACCTACACTTTAATATTGTGTATGCGAAAACAATCGCTTTGCCTGGCATATAGCCTATCTATGGCCTACTTGAGTTACCTATAAATCAGCAGCAAGAGGAGGTCATTTGCTACCTATAGCTATAACTTTCTGGACTTGGCCCCAAAAAAATGATCTGCACAAAATAACAATTAGACTAGAATATTAGGACGCTATCACAATTTGGCAGTTCTACGCATAACATTTTAATTTATTCCAGTTGAAACTAATCGTATTCGGCCATTTTTCAAAAATCTACAAATCATCATTTTTTTCTGGATTTATGGGGCCAAGTCCAGAAAATTATAGCTAGGTGGGTAGCAAATAACCTCCTCTTGCTGCTGATTTCGTTTGGACATTCATCTGCCGAACACCCTGTATACTGAATAAGGGGCTGGCTTCTACGCCTGTTGTATGTTATCGGTGACATTGCATTTTAACTAATTCTAAGGTATCTGTATCTGGACCTCAAGCTACTTGGTGATGCTATTATGCTATTACTACCACTCCGCTCCGCTCCGCTCCTACAGAAATATAATTCATAATTTCTTTATTGCACACAAACAGTTACATAGGACAATAAAAAACATAGAAAACGTGTACAAAGGCGAGCTTATCTCTAATAAGAGATCTCTTCCTGCAAACCAAATAGGGATGAGACAGGTGGATTGCTGAGTAGGAGTAGACCCATGTGTACAATACATATAATTATTACTTGCAATCAATAGACTACATAAACTAGTGCATACTTATATAAATAAATATGAAATATATTTATATAATATATATAAACTAATAAATACTATACATACAACCTATAATTCTATAAAGAAAGGTAATGCTTCTTCACACGACTCTTAAAAATATTGAGAGTAGGACTATCCCTGATGGTGCAGGGGAGTGCGTTCCACAATAAGCGGATGGCACGAAGTCTAAATATATGTATAATGCGGTTCAATAGTATTAAAATAAAAGACTATGTGATGCCCCCTTATGTCCTTCTAGTTAGTAAAGTCAAATACCAAACTTGAAGTTATTCCAAACGTGGGTGCGGCGTTTTTTGCACTTAAAATCTTGAGAAGACTAGGTACGTTACGTTCAAGGAAATAGGTACAAAGATTTCTAACTCGTTGAGGAAAACGAGCGTCTGATTTTGGCTCTGGCTATGGAGCAGAGACTATATATCCAATTGACTGCGCCTGCGGGGGAATGCGGCTCGCCAAACGTTTGTTGAAACGTTCGCATATGTACGATGACGGGCCGCCAGAAAGTTTCGCAGCGTCCCCCGCCGCCGTCCGTAAATTGGTGAGTTGTGTTTCAAAGGAAAATGTATCTATGCGCTCTCCACTGGATAAGTGCTCCCTGCTATGGAGCCTCTAATCTAATCTAAAGCTGTGACTTCTCTTTCCCGCATAGCGTGAGCTGCGCGGCAGATAAACAACTCTCTCGGAGCCAAAGAAAGTTCGCTCGAACTATACCAAACGCAATTTGTCAAATTATGCAACTGCCATCATTTACTCAAACACAAACAAACAAATAAGCCGTGACGCCTTTCCGCACAAGGGGGTGGCAGAGGTGAACCTGCGCCTAACTTTACCCTGATGTTCCATACTCCATTTTCACATTCTTTACTATATGGGCCTAGCCCATCGCCGCAGTATGGAGATGATTTCATTCACCTTTAATACGTACGTACAGTACGGGGCCATTGTTTTGGCACGTCGGGTCTCGTCTCGCTCTCTCTCACTCTCCCGCCAAGTTAAACGCCGAGTATCATACTCGGGGCACGGTCCCGTCCCGACGTGCCAAAACAATGGCCCCGTACTGTACCTTAAATTACTTATCTCATAAGTACAGGCCCCGTCGGGTATCTTGGCACCTGTAGCCTTAGCACGACTAGCGCAACAAGGGTTTTGTCGTGGGAAAGTGAGGGACAGAGATGCGGTTTACATAGCTCTGTCTCTCTCACCAACTCGCGACAAAACTCGGCATGCTAAGGCTGAGCTCGCCTCTCTCTCTTGCCGCCACGCCCAGTTTACAGGTTGCCCTAACATGGCGCAACCGTGTACACTGAGCACCGGGATTTGAACCCGCACAGTACAGTCAGTTTTGAACTTAAAGTCTTCACAAAATAAAAGGCCCGTTTTGACAGTTTACGCCCATAAAGTTTTAACCCCTAACTCGTAGGTAATAGAAGCGGGTTTTTATATGTAATTTGTACGCTTTGCTTGAACGCAACAGTTGGCTTTTATTACCTACGCATTAGGGGTTAAAACTTCATGGGCGTGAACTGTCAAAACGGGCCTTTTATTATATGAAGACTGTAAGTCCTACAAAACGGTCGCCCACACTGAATCAATCCTAGCACACGGCACCATACAATTAGCAAGCTAAGCGCTGTGACATTGAACAGGAGCAATTATTCCGCTGAATAGACTAGCATAAAAACTATTATAAAAACTATGTATCACTAGTACCATGGAAACGTCCGCTGATTTTATTCGCATGGGTGGAAGGACGGATTTTGAGTGCGATACGATTTGATTGGTATCGTCTGGAGTTTTTGTTCAGAAATTAGAGTGTAGGTGTTAGTTTAAAGCAGTAATGTATGTAGAGTCATCATTATTTTGCGGTTTTCTTTTGTGTTATATTTTATTATAGTGCCATTTGTACTCGTCAGTCATTAATATCTTGCGATCAGTTTAGATGCTGTATTTTTATATTGTAATTCTACTCGAGTATAAGTATTATTCATGATTCAAAATACAGACACTGAATATTTGGAGGATTGTAGTTATTTTGTGAATGTTATTTCTTGAAGATTATTAATTTTAATGAGACGAGGAAAATGCTCGCGACGACGATTGAATGCTACATAACAATAAAACTAATACATGTCGGGAAGGAAATAACATAACCTTATACATACAATGAGGTGTTTCTACATATTGCCGATTACCTGTTAACCATCTGCACATATGCTGTGTCTCCAAATGTACCATTTAATGGGACCTCCCTACTAATTTCATTTACGACAAAGATACGTACGGGAAAGAGCGTGACGCTATGATACAAGGGCATTGAATTTCGTGTAAAATACGGTGTATTTTTAACGAACCACCGAATATACCATTGACATCTTAATTAAGTTGGTTTACCAGACGTGACCAGATGTTTCGCGCCCAATTATGACAGTACTCGCGAATTAACAGTCCCGTGACAAACGCGACGGTTGGTCACTATACTGCGACCGCTTACTCAAACACCTGTATCCATACTAACTTGTATGACTTGAGGTATCTCAGTTAAGTGGTCGCAGTACAGTGATTCAATGAAATTGCCACCCGCTGATTATAAAACCATGGTGCATACATTGATGGTTAGTTGTGAAGGCCCTCTTGTATGGAAATGAGGGTTGCGAAATTTTTAATTTGTTTATTGTCAGATAACATGGTTTACACAGATTCTACCTACTACATAAGGAGATACTTAATTAGGAACATTTTTCGTAAAATAGGAGGGATCAGTGACAACCGAACTGGTGAAAACACTGTATCTCGGTTGTCATTTTTTTTCTTTTTTAATATGAAATTTGTTTATTGTCAGATAACATGGTTTACACAGATTCTACTTATTAAAATAAGGAGATAGGTACTTAATTAGGAACAACAATTGGTGACTCAAGTTACTAACACACATCATACAGGTAGAGTCACTTGCTGCAAAATAACTAGGATATCAATTAAAATACTAGTTAATTCATTCGTCGTAATAAAATCGCGTAGCCGCCCGTCGTCCCCTGAGTCTCTTATAAAACATGATAGCAGATTCATATCATAACAGTCTCGGGCCCCAGCCCACAGAACCTAACATCTCATAATCCGGTAGTCCAACTACTGTACAGTCTTGTTTATATCAACTTACACAATGGCAGTTTAACCTTCGCCTCTGTGCCACATGGAATAACAACGATTTTACGACCATGTGTTTAACTTGTAACTTGACGACAATACTACAACTCCACAGAGTTCCTCCTATTGAAAGTAGTCTAGTATTTGAAGCTCGCGAGTGATCATCTGCCGTCGATTCAGTTCAGTGATGACGAAGATTTTATGACGAGTGGCGGTGCCACGGACAGCCTCTCATCATCGATGATGAGAAAGTTGTCTAAATGGTACATGAGTGGCTTGCTGTGTGCATCTCAATAGCGGTCTGTGGCGTAATCCATGCGCGTTATGTAGATTTAAGTGAGGATGGTAAATTGCCTATTGTGTTTTGTGCAATAATTTGTGTGTGTTTATTTTGCGGCAGAAGTGATTCGCCGAATGTCCTTTTAGGGCCGTATTGTGAGTTTGTGATTGGGTCTCGTTTGTATGATTGATTTATATTTTAAATATTATTTATGGTTCTGATTACCATATCCGATTTAAAACATCGACGTAAACTTGATTTCCTTGACATTAAAGGATTCTCTAGCAATGCCATATTCGCAATTGTTTTCTTATTTGCAATATGTAAATTTTGCAGATAAGTTATTGGCCGATAGAAGTACACCTGCACACAAGCAATGGACTATACTTTAATTTCCTTATCATGTAATTTTGTGCGGCTATACGCCGGAACGAAAAAGATATAAATGCATTACAAATCGACACTGAAATTACAGTTGAATCAAAATACTTTTTAGGAACTGTCAAAACGACAAAGTTCGTGATTTCTATGAAATACTAACCAAATGACGTCATCATTAAACGCTGTCTTTTTTACACAAAATTGGCTTTATAAAATACAACGGCTAGAAATTTCAAAACTCAATCTCTGTAGTACTAGTACCTCAATGTTTGAAAGTCTAAAGCAAAACTGATGAATTTGTCAGAATCAGAATTTTAATCATGAATGATTTGAGGTTATTTTGTTTTGTCAAGCCATTTTGTACATAATCCTTCATCTTCAGACTTCGTCCTAGATTTGTTTGACCGCCTAGTAAAATACTGTCTACCCTACCCTTAGGCAGCCGCTGGAAGGACTGGCTGCTGGCGTGCCTGTTGCTGGGCGCGGTGGTGGGTGGCTGGGCGGCGCTGCGTGCTGGGCGGGCGTCCCGTCACCAACTGCAGAGGATGCTGCGAGACATGGAGCACCTGAGAAAGGCCGAGCTGGCGTTAGACGATATGCAGAAGGAGTTGGAGAAGGCGAGGCTGGAACAGGTACCTACAACAATTTCAGGGTACTATCAGGGGGGTTTCATTTCTCTGAGTAGGTATCTACGGCCTACGGATTCGCGTACAGGAATGGCACGGAGATAGCTATAGTGTGGCGCAAAAAACCGGTGTTTACTTGCCGACGGTGCCGAGACGCGCCGCGCGCTGCTACAAACTGGGCCTCAAGTCCCGTACCGCTACAGCCTCCCAGTGGTGTAGCGATTGCTTCAAAAATACAGAAAATTACACAATCGGTAGTCTGGCAAACAAAAATGGCCGCCTTCGACGCTATCGGCTTCTCAATAGCATTGGCGTGGCAAATTGGAAGTCCCGTGTCCTAATGGCTCCACGTTGGCTGTGGCATGGCAGTGGCTGTCAAAATTGCTATCCTGCAGCAATACGTATGCCGAAAACCAAAGACAAACCTATCGATCGATCGATTATAGAGGAAAGTGGCCAAGTAATCTGTGGTGGAGGCAGTGTTTGTGTCTGTGTGTCATTGTTAGAGCCATTCTGTTGATGTTCTGTTGATATTATATTGAATGTAACAGTGGACTAACACGGCTGGCAACTAATAGCCATTGTATAGCCGTATTATATCGATGGCTTGAAACTTTAGAGACTTGACACCCTGGAATTTTGCGCCCCCGCTATAGCTATTATGTGCCTTTACACCTACGTTCAATCGCGCAGGGAAAGTGCGTGTGACTGAGATGCCGCCATACGATAGAAGATAGATACGCTATCCCTCTTTCTTTCGTATGGCGGCATCTCAGTCACACGCACTTTCCCTGAGCGATTGAACGTATGTGTAGAGGCACCTATTGCCGTGCGGTTGAGTAGGCCACTCACGGCCCTGATCGTGATAGTCAACCTCTCCTTATATACGTATATATCCTGCGTTGTCTTTCAGGAAAGCGCGACCACAGAGAAGAAGAACTTGGAAAAGAAGCTGCGAGAGGCGGGAGACGTGCCTCTACTGAACTCGGCCTCGTCAGACCTGGAGGTGACGCAGTTGAAGGCGGAAATTGAAGTGAGTTTGTCTAGTCACCCTCTTGTAGGAAACAAAAGAGGTATTTAAGTACTGTTGGCGCGCGAGTTCATGTCCATGGATAAATCGAGGGAACTCTTCAAATATTATAGGCAGACCTATAGTGTTTTTTGTATTTTTAGTAACTTTGTACAGGGGTTCCTTATGTAGCGTAGGGTAGCACTGAAATGGGATTTAACGAAATTAATTACCCTAGGGGAGAAATAGGGGGTTACAGTTTGTATTAAACTCAATCTTAGTATCTAATAGGGTTTGTGGAAGTCGGTTTTTTTTAAAGTTTACTTTTTGTTTCAATTATTCCTCAGCTTCTCCGCAGCGAGTTACGCCGTGCGGAGGGCGAGCTAGAAGACCGGTGCTGGGCCCCACCGCCCGGCCTGCAGCAGTGGCTGCAACTCACGCACGAGGTGGAGAACCGGGCCTATCTGCGCAAGAAGGTGCAGGCCGACGGGCAACTGCAGCAGGCCAGGGAAGCGGTGAGTGCAGAGACCTAAGTGGCAGGCCAACTCTTATGGCGCGTCTACATTACTCGACGAGTCGCGTGGCGAGTGACGAGGGAAGGAGGCAGGTCCTGTTTCTGCTCCTCGTCCTCGCGCTGCCGCCTGTCGGCTTTTTGGCGCGATTCAAAGTAAAAGGACCCCGGTTACCTAGTGCGGAGAATTGGATTACGTGTGGACGCGCATCTATGCTTCGCGAATATTTACGAAATATTCGCGAAGTAGAGATGCGCGCGCGTCCACACCACTCCGCGAGGACGAGGACAAGTAGCAGCAGGACGAGGAGCTGAGTGTGGACGCCCTATTACACCCGTTTTCACTGACCGTAGGACACGCCTAAATCTGATGCCTAAATATTTAGGAGTTGTCTAGAGCAAAAACACGTTTCACTAACCCTCAAGTCACGACTGACGACGTTAGGCATTACCTAAAGTTACGACACCGATTTGAGAGGGCGTAGTGTTTATGTGCCCCTAAACTGACACATGTGACAGTCTCATGTGTTAGAGAGAGACATGTGATAGATTGACAATCAAAACCGTGGATAACTGTCAAAAAACTAGGATACTCTTGGGATAGGACAAATCGATTGGTTAAACGGAACTTTATGCTAAGCATTGCCTTAAATTAGGAGTTATTTAGTAAGGCGTTTCCTTGTTCGACGTTAGTGAAAACGGGCGTAAGTGTCTAAACACACTATGCCGAAGTTACGCGACAAACTTCGGCATGATTACGCCTGCGTATTGAATTACTGACGACACATAATGCCGAAATTACGTTGCGTTATAGCGTACAGCGTGACTTCGGTCGGGCGTAAGTTCAGCGGCAACTAAGTAAGGTAACTACTAGGTAAGTTCGACACTTATGGTGTGACATATCAGCCGAATACGTCGGAACGTAAGATAGTGTAGAGTCCTACTCGCACTTGACTGTTTATTCGCACTAATGCCATTTTCACACGAGGGCAGAACAGCAGCAAACAGTAGCGACAGAGCTATGCGCATGCGCCGCCAGGATGTTTTTCAAGGAGGTGCATCTACACTCGCGGTCGTAGCTCAAGATTTCAGGGTCATCTTAGTTCTAGTACAGTTCAAGCCGTTCTGCCGATTCAGCCATTTCCATCTTTGCCTGCGAAAAGATTCATTAAACAAATAGCCGAAA
Source organism: Argyresthia albistria (assembly GCA_963457715.1). NCBI lineage: Eukaryota > Metazoa > Arthropoda > Insecta > Lepidoptera > Argyresthiidae > Argyresthia > Argyresthia albistria. The sequence continues at coordinate 4,588,662 of OY735259.1, forward strand.
ACAAGCGTTGAAGAAGTATGCCCAGAAGCTGTAAGTGAGTGTAGAAAGGTGTTCTAATGTTAGTCGAGGATGTTTGAAGAGCTATACGGCTAAAGGTAGCTCCACTTGCAATCAAAATGTGCTGCAGATATAGCTAGATATTCAAGCTACCGGACTATCGTGGTCTCTTTAGCTAGTTTTATGCCCGTTTTCACCGCCATTCCGTTGCACAACAGTAGATCATAGTCAAACCATCGCCTAAGTAAGTAGCGCTAACAAGGTGTTTCTTTGTACGGTGAAAACGAATTTAAGACAAGGGATTGTTTAAGTTTTGACTTAAGCTAGGGTTTCCCTAGTTAGGTGGTACTTAGGGGATGGTTGGTGAAAATGTGCATTATATTATTGAATTATCTCAAATAAATGTTGTCAATTTCAGTGCGAGAAACTGCGTAAGAAGCGGTCCAGTCTGGTTGGCGCCTTCGTGTCCACTCACGGCAAATCTATAGACGACGTCGACCGCTCTATTGTGGAGGCGCGCACCGCACTGAACGAAGTCACCCAGGAACTACAGGTATAACTATACTGTAGTAGATAGACGCTATAGCACAGAGGGCCGTCCAAGTGGAGCTACGTGATGACGCGACGCGACCATAGTATAAACACTGGGTGCTCATCCCATACAAATTAGAATTAGTAACCCTTCGTTAAAAAGAGATGGCGTGAGGAGAAAGATTTGTACTTTAAACGCCATGGTTTCAGTTAACATACTTCTAGGTGGCGCTAATCTAAGAATAAATCCTATATATCTTAGCGCCAATTTGTGGTATTTGCAATTTTTCAATGGTGCTGCACCAAACGATAATGGCCTCGAACTAAAGAAGCTTCCGTAGCATCTCAGTTTACGCCGGTGTCATATTTTGTTCTAGGTGGTCTATCTGTATTAGTATAATATTATAGTAAGTTCACTAGGCCTCTGTTCGCATGATAATTACCTACTCTTGCTCAAACGGCTAGGGTTGTCGCTTAGCTACAACATTTATACTATATTTACTAATTTTGCAAAAATTATGAAAAATAAATAATAATATCGTGTCGTGTGTCGCAAATCACAACATTCACAACCATGTCAACACGTGCCGGCCGGACGAATGGCGTTGAAGTGACGAATGCATTGCAAAGCCTTGTCTCGTACAACTTCAACACCTTGAAACTTTGCAATGTGTGCGTGTGACGGCGTGTGCTTATGTGGAACGCAATGTAGCTATGTGTGTGCGGCCGTTCTCGCTGTTTTTGAAGTGAACCTGGCGTAACGTGAGACTTCCCATACTTTAGTTAGAGTTGCATTTGCATAAAAAAAAATCTTATGTAATGCGTCGCAGTATCTTTCGTTCGAGTTCGAATTCTTAGGTATTGCAAATCCTGTGGGTGTTGTATCTACAAGCTACTGCCTGAAATAAAGGTTCATTCATTCATTCACTTATTCACTGCAACTTCGTCACAGGAGCGCATGCACCGATGGAAGCAGATCGAGAGGCTGTGCGGCTTCAACATCATCAACAACAATGGCCTGCAGTTCCTAGAGAGCACCCTGTATAGAAGCTCGAATGGACGCCCCAGTAGAGGTAACTATAGTGTATCTAATATAACAGGCAACTTGACAGATGTCAATCTTAGCCTGTTAGTGAGGGGATATTGCTCATAAAAATCGACTATAAAGAATCGATACACCCTTTGAATATTTGTGAATCAGGAATAATTTAACAAGATTTGCAAAGAGACATTGGAATAGACAATATAGTTGAAAATGAACTAATTATATCCCTAAGTGCGGATAGCAGTGATGACGATGACAACTCTTCTGATAATTCAACTGAATAAACAAATTCGATTCTTTCCGATTGTTTCGGTAACATCCCCTAGTGTTTAAAAAGTGGATTTTATGAAGTTTTAGGTTAGCTGTCATGTTACTTCTAAGCATGGATAGATTATAGACAGTTTCCCAACGATCTTTTGGCACGCGGTGGCAGGTGGAACTAACGCTTGTAGACAGAAAAATATGTAGCTCATTAATGTCGCTAGCGTAACACAGGCCTTTACTCGGATAAGAGTAAGATTGAGCCATACACTACCACGCTGGCTCAATGCGGGTCGATGGAGGGGTGTCGGGCTAGTGGCCACCCCGACTGACAGAACTGTCCTATTAGGGCTGACACAGCTTTACGACTACTACCGCCATCTAGCGATAGTAGCCGGGAGTCGTGGCTTTGCCTCATTAAGAGCCGAGAATAACTATCCCGGGGATAACTTGTATGACAAATGACATTTCAAAATGAGGTGATCTGATAGGTTTCACTGGTGTCTATGAATAACCGGCCAAGTGCGAGTCGGACTCGCGCACGAAGGGTTCCGTGCCATTATCTATAAAAAACCGCAAAAAAAATAATGTATGGGAGCCCCCCCTAAATATTAATTTAATTTTAATTTAATTGTTCATATTTTAAGTAAATAATATACTCAATATATTGTGAACATTTTAAGCGTCTACCTGCTACCCAATATCGAGCAAAAATGAGCAAAAAAATCACGTTTGTTGTATGGGAGCCCCCCTTAATATTATATTTCTTTTAATTTTTAGTATTTGTTGTTATAGCGGCAACAGAAATACATCATCTGTGAAAATTTCAACTGTCTAGCTACCACGGTTCATGAGATACAGCCTGGTGACAGACGGACGGACGGACGGACGGACGGACAGACGGACAGCGAAGTCTCAGTAATAGGGTCCCGTTTGGCACCCTTCGGGTACGGAACCCTAAAAAGTAGAAGATGCTCTCGAATAAAAGTTACGCTTTCGTTCGTAAAATCCAGCCTAAAACGCCAATCTAGGTATCCTAATATTTAATTGACGACCTCTGCGCATCTGCCTAATATGCGAGAGGTCCCGGGATCAAATCCCGGTTGGGGACAAAAAAAAAACCCCAGGTCTGATGTTTGTGATGGATGTTTACATGTTTGTGATGTCACTGTTTCTGGTTCCCACGACACAGGGTATCCTAGTGTGGGGCCAGCAGCAATGTATGTGCCTGTATGTAAAGTTTTTTTTTTATATTGAAATGTATCGGTTTGGCAACGCCACGCTTTATATCAACTGCTTGGAAACGTAGCTGGCGACGTCGCCATGACGTCTCAATGAGGCAGAGCCCTTATTATTCTACGCTTATTTGCATTTGCAGTGCGCATGAGCAGCTCCCAGGACGACCTGAGCGTTGGCGACGACGCCTCCATCTGTGGGTCAGGTAAGGTGCCTGATGACTTGTCGCTCACACACGACCATTTGGACTGAGCGTTACCAACCACCACCGAGTAGAACTGTCTGTGTAGGAGGAAAGTTATATCGATAAAGTATTCGAATTGAAATAAGCTAGGGTCCAGATATGTTCTTTCGGTCGTCCCGTGCTTTGGTTCCGTGTCAGCGCCGCGATCCAATAACTCTGAACGTCATGCGAATTTCGAAAACAATGTATTTTGTTAACGAATAAACGATAATAATAATAAAAATAATAATCACGTCCAGACAGTATAGTATCGCCTTTGAACGGGGCGAAACAAACGACTCGCGAATCTCGCGATGGATCGGAGTTTACCTGTAGCACCGAACATGTCCGAACATCTCCGACGCTGACACGAAACGGAGGTACGGAACGGACAAAAGAACATTTGACGCAGCTTTGTGTACAATGTCGTGGGTTCATGAGATCTGAGCTGGAACACTTTTTTGCGCCGTCAAATATTCCTGCTTGAAGCTCTGTACAGTTTTTAAGCGTGTGACGTTGATAGATAAATGGGATGATGACTGGTTAGTCAAATGAAAATTGATACTTTTAAAACTGTAATTTTGTTTGTTGTTTTAATATTTTTTTAAAATCTTTACTAACCCCCTCGCTCGCACATCTGTTGTCGCTATTGTCCGTTTGGCCCGCGTGTGTCTTAACGCGAGCGAAACGAAGAGATTTAGTACGTTTGAATCGACTATGTCGCTCTATAGGACAAATTACAAAAACTCTTCAAAAAAACATAGTAATACGTATAAAATTTCCTAACTATTTCCAATATAAATGTGTGCTAATTTGTATAGCATTCTGGCTTCCCCAGTGAATGGGAAAGCCAGATTGCTATTACGTGTAACTACGCTTAAAAGCAATTTGTTGTTTTAGATGCGTATCTGCGCCCTAATGGATTCGTTCCGGACACATTCCGTCGTCACATGGGCGATGCCTTCCAGGGCGCCACATTCATCGCAGTGTGGGGAAGAAAGCTACTTTCACCATTAAAATACCAAACAAGTTCAGAGGAATGTGCCCTGAACGAAGCCTTAGACCAAGTACGACGTCGTCCCTCCTTTTCAGTCTTGCACTAAACCATGGGTAACGAAGAGGCTGGACAGTTTCATACCAGACACCCGCGGTCAAAGATACATTCAAATATTCTTTCCACGTTATTTTTTCATTTATCTATTTAACAATTGGAGATAACCGTCTTGATTAAGTACATTTACATCACATAAACCACGGAGGTTTGTGCGTGATGCCGGCATTCGTGCGAACAGGGTACAGTAATTGTTGCATAAATGCATTGCACTTTGAATTCAATATAAAATGGCTCAAAAGAGCATGCTTCTCCGGCCATACTCGCGGTCTAAGTCAGCCTGTTCACCTATTCGTTACCTGGGACGTCCACATGCGACGGGGTCCACTGCGAAACAACGGTTTCCCGGATTCCTTCATACGGGCAAGCATACGAAGGATGGCGTAAGCAATGGGTGCACCCCGGAATTTTGTGCAGGATTTTTTTTATATATTGCAAAGCACTGCTTGAGTTAGACAAAATTCAAAATTTTGGACTGGGTTAGTATTTATACAGGGTGTAACAGAACGGTGTAGTCATATTTTAGGGGGTTATTAGTGACGTCATTCTGAACAACTTTCACTATCGATCCGATTTGATCAGATCGACTTTATTTGTCACTTCCGCATACGTTTTATACCGATGGTGATATTGGCGATCAGCTGATTTCTATGAAGAAATGGAAAATAAAGTAGCTTTGATCAAATCAGTTTCGTAGTGAAAGTTGTTCAAAATTATGTCTAACAGTGACAGCCTCCTTAAATATGATTACCTAAACCTTTTTGTTACACCCTGTATATGCCAAATCTTGTGCAATAGCTCAACAAACATTATGGATAGGATATTATTAATTTTGTAAAGTTTATATAGACCAGTCTTAGTGATTTTAATTGGTTTCATAAAAAGTTACGATGCCATAGGATGTTTATACAAAATGAAGTTGATTGCAAAATTGTTTTCACTTATTTACACAGAATCAAGTTTATTTGATTTCAAAAATGTATTCACCTTCATTTGTTGCATGATACAAGCATACTACTCGACCGATAGCAGGCGCATGACAGATAAAGTTGCGCGTCCACTGCGCGTCGGAATCTAAGTGTGTGGAGCGGACGGATTTGTTGCTTTGTATTGATTTCTATGGTAGTGCGTGCACTGGATCGGCATTTCTGCGCCGGAAAGCGATATGCCTTCCGATGACGTCATCTGCCTCGTATTCCGACGCAGTGGACGCGCAACTTAAGCCGTCATTGGAACTAGGGAGGGGAAAACCGGAACGGTGATTGATACCATATATGTACCTTTACGGACTAGTAACTACGGACTAGTAGTTTTTGTACGTATATTTAATACTATCGGTTTATGGGGAAGATTTAAGTTGCTATAAAAAAAAAGTAAATCTAACAAATTTTCCTCTACGCGTTCCCGATAAAAAAGGTCTTGACAGACGGGCAGACAGCCAAACAGACGGATACCGAAGTGATCCTATAAGTGTTTATTTTTTTCCTTTTATGGATCGGAACCCTAAAAACAATTAGTATTATGTGTAGCCCAATCACGAACAAGGATTCGATAAAAAAAACTATCGAAAAGCCAAATGTCAGTGATACTTATTCTTTATGACATAAAACATAATTTTCTGCGTTCTCGAAAACGTTTTACGATCTCGAAAACGTTCGTGATCGAAGCTCCGTTCTGAGAGCGAGTACACGAGTGCACGTCACTAGGGGAAGCGCGGGGATAGAGGCGGGGTGCGGGCGCCGAAAATAGTATTCCTGTCATGCGCCTGAACTTACTAGTCGAGTACTGGCCCTGGAGTCGCGTACGGAATCGCGTGCCCTCACATATTTTAAAAGAGGTACGGGGGAGTTTCTTGCCCTTCTTTGCTCCATCCCTAAGCCCACAACTACCGAACGGGCGGTAGTATACAAAAATATTAATACTTAATTGACGTTGACTAAGCAATCTGTATGATTTTACCGAGACGCGCACGCGCGCGCTGAATACAAAACAATCCGCGCTCTCGCTATAGACACTGCCAAGCTATACCCGTACGCGACTCGCCAACCAAGTATAGCGGTCCAGTCCTGTCAAATCCACCCTACGTCATATTCCAGTGAGCAGGATGGCGAGCCGCGTACCGGTATGGCTTGGCAGTGTCTAAAGCGAGAGCGTGAAATTGTTTTGTTTGGGTACAGCGCGCGCGGCGTGTCTCAGCACACCGACCGTCGCCAAGTCAAAACAGGTTTTTGCGCCCCGCTATTAGCCACTGGCACGAAATTCTGTAAGCGACTCTCGGCCCAGGATTATGACGTACCTACAGTCTTCACAAAATAAAAGGTCCGTTTTGACAGTTCACGCCCATGAAGTTTTATCCCCTAACGCGTAGGTAATAGAAGCGGTTTTCCTAAAAAACTTGTACGCTTTGCTTGTACCGTACGCAACAGTTGGCTTTTATTACCTACGCATTAGGGGTTAAAACTTCATGGGTTTGAACTGTCAAAACGGGCCTTTTATTTTGTAAAGACTAGTGAAGAACGATCCTGCCGTTATACCTGTGTGCCCTCATTCCACTATTTACATTACAATTCACCTGTGTGCCCTCATTCCGCTATTTACATTACAATTCACCTGTGTGCCCTCATTCCGCTATTTACATTACAATTCACCTGTGTGCCCTCATTCCGCTATTTACATTACACTTCATTGATCATTCAATGATCATGACTATCAACATATAGTCCGATCAATTTAAGCTTAAAAATAGGGATCGATGGGAACTTTTCACATTATAATGGTGTCCCTAACGTCCATGCAAATTTTCAGCTGGTAATTTATGCAAGGTACCCTAATTTTTCAGCTTAAATTCACTGGACAGAACACTTGCATCTTGCTCTGTTTTTAATACTGTAAAGTTGATGTAAACATTTTTATTTCTCTGCCCAATCATCATCCCTGTTGTTATAAGCTGCCTCCCCATGCTGCCTGATAACATGGAAATGTTACTCTGCCACCCCCGTATGTGACAAGGCGTGACGCTATGTTATGTTTATATGTGCGTGGCATACTATGCGTGACATTCTATCTGCGATTTTACGCGCCATGGGAGGCCAGCTTTGTATGGCTTTTCGCTAAACACTGAACCCCTTACTAATAAAAAGTTATACAGGATGTATGTATACGGACGGCGAGGCGGGGCACAGATCTCTGCGGGCTCTGTTCCGTTCCGCCGGTCGTATAACACCTTACTCCATTGTTTATTAGTAAGGGACCGATGCCCGATTTCACCTACAGTTAGGGGACACTTAGCACTTTTTCTTAGCAGTCTAGATATTGTTTCCGAGGCCGGCCTCTTAAATTTAGGGGGTCCCCTAGTAGCCTAGATGACCCTTATAATTTAGGTCAAAGCAAATCAACCGCTAGGTGGTCCCTGAAAAACTTAAAGTGTCCCCTAAAAGTTAGGGATTGTTGGTGAAATCGAGCATGAATGATTTAGATGTGTTGCGAATTACACTAAGAAACTACTGGTGTGATCAGAGTGAAGACTTGCTCGGTATGAAGTTCAATGTTACGAACACTGAGGTACAGTCAGCATCGATATATGTGAGCCTGCAAACTATGTACTTAAATAGATCTGCACATCCTAAACCACCTGAAATATCTAAAGAGACAATCTGTCAAAATTTTGTCAACATCCTATAACATTAATGTTGTATTACCACCGTCTTTAAAGAAAATCAATCTTAGATGGCGTCATGTACTTGCAGTGACGGCTGACAGGGTCAACAAAAAAAGCAGAATTTTTCTGTCGATCCATCTAAATAGTGTTAAATCGGTAGAAAAATAAAGATCAGACACACTACAAGTAGAAAACCGTACATTAGTAACAAAATGTAAATTCGAGCGCACAAAGCAAAACAGCTGCAACGTGAGAAAAAAATCAGAGTGATTACTTGTTTTGCCACCAGTACGGCCGTGTGTGAGTAAAGACAGCGATAGTGTGCAAGTGCGATAGCATGATGTTTATTGATGATTGACTCCATCCAGGCGTGTGACACTCCGCTCTCGGCTCTTTACCTGCAAAGCCACAAGTAGGTCCGCGGCCCCGCTGCACGGCCCGACTCAGTAGGTTGCCGAGCGCCGCCCGGGTTGCACGTGCCGTTCTATCTAGTCCCGCGCGCCCCGCGTGTAGTTACTTACTAAAATGAAGGCGAAGAAATACTGCATCGCATTTGGCTGAATAATAACAAACATACGAACCTTTCGTTTTTCTCACTTCCGAAGGAACTGTCACTGTCCTACTGACTGTCGATAGGATTTCTGGCCATTATGTAAAAGGTTAGGTAGGTACCTATACTATCTATATTAAATGTTATTCACAAATCTAGAATAATAATAGTAAGTGGTTCGTAGTTAGAAGTTATGTAAATATCCAGTTTTATTTGTCACAAGAGACAACCCTTAGTTTCACACGCCGCTTTAGACGAGGATAGAGTTACGCGACAGAAAGAGAGGCAACTTTTAGGCAAGTAATCGAAGTGCGGGCGCCGCGCTACACAGCATGAATTGTACTTTGCTGCGTTGTAGCAAGGGTCGCTTTTTAGTTGAACGATTATGTACAGTGTCCAATCTGTTCCTAACTCTTCATTAATCTGTGCTCCATCTAAGATTTTTTTCCATAATGGCACGGCTAATATAATTTTAATACAGTTTGTAATCTCGAAATTCGTTTATTGTACAAAAAATTATACAAACACCCTATGGTGGAAAAACATTTATAACTGGCATATCTATTTAAGTACAATTTTGTATAATATCTGATGCTATCATTGTGCATGGCAAAATTAGGATCTAACTAATAGAATATGGCAATTAATTTTATGGAAAGACATACCTATGTATTATTTTATTTGACCTTAAAAATCAGCTACGTAAATAAGGATAGCTGTGCTTGATCTAAAAAAACTATGACGTTATAAGGGTGACATCGTTATATCATTGGGTTTTTTAGGGTTCCTTACCCGAAGGGTGCCAAACGGGACCCTTTTACTAAGCCTCCGCTGTCCGTCAGCGGACTCTATTGCACGCACAGCTTTAATGTTGAAATTTTCACAGAATGTGTATATCTAGGTAGCGAGTCGTGTATGGCCATGGCTTAGCAGTGTCTATAGCGCCCCGCTATCAGCCACTGGCACGCAATTCCGTACGCAATTCCCGGCCCTGTTGCCGCTATATCAACAAATACTGAACTACCTACAAGAAATATTGAAAAAATAAAGGTGTCCCGATAGAAAAAACGTGATTTCTGTATTTTTTGGTACGAGATAGTGTGGAACCCTCCGTGTGAGAGTCCGACTCGCACTTGGCCGATAGTTTAGCTGTAAAATAGACATTTGAAAAAAGCCATTTTATTTCGGAGAACTGTCCCGCAGATAAATGAAACATTACACATAGTTTCTTCTTTCCGCATCTACTAAAGTCTACCCTTTAGACAGGCTGTCATTCTCTTAATACTAGTCGTCTACTCTAAGAAAACGAATGAGATTTGACATTTGAGAATGATAAGTCTGACTTTTCGTTTTTAAATGTCAAATCCCATACATTTTCTTAGCGAGACATAGCGAATACATTTCCTAGCTTGCATTTTGTCTAGGGGCTGGTAGGCATGAAAACGATGATCAACAACTCTCTCCCAACTGGTTGCGGACTGGTTTCCTTGGTTACCAGTTAGCAACCGATTTGCAGTAACTGCGTATGCAGATGAGCTAACTTATTGACAGTGACCGCTCAATACCTGCTCATAATTGTATTGGTAACAAGAGAGGAACGATAATTTTAAGTAGTCGCATTTTCATAGTACTTATTAAATAAGGCAGAGATACTGCTCTTATGAATATCTCAATGAAAAGAACAGGAGTATGTATTTGTAAATATTTAACGATTTTATAAATGTTTATTTAGCTGGCCTCGCAATTTCACCATTTATTTTATGGCAGTCGTCATTTAAGCCGAATTTTAAACACTATTGCAATCTGCAATGATATTCACATTTTTATTCATAGTCGTTTATTCATGATTTATATCTACTTAATTGACATCATTTAAAATAAAACGATGCTTTGTTAATTATAATTAGTATCTAATAAGTACTAAAATATAAATCAATACACTAAAAAATGGGATTATTCAATGTTTTAAAGTATACATAGCCTGTACATTATTCCTAGACAATAACGTGATATATAGTTTTTTTTTTATAAAAGCAAGACAGATTTTTTTATAGGTATAAACAGTCACCACTTTTGTTGTATTGTTAAAACTAGTGCTCAAAGCTTGTATATACTTTTGTAGGTACTTAATTAGTATTATTTCCAGTCCATATTTGCTTCCCTTTCCGTTATTTTTTCAATAACCACAATATTGTTTTATAGTTATGTGTAGATCTGATTTGGAATATTTGTTTTTGTATTTTGCGGCTTTTTTAATTAAGTGATAGACTAGATTTTATTTATTTGTTGTAGCTTTCATATTCATATTTTATCATGCAATAAATATTTTAGAAAATTTTGATTTTGCATATTATCACAATCGATAAGAAGCTTTCAGGCTTTTCGTAAATTTTAACGTTTTTAATAATGTTTGTTTGATTTTTTCATCAACGCAAAGCATGTATGGATAATTCTCTTACTTACTTACAATTGCTCTCTTCTTTTGGTGTGGGTTTTTTTTCAGGCATATTTTTTACCCTATTTTTCCCTCAGTTTGTATCTTGCATCTTCCTACATGTATCATTCTATTAAAGTATAATCAGTCGATTTCCTGTCTTCCGGGAATTAAATAAATCACTGTATTATTTGCGAAAAAGACTAATTTTCCCTTTTATTCTAATATTTCGGCACGTTTGAAAGCTTTTGACGATTGTGATTTTTTGTTTCATTTTACAATATCCCACCTCTTTGTTGCTTATCTCAGTGTTGCAAGGTTTACCATAGACTACCTACATGGCTTAATATCAGTGTGGCAACTCAGCATGGTTTTTGATTTACTATCGAAGGCATTCGAAGGTAAGAGAATGATATTTATATTTTATGGCTTTCACATCTTTGTTTAAATGCACGTTCATGTTCATATCTAACAACGCATGCTGAAGTAAGTGAATAATTCATACATGCTTTAGTAAAAATAATTTAATCATAGTTATTGTACCTACTAATGAGGAATCGATATATATCTACAATCTACAGAATAAAACTCTTCAAATTATGGTTATTCTATTAGTTATATAACTAATTATTTAGTTATCTATCATGCCTTATGACTTTTAATATAATCAACCTCAAATAACACAACCATAATCGATAAAACATATTATTTATAGCTTATTACCGTCTCTCGTCTTTGCTTATATTGCTTCTTAGATATTCCTGTATTTAACGCAATAATAAATATTAGATACTTACGAGTAAGAGACCGGTGACCGCGTGAATTTCCCATACAAACGGAATACAAAAATTATTTGAATTTGAGAAATAGTTTAACGTATTTAGACTGTTAATCGGATTTATACACTGTTTACGCAGGTTCCTGGTCTGTATACCAGGGTTCCTCTTCAACCAATTTAAAAATATTTTTAAGTAATTTGAATAAGAACCTTGGTATACGACCAGGAACCTGCGTAAACACTGTATTAATCCGATTAACAGTCTAAATGCTTTGAATTAGTTCTCAGATTCAAATCATTTTTGTATTACGTTTGTATGGGAAATTCACGCGGTCATCGGTCTCTTAATTCATAATTTCTTTATACTTACATAAATATAATTTGTAATAGCGACATTTGACGCTTACATTATACATTTTGAGGTTATCTTCGTGACGTTAAAAGAAAATATTTTTTATGTATTCCCACAATTCGGCTGTATTTATTCTGCGTCACGGCACGTCTAGGCACTGTTTGACCTCTGGCTGTTCTATTCCAGTGGCTGATACGTTCGGATGGCGGGAGGACTCCTCGGGTAGTGAGGAGCCTGACGCACCCCACTACCCACTGGACCTCAGACTGGCGGAGGCAAGGTACTTTACACAAACAAATATGCTTAAGATACGACTTTTTTTTTCCTTTTCTCTACTTTGGATCACTGTAGGAGAAGGGCAAAAAAACTCTCACAGATTAATTTCCACTTATATATGTGTAATTTATAATATCTTGCAATGACCTTGTAGGGTGCATGATTTGGATCTGACCTAATGAATAAATAATTATGATTACCTACTGGGTATTGAACAATATGGACATGCAAAACTAAATATCCGTTAATAAGGTATACTTATATATGTATCGTAGAAAACCAAGCGATCTCCAACAATTGACATAAAACAGCGACCTCTCTACAACCCCCAATACGGCCGGTCACCGCGGGGGTAAAAGACCACAACCCTCCACTCCAGCCTCTCTACATTTGCACATACAATGCTCGATCGCTACGATCACACGAAAGATTACTGGAATTTAAGCAAGCAATATCAACAATCAAATATGACATTATTGGTTTGGCAGAGATAAGACGTACTGGATATAACATAGAAGAGGATGAGGACCACTTTTTCTGCTATTTCGGTGAAACAAAAGGCCAATATGGAGTAGGTTTTTTGTTAAAAAAATACCTGAAAAAAAGTATAGAAAGCTTTACTGCAATTTCCGAGAGAATATGTATACTACATCTGGTTATAAACAACAAAAGCGTATCCATAATGCAAGTTCATGCCCCCACCATCGACGCAAACGACACGGAAATAAAACTCTTCTATGACCAAATACAAGAATACCTCAAAAACTGTAGTAACAACCTTATAATTATGGGCGATTTCAACGCGAGAGTTGGACAAAAATTAAAAGGCGAAGACAGAATACTGGGCACCTCTTGCTTTGGTAAACGAGATAAAAGAGGTAAAACTCTACTAGAATTTTGCTGGGAGAACAACTTGTTTGTAATCAACAGCCTATTTCGCAAAAATACCAAGAATCTGTGGACATGGCTCTCACCTAAGAAAAAGAAAAGCCAGATAGACTATATTTTATCAAACATTAAAGGGAAAATTACAAACATCGAAGTACTACATACATTGTCCTTCCCAAGTGACCACAGACTTGTAAGAAGTACCCTAATGTTAACCTATACTAAAAAATCTAGAGCCAACTACAAAAACAAAAACCACACATTAAATACCATGGAAGAACAACAACAATTCAAAGAAGCTCTACAATTACACTGCTCGAACATAAAACCAGAATATGACGACGATATAGAGACATATTATAAGAAAATCAAGCAAGCTATAGAGGTCAGTTACAAATTGACATCGACCAATAACAAGAATCAAAAAAGAAAAACCGTCATTTCAGATAATACTAAAGCGCTCATAAACAGAAGGAATGAATTAACAAACAAGAAACTGTTAACAAGTGAAGAAAAAAATGAAAAATGTTATCTATACAAAAATATTCACAAAATCATTAAAAAAGAATATCAAGAGCATAGACTCTCCATTATAGAAAAACATTTGAACCAGTCGGGAAGTATGAAAAAAGGACTGAAAGAACTAAGAACCTCCAAAACATGGATTCCTTGTTTAAAAAAGAACTCTACAAGCGATACGAAAACACATTCCAGATCAGGAATCATAAAAATAGCTACCGAATTCTATAAAGACCTATACGCAGACAAAACACAGTCCTGCATAGACACTCTACCACAGACGCAAAATAATACCATCATAAAAAGGTTTTCTTTACAAGAAATTTCTAGAAGAATCAAATCTTTGAAAAAAGAAAAAAGTGGTGGACCAGATGGAATACCAAACGAGGCAATCAAAATAGGGCACCCTGTATTAGTACCACTTTTAACGACACTCTTCAACAAAATATTGGACGACAAAGTTATACCTAGAGAATGGGGTAATTCAGACATAGTTCTACTGTATAAGAAAGGAGACCCCACTGACATTGGTAATTACAGACCAATTAGCTTACAACCAAACCTCTACAAGCTATTTTCCTCTTGCGTAGAACAACGTCTCGCCGAATACACAGAAAAGCACCAGCCAGTAGAACAGGCTGGTTTTAGAAGAAATTACTCGACTATGGACCACATTCACTCTCTTGAACTTGTGATAGAGAAATACGAGGAAATGAATCGCCCGCTCTACCTAGCGTTTATAGACTACGCTAAAGCGTTTGACTCTATATCCCACGACAGCATATGGAGAGCTTTACAAGAATGCGAGGTGCCGCTAGAAAATATCCAACTTATTCAAGATATATATAAGAACAGCAAAAGTAGAGTCATACTAGACAGACCAGGACCTGAGATAAACATACAAAGAGGCGTCCGACAAGGTGATCCTTTGTCGCCCAGACTTTTCATAACTGTACTTCAAAATATTATGAAGACTTTGAAATGGGAAAGCAAAGGTATCTATATAGACGGCAATTTCTTGAGCAATCTCAGATTCGCTGATGATATAGTACTTTTTTCTGAAAGTAGTGCACAGCTACAAACCATGGTAAAGGATATACATGATGTCAGCTATAAAATTGGACTTAAATTAAATACATCAAAAACAAAAATCATGACTAATAGTGATAAAAATCCCATCTATGTTGATAATGCCCCACTGGAATATGTTGATGAGTATATATATCTTGGCAAACAGATATCATTCAAAAAATCAAGACATCAAGATGAGCTACATAGACGAGTGAACATGGCCTGGAACAAATTCTGGAGCTTTAAGGAAGTCCTCAAGTCTAATATTCCAGTAAGACTAAAGAAAAAAGTTCTAGACTCGTGTATTCTACCATCACTCTCTTATGCTTCACAAACATGGATATTCAACAAATACACCAAAAACAAGATACAGACGACACAAAGAGCCATGGAACGGAGTATACTTAATATAAAACGAAAACATAAAAGGAAAAATACCGACATAAGGAATACAACTAAAGTTATAGACGCTCTACAACACTGTAAAAAATTAAAATGGAAGTGGGCTGGCCATGTTGCACGAATGAATGAAGAAAAATGGACAAAAAAGATAACCTCATGGAAAGGCCCTTTAGGCAAACGAAACAGAGGCAGACCAGTAGAGAGATGGCTCGACGAAATATCAAAAATTACAGGAAAACAATGGATAGAGAACGCAATCGACAGAACAGCTTGGAGAAAAATGGAGGAGGCCTTCACTCAGTATTGAGGTCCTTAATGCATGCATATATTGTTATTATTTTTAATTTCTAAAAATACATATATTTTTTTTAATCCTATAATTTAAATAATCTAAAATTATACTAAAATTTAAATATAATGAAATGAATAGATGTAAAAAAAAAAAAAATATGAAATTGAAATGTATTAAATAATATTGTAATTCTATATTAAGGAATAAACAAGGCTTTATAATAATAAAAAAAAATATATGTATAGACGCTGCTCAATACTCCATTTTGCGTGACAGGGTTTCCTCGCCGTTTTCCAACCATTAGATTGTCCGTATAGTATACCTACCTACTTTAGATAAATTATTTGTCTCATTGGTCATATGCAGCTCCGGGATTCGAAACTGCATCACCAGCGTGAATCACAAAAGACCACTGAGCTCTTTCTTTAGAAAGATGCCACCATTGAGATCACTATGCGTAGTAACATGATGATGATAAATGATATCAAATGAACACATTCCAGGCTGCAATTAGAAGAGCGCTTGGCACAAGAGGCGCGCGAAGGTCGGATCGATCGGAGACTGGAAGAGAAACGTTACTCGAACGAAGAGAAACGCCACTTGAACGAAGAGAACAGCATGAGGTCGAAGATCGTTCACGACACACGGAAGAGCCCTGTCGAGGACAGGAGGCGAGACCCTGTGCACTTTGTCTTGGGCGGTGATAAGTAAGTATTCTTTCTTACTTTATTGCATGGTAATGGCGATCCACAGGCAATACGAATCCGCCGATGGCGCTAGTAGCGGTCCGGCCATATCAATGTCAAACTTTGTTTATGTTTTCGCTAAGAACAGATTTTTAGTTTATTTTAGTTTTATATGGGTTTAATTTTAGTTTTATATGGGTTTAATTTTAGTTTTATATGGGTTTAATTTTAGTTTTATTGGTCTCTGCATATCCTCGAGTGCATTGTTGCAACGAAGTTTTTTCTCCGAATTGCTTTTTCCCATCGCTTTTTCAGGTCGGGATTTTTGGGAAATATAGATGAACCCCATTTTTATCACATCCTGGTGCGGCACAAAGAGGCATATTAGTGAAATCTATTGAAAATTTATCAAAAACCACAGAAAAACGGATCAAGTGTACGGGAATGACAGTTGATGACAGTTCAGCCTGGCCGTACCGATGATGCGCCCTCTACAGGGATAAAGTGGCAGTGTGGATCCCCATTTAAATGAATTCGTTACAAAAAAAATAATGCGCAAAAGCGAGCTTATCATTAAAAAAACATTAAGCTTGTATTCATTGTACTTAAATGAACAGCCAATGTCCTTTTAGTCGAATGGAAAAGATCGAGTTGTTGTTCCATGCAGACTTAGTGCGGTTAATGGGGGTCGTAATATCCAATATAACAGGCAACTTGACGGCTAACCTAAAACTTCATAAAATCCACTTTTTAAACACCAGGGATGTTACCAAAACAATCGGAAAGAATCGAAATTGTTTATTCAGTTCAATAACAGAAGAGTTGTCATCGCCATCTCTGCTATCAGCACTTAAATATATCATTTGGATTTTATGAAGTTTTAGGTTAGCTGTCAAGTTGCCTGTATGTATATTGGATAGGGTATAGACGGTCATCTCGACTGAAGATTTCAAGCTAAGCTGAAGATGTGGCTCTGGTAGTAATCAGTATGTCTAACATGCGCAAGCTACCTAGACGAGGGACATGAAATACTCTGTTAAACTCTTAACAATATTAGTCTGGCCACATATCAGGGTGTTATTCTGCTATTCTCATATCTATGACTTAATAGGCTTGTGGCCTGTCAAGTGTCAAGTCAAAATAGATACTTTGTATGAACTGTCAAAACGGAACTTTTGTTCCCGAGTTCTATGAAATAACAACAGAATGACGTCATGTAAAAGTGCCATCAAATGCTGTCTTTTTTTGCACAAAATTGACTTTATAAAATATATCTGCTGGAAATATACAATTCTGAGAATGTCAAGCCATTTTGTACATAAAGCTTCAACTTAAGACTTGTTCCTAGATTTATTGGATTACCTTGGCCACAAGCCTATAGCAAATCGCCTGTCGTTGAGCCGTAGCTACACCTACCCTAAGTAGCAGTATCATCCATCACCGTAGAATAGCACACCAAATACCAAAACCGAGACTGCTATGAATATTGAAGTAGTGCTAGAACTAGGGTGTACGAGGTTGAAGAAGTGCGCAACACGGACCGCCGCCACGACAATAGACTTCACCCCCATGACGCTAGGGCGAAGGGCTCTCAAGGGGACCTGCGCACGAGTCCCTTCGAAGACAGAAGAGCGCATCAGCTACACTCAGGGAGTGATATGTGAGTCACCAGTGTTCAAATGCAAATATCGCCGCCAGTCAAGTCCATTTAGTTGATAATAGTACGGTCGCATTTTTAGATTTCAAATTGTTTCCCGTGTCTACATCTAACGTAGCGTAGTGAGGTGAGCTCTTACTTTTGCGCACTGTCATGTAGGTATCACGTGTGGAGAATGTTTTGTTGATTGTCAGCACTCCAGTGTAAAGTGCGATTAGCGCGCTAATCACATTAATAATTAAGACGATCGTGTACTCGCAAGCTTCCATACAAAAAGCGTTAACGTTTTCCACCCCCTAAACCTTGTCCGATTTTCACAACTTTTTTACATGTTTGAGATACTATGGAAAACTATGCTCGTACGTACGTTTTGATTTTTTTGAAATATTAGATATTTTAGGAAATATTGGAACTTATATTTTTATATGGACTGGGTTATGTTCTTATATTTCCTAAAATATCTAATATTTCAAAAAAATCAAAACGTACGTACGAGCATAGTTTTCCATAGTATCTCAAACATGTAAAAAAAATTTGAAAATCGGACAAGGTTTAGGGGGTGGAAAACGTTAACGCTTTTTGTATGGAAGCTTGCGAGTACACGATCCTCTTAAGCTTAGACCGCATTGGCGACAGAGGGGCGGCACAACCGTTTTGTAACCGATTTCCAGTAACTGCGTATGCAGATGAGCTAACTTATTGACAGTGGGGGCGAGTTGGGAGGAAAATGCACTAAACTAATAACCGGCCAAGTGCGAGTCGGACTCGCGCACGAAGGGTTCCGTACTATTATCTATAAAAAACTGCAAAAAAAACACGTTAGTTGTATGAGAGCCCCCTTATTAAAATTCTCTTATTTTTTTAGTATTTGTTGTTAAAGCGGCAACAGAAATACATCATCTGTGAAAATTTCAACTGTCTTGCTACCACGGTTCATGAGACGGACAGCGAAGTCTCAGTAATAGGGTCCCGTTTGGCACCCTTCGGGTACGGAACCCTAAAAATTGCCTTTTTAGATACCGCACTAGAGCGACCGCTGCGCGACAGTTGCGTCCGTCATTCGACCAAAGAACGAAAGAAAGAGAAAGGGAAAGGATAGAACGGCCATGAACGGCGGGAGGCGTGAGTAGCGACACTCTGCGACCGATTTGCCTAGTTGCCCAACTTTCCCACGCGAAGTCGTGTAGCTGCGCTCCGCTGTCGCGTAGTGCGGTTTTCTCCATATTTTTGCCTTGAATTAATATTTTTTTGTGCGCGGTCGCGTCGCTCCGTTGTCATCAGTGCAGACTAAGCTTAAGAGCGAACGCACTAGGCGGAATTGCACTGCAGCGGAACTAATTTTTTGGAAAACCGCACTTGAACTGCAGCGGCGCGACAGTTTCGCCCGACATTCAAACAAAGAACGAAAGAGATAGAGAGGAGTGGGGCGGGGGGCATGTGGTACCGTCAATTTTGCCTAGTTGCCCAACTTTGCC